>CAJGYO010000009.1:53848778-54358903 GCA_904845875.1 Miscanthus lutarioriparius | reverse complement strand
GAAGAACGACCAGATCAAGAATTTGTCAACCCATCACGCACCCTTTGGTAGCTTAACTTTCTACGACCATATGCGTTTGGGCTAAACGTGGGCTTACACCTGCTTAGCCATGGAGCTGCCTCAGCAGCGAGATAAAAAGCGTATAAATAAAAGGCTTATATTGATGATGTGATTGTTAAAACCAAGAAACATACACCTTGTTACTTGATCTCGAGCGTACCTTTATAGCTCTTAACAAATTCGTTAGAAGTGCGGCTTACAAAGAAGTGTATCTTTGATTGACTTCCGTAAAATGTCAGCCAGCATAGCATCGATCCGATCCGGCATACGCCTAACCTAGAAAGAGGTGAAGTTGTCTTAGATGCCGAAGCCACCTAAAAAAGGTGAAGAGGATGTTGAAGCTCATGAGGTTGCGCCAAACACCCTACAATAATTTTATATCAGATTAGGTGAGAAGAGGTGCCGTTTTTTCCAAGCTACTCAAAGCAATGAGAGAAATTTGAGTGGTCGGAGGAAACTGACCCGCGGTCTTTACACATTTGAACAATGCCTTACATCACCTCCGGTCCACAGCTGCTCCCGTGAGAAGGCCAGAAACCCTCTGCTTTACATTAAAGACAACTTCAACCGAGTGGTCTCCACTACCATGGTGGTCGAACGCAGCAGCAGGCCGGGCCACGTCTACAGGCATTACGACCAATCTATTTCATTAGTGAGGCACTTAATGAATCCAAGACCAGTGCCTTACAGTTTAGAAATTGATCCTCGCCATCTGCGGATTACATCACGAAAGTTGAAACACTACTTCGACGGATATCGTGTGGTGGTCATTGCGACCGAGTACCCTCTCGGGAGACATCATTCGCAACAAGGATGCTGACGATTGCATCATCAAATGGGCAATGGAGCTATGCCCTTTCTCCTTGGAATTTGCAAGTCAGTACTACAATCAAGTGTCGTGCACTTGTTGATTTCATCGTCGAGTGGGATGGACTTACAGCACGCCTCTCGTGGAGGCCTACTAAAGTATTGGAAGATGTGCTTGACTCGCGGCTCTCTCAACATCGACAGGTAGCAGGAGTGTGAGTCCTCTTTGTGTCGCCATCCAAGGAGCAGCTTCCGATATCGTCCTCGAGATTTATTTCCGGTCTAATAACGTTGCGAAAGTCTGTAAGCATGCCCTACATAGTTCACCGCGCATTGCGGTCGAGCTTCGGTGTCAAAGCGCCTCTATGTCTACGGGGACTTCGGCTACGGTCATCAACCAACTCAACAAGGAATTTGGAATCGACCAATGAAAGATGGATGCATCTTGCCAAATCGATCGAGGAAAGCTAGAAGGCAAGTTCTATGGCATCCAGTACACACATGTGGTCCGGGACAAAAATCAAGCAGCGAGATCTTGTTTGTCAAAGTTAGGATCATCCCGAGCCAAAATCCCACATAGCGTATTTGTTCAAGACACACTCCGCCTTTCATCGAAGAGGAAGATCCACAGTCGACAAGCCTCTAGACCAGACTATTGGTGGCTATGATTTTGGCGTCAAACACCTGCCGAACCACCACCGACCACTAAGGAGCCTGATCGAGAGTACCTTTCATCAAGTACACGACGGATGGTGCAGCGGTTACACCGATCGGATAGAAAATGAAGCACTTTGATGCGTCGCGATAAGCGATATCACGCTCGTCGATGGCAAATTGTGGGCACAAGAAGCAAAGGAGGAAATCTTGATGAAGTGTATAACCCGGAGGATGGTGAACATCTCTGGACCAAATCCACTCGGCTCCTGTGGCAACCATTATTGGCCTCGAAACGTTGGTTGGCAAGGCTTCTACGGCGAGGTTCTATTGGCCGTCGGCCGTAAGGCGATGCACAGAGAGCTAGTCCGCCATTGTGAAGGTTGTCGGGTCTTCGCCAAGAATCCACGTACTAGCACATGAGATTCAGACAATACCAGCCTCTTGGCCCTTCGCATGCTGGGGACTGGATATGATCGGGCCTTTCAAACCGGCTCCCAGGAAATTTACATGTGTCTTTGTGCTGATCGACAAATTTTCCAAGTGGATAGAGTACATGCCTCTGGTCCAGGCATCTTCAGAAAAGGCTATCATGTTCATCGACCGGGTCATCCACCGCTTCGGCATACCCAATAGCATCATCACTGATCTGGGTACTCAGTTCACCAGGAATGCTTTTTGAGACTTCTGCGATGAAAGGAACATAGTAGTGAAATACGTCTCGGTGGCGCACCCTAGAGCTAATGGATAGGTCGAGCGGGCAAATGGCATGATCTTAGATGCACTTAAGAAGAGGATGTACAGGGAAAATGACAAAGCTCCCAGAAGATGGCTCAAAGAGTTACCGACCGTGGTGCAGGGTCTCGAGAACCAACCCTAGTCGTAATCTGGCGTATCACCATACTTTATGGTTTATGGCGCTGAGGCAGTGCTCCCAGCTGATATAGCCTTCAGATCAGCACGGGTAGAGAATTTCGACGAAGACAAGGCCAATGAAGTATGGGAGTTAGAAGTGAATAGTGCAAAAGAGAAGCAACTCGATTCCTATATACATACAGCAACATACCTTGCTGTTTTGCGCAGGTACTACAATAAGAACGTTAAGGAGCGATTCTTCGTGGTTGGGGACCTGGTCCGAAGTGGAAAAGCGAATCGAGCTGGTGTCCACAAACTTCGCAACTCCATGGGAAGGGCCCCGTGATCAAGGAGGTTACGACCAACGTCTTCTGAGGTTAGCTCACTAGGATGGCGCAGATATGTACCCAATTCATGGCACATCGACAAGCTTAGGCGTTTCTATGCTTAACTAATAAGATATGTACTCCTCTTGTACTTTCGATTTAATTCAATAAAGCTATTATGATTTTCTCCGACCACTCTAATGTGTCACTTTGAAGTCTATTGTTATTCTAACTCAACCAGATCAAAACCGACCACCATTCCTTCCCGGTTTTGAGAGTGAATACCTGTCTCTAGTTCCTCCCAACGCCGCGTGCATGGGATACGCTCTCTACGCTACGGGTGATCGATAGGTCCCCTCTGGTTTGACTTGTGTGCGTCTACGAGTGCACAGGCTACGCACCTCACACTCCGACCATAGGGCAAACCAGAGCCATTCAAACTTTTCAGGATGACGTGTCGACTTAAAGCTGGTACAACTAAATAGAGCGCTAACATGTTTCTCACTTAGTTACACCAACACGATATTCAAGCTTAAATACATTTTCTACAAAACAAACAAGCTTATGCAGATATATCTGATTACGTTATTACAAGCTTGCCCGAAAGGGTCCAAGTTTACAATAACACAACTTCATCTTCTTCCTTTGACTATAGCCTATACTATTGGCTGGGTTAGGTCCTTGCATGACACCAATTTGCTCGCCGAACTGACATCGTGCTTTGAGTCTCGGGGACTCTTATGCTGGTCGATTTGAAGAAGATGACCCCATCGATACTGGTTGGTCGAGACCATTGAGCTTCACGGCGGTTAAAAAATGATGGCCCCTCCATTGACTTGTTGATGGCGTACCACTGTATGCAGTCTTTGTCCCGCCTCCACCACGGAGTTAATGTCGCCAATTATTTTTGCCAACAAGTCCAGCTGGGTCATCCGAAGCTCCTCAGCCTTGTCTGGATCTACCTCCTTCGGGTATCCAACTTCCAGGTGCTTGAGATCGATCAAGGGGTAGTGAGCACGTACCGTGCTTAGCACATGTGCACCTGTGTACTCACCTGCCTCCTTCACGAACTCCTGGAACCATCCCCATGCCTTTCGGCATCTATCAACCAGTCCAAGCTGTGGCGTCCTTGGCATGTCTTCTGTAAGCGCTGGATCGATGAGGTTGAGGATCGGCAAAATGCCCGTTGCCACTTCCTAGCACCGGTTTTTCCATGTGTCCCGATCCTTGGTGATCTCTTGGCACTGCGCCTTCTAGCCATCACGATCTTTTATCACGGCCTCCATATGGTTCTTGGCATTGACTTTTATAACTGGAAACCGCACAAGCTATTAAAATGTCATACCACGACAAGATAAGGCGGGCAACAAAAGTGAGCAAAGGGGTTTGGAAAACTTTTCAGTTCCTCTTTCATCTTGGTCGTGTGGTCCCGGAGCTGTGACTAGTCGTGCGCC
The DNA here is from genome assembly GCA_904845875.1 of Miscanthus lutarioriparius. Classification (NCBI taxonomy): domain Eukaryota; kingdom Viridiplantae; phylum Streptophyta; class Magnoliopsida; order Poales; family Poaceae; genus Miscanthus; species Miscanthus lutarioriparius. The sequence goes on along the minus strand of CAJGYO010000009.1, from coordinate 54,354,747 downwards.
AATTTTCTGTTGTCCTCCTTCAGGCGATCACACTCCACGACCGCACGACTATTCTCCTCTCAGAGACGGATCACTTCAGCTTCTAAGCCTGCACTACAGCTGTTACTACCGACAACGCAACAACAATTGTCATGCACTCGTTGTGAAAAAGTGACTACTTACTTGTTCTTTCCGCTCTTTGTTCTCGAAATGACGGCGTGTTCAGTTGCGGGACTCTTGCTCCGTCCTCTCATGATTGGCAGCTTCAAGTTGGTGGCGCAAGCGTTCCACTTCCGCCTTCAGCTCTTTATTGCTTGCAGTGATCCCCTCGATCTTGTCAAAGCATTTCTTACGGTACCTTGCAGTCTTCATTAAGTCCTGTGTGCAAAAGATAAGTAAGAAAGTTTGACTAGACAGCAAAATCAGGTGGTGAAGCAAATCATACCTAGACTTCAAATCCACCAGTTGCCGTTTTCGCCGCTCGTTCAACTTTCTTGGTCTCTTCGACCTCTGGGATTTCCTCATGAATAACCCATTGGTCGTTCCATCAACGCGACACATACACATGTTGTCGCTTGTCCTGCGGATGCCCCAGGACCTCTTCTACTTCGTCTTCATCGGGCTCTTCTTTGGATCTCGGTCTTGGTGCGGCTTTAGCAACTTGCGGATCACTATGGCTTTCCCACGGGCTGCAGCATCGACAAATGTGCTCGTGTGCTCCACCTCTGGTTGCTGCTCCTCGGTGCGATCTATTACCCTTGATGCTGAGGTGTTGCCCTCAGCAGGTTTAGTGCTTGGAGCACCCGTGCTCGGCTCGGCTCTTCCCTCGACCTGCTGCTCGAGGACTGTTGCCTGACTGTTTGTTTGCTAAGGCCCCGACAGATCTTCTGCTATGGGGTCCTTGATGGCCGGCTGCTGGGCAGTCTGCTCTGAAATTACTGGAGGAGCCACGCCGCTCCCGGCGAGCTGGTCTAGATTTTCGGTGGACGCCGATCTAGTACATCAGAGATATGTTTAGAAGGCAATTATATTCAATGCAAATTGATTGGCTTACATCAAGGTTACAAATACTTACATGTTGGAGGCGCGGAAGGATGTGGCGAAGGCGCGTCTCTTTGGCTGTGCTTGCTCCACATGCTGTGCGGGTGACTCCTGGTCCCCCTCTATATCCAGCACTATCGCTGGGCCTTGGTACTCGACCCCTCCACCGCTTGTCTTTCGCACTGCAGTGGTCGGTGACGTAGGTCCCACCGGCACGGAGGCGCCACCTTGTTCCATTGACTCCAGTTGCCTCCTCCTCTTTCGAGGGATGAGTCGAAAGGTGTCTTCATCCTCTCCCTCCTCTGCGTCATCGTTCGACAAGGTAAAAATCGCTTGACGACGCTTGCTAGCCGTAGGCCGCTTACCAGCAGCTTTGGCTGCCGCCTCCTCTCCAGCTCCGAGTGCCGCCCAGTCGACGTCCTCGATCCCGACGCTGGTCTAGGCGGCTGGGACAGATACTTGTGGCCAATCTACACTAGGGTTTGGCGACACAAACACTGTCGCTCTATCTCGACCATTAATCTGGGAAACAAATAGGAGATACACAGTAAGTTTCTACTACAATATAAGACTACGGGTATAAGGCATGATGAGTTACCTTTGGGGGAGGTCGGGCGAGCTTGAAAGCATGCTCGATGTCGCTCAATCTAACATAATTTGGATCAGCTAAGTTAAATAGCTCTCCAATTCTGGCTCTGACTTCGTTCTTGTCAAGCGCCTCCTGCCTCGTCCTCGTCGGGTCTGTGCTACCTTGGTACTCGTAGCCAGGATGTACCCTCCTCTGGCAGGGCTGGATCCATCTGCTTATGAAGCTCCCGACCACGCTCGGACCATCCAGTTTCTTCCATGGGATCATCCCAAATATTTCTAGAATCTGTTCTAGGTGCTCGGGTTTCTCTGACCAGCTTGTTTTCTTCTCCAGAATGAACCCCACGTCGCACAGTGTGATTGTGTTCGGCTCTTCGCGGATGTAGAACCATTTCTTGTACCAGTCATCAAGTGACATGTTCCATGGGCAGTGCAGGTACTGGGGCTTCATTCCGTCATGGAGGTTGAGGTACACACCTCCGGCAATCTTTGATCCGCTGCTTCCTTTTTTCCGCAGACAGAAGAGATGGTGGAAAAAATCGAAATGGGGCTGGAAGCCGCCATATGCTTCGCAAAGATGAATGAAAGTGGCGACAAGAAGGATCGAGTTGGGATGCAGATTGCAAATCCCAATCTCGTAGTAAAGACAGAGCCCTTGAAGAAAAGGATGAACAGGAACCCCAAATCCCCGCTTAAAGAAGTCCTCGAACACCACGATCTCACCTGGTTGTGGATCGGGGTACCCCTCGCCCTCTAGCGCACGCCATCCTGCAAGCTCCTTGTTGTGGAGTACTCCCATGGTGATGAGGTCTTTAATGGTCTGCTCGTTACTTCTCGATTTCCACCACTCCTTCGCCATGACTTTGGCTTTCTTCTGCGCGTCGCTTTTCACCATGAATCTGGCCTTGTTGATGAACAAGGAACTGGTGGAGGATTGATTGGTATTAGGGTTGGCAAGAGGAAGAAGATGGGTGTGGCTGCGAATGGCAATGGGGTGCGGTAAAAAGTAACTTACCTATCCTATACTGTATTTAACCCAAGAGTTGTGTCATTTTGTCTACCCGAGATTCTTGGGAGACGTGCGCACGTGCCGCAGACGGTTGTTTTCACAGCCTCGAGATCTATGCCAATATATGCGCCTCTTCGTTACCAGTGTGAGAGGGCCCACGCTGACGCACCTACTGACAGGTGCCACGCAACTGTTTGCTTGAAAAGACAAGAAGGCAGTATGACGTGCTATACCCGTCTACTTTTTTTACCAGACATGTCAGATTGGACTTGACAGGGCAAGTAATTCAATACAAAAGATAATAGTACCAGTGGCATATGGTTTTTCGCCGCACTTCTCATGCTCGGGGACTGTCCAGACCACCGTCGTGCTCGGGGACTGTCCAGACCACAGACGTGCTCGGGGACTGACCAGACCACCATCGTGCTCGGGGACTGACCAGACCACCGTCGTGCTCGGGCACTGACCAGACCACTATTGTGCTCGGGACTATTCCGATCACCCTCATGCTCGGGGACTGCCACGACCACTCTTCAAACATTGCTTGGAGATAGCTCTCCTCAGCTACATGCGACTTGTACTCACATACAGTTGAGGGGCATTTACTTAGACCTTGCTACAAGGCTCATAATTTGCCTTCCAGCAAGTTCGGGGACTACATCAGTACGATGCACCTACCGGTGCATCTCGTATCGCCTGTACGACGATTGGATTCTCAATTTAACTAGGAATTCTTTTTAGACCCTGGCACCACGTGCCTACGTCACCTACTACCAGGCTCGGGGACTAAGTGGGCACACTTCACCTTGCGGTGAATGTGTTTATTTTATCGACCCCTACGCTCTGACTGTTGGCTCGAACTATTATTGTCCAAGGGTTACTTACATTTCTTTTCTGAAATACAAGTGGGCACACTTGATAGGGAAAGAAATCTTTTTCTTTTTTTTAGAGCACCATGCATTCTTCGGACAACCGGAATCTTCGACTATAATCGTGGTCTACTGCTTTCTGTCCTGACCAGAATACTGGCACATTCGCTTGGTCAATGTTTCAACTAGTTGGAGATGACATGAAGACGGGTCACATTAGCCGAAGGAGATCGAACGGCGTGTCGCAGCATAATACATGGTGCTCGGGGACTAGCTGTGGGGGTATTAACCCCTATACCCTTACGGCTAGGCTCGGGCCGGCCCGGACCAGGGGGTCTGGCCCACTAGAAGACGACGCGCGGCCCGACCAATCTGTTTGGAGTCCTGCGCAAGGAATCAAGATAGATTTGGAGATCAAGCAAGATCCTGGTCGGTTAGAATAGGAATCCTTATCCGGCCACCTATGGCAATTGTAACTGGTTAGGATTAGTTTCTAGATCTGTAACCCTACCCCCCAGACTATATAAGGCAGGCAGGGGACCCCTCTAAAAAACACATCTCATTGACATACAACAATATAATCAGACATAGGACGTAGGTATTACGCCCTCACGGCGGCCGAACCTGGATAAAACCTCGTGTCTGTCTTGCGTCATCATCTTGTTCGTAGCTTGCGCACCAGTCTACCGATAATCTACTACCTTGGGCATACCCCTAGGTAGACTACCGACCATATTTCGTCGACAGAATGCGGTTATCAAAGTGCCACTAGACGCTCTAACTCATTGCATATGCATTTAGGATCTAGTGGAGTACTGACACCCTTGAAAACATTTGTGAAAATATGCTAACACATGTGCACAAGGTGATACACTTGGTGGTTGGCACATTTGAGCAAGGGTTAGGAAGTTCACCGGTGGAGTGTCCGCCCGTAGAGTGCGGATAGTCCGATGGTGCCACCGGCGCCCTAGACAGAAAAGATAGAGGTCACTATAAGTGACCGGACGCTGGTCTCGGTAGGACCGACGCATCTAGTCAGGTGAAGCATGAAGACACTGGCGTCGGTCTCTGACCGGACACTGGGTCACTTAGTGACCGGACGCTGGAGGGTTGCGTGCGGTCCTGCTGACGTGGCAGCGCACAGAAGAGTCACCGTGTGACCGGACGCTAGGTGAGTCTGGTCGAGCATGACCGTCCGGTCAAGAAAAGTCATCTCTGGATGCTTACTGGAAACAACTGGATGTTGGGGTTCAGCGTCCGGTCACTTTGAGCTGCTGCATCCGGTCGTCACTTGATCGTTGAGATCGGGTGATCGACATTTGAAGAGAGGGGACACGTGGCACGCATCGAGTGACCGGACGCTGAGGTCCAGCGTCCGGTCAATATGACCGGAGCGTCCGGTCACCCCGTGTTGTGCCCAGTGAAGGGGTACAACGGCTCTATTTCATGGGGGCTTCTATTTAAGCCCCATGGCCGGCTCAAGCTCACACTCTTAGCCATTTGCATTGACATAGCAACCTTGTGAGCTTAGCCAAAGCCCTCCCACTCATCTCCATCATTGATTCATCATATTTGTGAGATTGGGAGTGATTCCAAGTGCATTGCTTGAGTGTTTGCATCTAGAGGCACTTGGTGTTCGTGTTTCGCTACGGGTTTTGCTTGTTACTCTTGGTGGTTGCCGCCACCTAGACGGCTTGGAGCAGCAAGGATCGTCGAGCGGAGGTTGGTGATTGTCTCCGACTCCGATCGTGGTGATTGTGAGGGGTTCTTGACCTTTCCTCGGCGGAGAGCCAAAAGGTACTATAGTGGATTGCTCGTGGCTTGTGTGGTCCTCATCTTGGGTTGGTTGTGTGGCACCCTATTGAGGGTTTGGCATGTGATGCCAATTAGCGCGTGAACCTCCAAGTGAGTGAATCGCCACAATGAGGAGTAGCTTGCCGGCAAGCAAGTGAACCTCGGTAAAAAATCATTGTGTTCATCCTTTGATTCCGAGGTGATTGGTCTTCATTGGTATTCATTCTTGTGATTGATTGGCTCCTTCCTCGACACGGCGGTATAAACAAATTGCTCACTCTCTTTACATTACTGCAAACTAGTTGTCAAGCTCTTTAGTGTAGCTAGTTGTGAGAGCTTGTTAGTTTGGTTAGTGTGGCTCTTTAGTTAGCCTTTGAGAGCACACTAACTTAGTGTGGTGACATAGGTATTGTGTGAATAGAAACCATATAAACTAGAATTGTGGTAGGTGGCTTGCATTTTTAGTAGGCTAGCGCAACACTTGCTTCACCTCATAATTGTCTAACCGGTTTGTTAAGTGTTGTTGTAGAAATTTTTAATAGGCTATTCACCCCCCCCCTCTAGCCATTAGGACCTTTCAACAAGTTTGAAGGTACCAAACACATAACAGAGGCCTGAGTTACAATTGACCATGAAGTTTAGTACTCTCTTACGACTAAGGAGCGCAAAACGTTCACCAAAGTGTTTCTCTGTCCATTCTAGCGACTGTTTTTGGGAGGGGAATGTCCATGGACCAAACTTATGAGGGGGAAACCCATCGCCGGTTCATGGGGTGGGCCTCATAGGGTGGGTTCCCTAGGGTGGTCAGGTCATTTCGGGCCTTGGTCGTACGACCGGAATGGTTGCCTTGAACTTGCTCCTTTGAGAAGTACAGGCGTGTGTTTGGGATTGCCCAACTAGATGTACATCGATTGCAATCGCCGCTCTCCTCGAACATGGATACCACTTGTCATATCACTGCTATCGTAGTAATAATTGTAACATGAGGTGGTGCTGAGATTATGGAGTTAAAAATATTCTGATTGCTCGCCACATGCTTGAAAGTAGTATAGGTGCCTATCTAGATTGGCTAGGTAATGAACTTAATGTGAATGCTAAAACTTGGAAAAATAAGGATGTACTCCTAGTAATGCTTTCCTGCAAAAGTAAATGAGCTAGCAAACCAAATAGCCCCCCTACATACCCTTGAGAGTCAGGAAATTATTTCCATCTAGACGGGTAAGTCTTGTTGAGTACATCGCGTACTTAGGGTTTGTTCTACCCTGTTGTTGCAGATGTTAACCCTGAGGTGTAATCGGGTGTTCATCCGTTTACGGATCCTTCCTTGAAAGAGCGTACCCGTGTGTTGCCTCCGCTTCTGCTTTGTTGAATCCTCCCTAGTGGGCACAGTGAGGATTTCAGCTTTGACTATTATCGTAGTTAAGTTTGTAGCGTCAACTTGAGCTTTCATTAATGTAAAAAGGAACCTCTGGTATTGTAATCCATAGGTATTAAATTTCGCTGCCATTCTAAAAACTAGTATTGTAATGTATTTGGATCATGTATTGTATGTGAACTGAAGCTTGTAATATTATTTATGTACTTCGCTACTCATTTATGGATCCTGTCTCAAACGTGGATGGTTTCGAGTTCTCCTAGATGGTGGACTCGACAGACGACCGGATTTAAATTAATCATTGCTTACTTAGTGCTCAGTGGTGAGCGAGTAAGTATTTGATTAGTTTAAATTGGCGGTTCTGCCACAGCTATCGTGGCGTAATTCATGTATCTTGATTCCTCATTTTCCCTTCTCACTATCTATGGTTGGGCTACTTAAGCAGTGTCTTGGTGCGCACCTATAGTTCTCATTCCACTCAGCCTTGGTCCAAAAAATATCTTTTTGTTTGGAGTCAGACTTCTCTTTGTTGCCATGGTGCTACTTGTCCAACTTCTATGGCACTGGGATAAGTCTTTGAAGAATGGCTTCTACCAGCATGTCGGCACAGCCGAGGGGTTGCTTTTGTTTTAGGTGCTAGTGGAAGTTTTACGATTGAGGGGTGATGGTCGTGATGGGCAAGCCATGGTTGCTGATTACATCCATGTAATAAAAGCATTTATCGTTTGACATTGCTTCTCTTCATGTGAGTCGCTGGGGTGCTGACGGCTATGTTACCATGGAAGCTTCCTAGGTGGCGGCGTTCAACAGGGAGAGAGGTTTTGTTTCTGCAACACATGATGCGCCCGGCCATCATTCTTCCTCCGTAGTAGATGGGGTAGTGCGCCTCTCCCATGCTTCCCATACATATCTGTTCACCATATGGAGTGTACCCAGAAGGAAGATGAAGCGTACTAGAAGCGTCGTTGGTGGAGGTTTCGCGATTTGATGCCACGTCCTTGCTCACCGTGGACGTCCTAGTACTCGTGGTATTCATCACTGTGTTCATAACATGAGAGCACTTTGATGATTACATGTCTTCTATGTGGTGTGCCTATACTGAACAACACTTTGTTATTTGTGGACTCATTAGTGTTCGATAGGTCTTTGCTATTATACGCTCCGTAGTGTGTTGAAATGTGACTTACTGAAGTTTTCTATTAAACAAAATGGTCTTTTATAAATTTTTACCTATTTGCCTCTGTGATATTTTTGTTTTAACCGTGGTTTGTATTCATTTGTATTTTTAATTTTTAACTGTGAAATGTTAGTTGTTTTATCCTGTTTGTTTACTTGTGAAATGCAATAGTTTATTTTTTGTGTTGCCTGTTGTTTTTGTAAGTCATTGTCTTTTCAACTTTGTAACTCTGAGGTTCACCCGATTTGTAACCCTTCCTATTGCTACATAATGCATCAATCGGTGACAGTGATATGAAATTGATTAAAATTGCGATGTAAGTTTTGCCTCTCTTTGTAACTTTATTTTTCTTGGTTTTTTTTCCTTTTTTATTATTGTTCTATCTTGCAGCAGTAGCAGCAGTGTACCAATGAGTCATCTATGAATGTACTAACTCTGTTTTCCCCCTTTTATTTTATTAGTGAGCAAAACTTTATAGTTTCCATGTGTTGTTTGGTCACTGACAGGAGTGGCAGCCACTTGAGAGTCATTGATACTCTTTAATGAAAAAATTAGTTGCCATTTTAAACATATATTCAGCTTGGTTTTCTTTGTGGCTCATAATTGTTCTATGTTTTTCTTTGTCTTTAAATTCCTTTCGCTTTGTTCCTCTCAAAGTTTGTTTTATTTAAAAGAAGGGTCTGGGGTGTGCATATGTTGTGCTCATTTCATTGCTCTTTCGTCCAAAAAAATCCATTAGAAGTATAGAATATTTAGAAAGAATTTTCTTTATTCAGGCTTTGTGCTGCTCGATCTAGGTGCTATTGGGATTTTTGTGACTAAGGATTGATGGATATTTTAGTGAAGTCATAGTTGGTGGTTACATTCTTGTATTGAAAGCACCTCTGGTTTGCAAGTCGTCATAGTTGGTGAAGTCGTAGTTGTTGTATTGAAAGCATCTCTGCTTTTTTATATTTTCTCTTATTATATATGTTTTTTCTCCTATCTGTTCTGGCATGTAATTGTGATGTTTATACGTTTGTAGCTGTCTCTTTTTTATGTTTGCTGTTATATGTAACTTTCTACTGTTACGTAGTAATAGAAAACTGTCAGCTTTTCATTTACTCTCAGTGGTTGTATTTTTGTGCGTTGTCTTGATTGCTCCTTTTTTCCGCGCTAGGCTATCGTGGCGTAATTCATGGATCTTGATTCTTCGTTTCCCCTTTCTTACGATCTATGGTTGGGCTATTTAATTAGGGTCTTGGGTGCGCACCTGTTGTTCTCATTCCACTTCCCTTTCGTCCAAAAAAAACTTTTTGATACAGCTAATGTACAGAGAATGAAATCTCTTGTTTTGTAGTCAGATTTCTTTTTTGTTGCCATGGTGCTTCTTGTCCTTTTTGTGGTGGGAGCACCAGCGCTGGGAGAAATCTTTGAAGATTGGCTTCTACCAGCATGTAGGCGCAGCCGTGGATGGGGTGGGTGGGGTTTGATCTAGGTGCTAGTGGAAGTTTTGCGATTGAGGGGCGGTGGCCGTGCTGGGCAAACCATGGTTGTTGATTACATTCTTGCAATGAAAGCATCTATGGTTGGACATTGCTGGGCTTCATTGCAGCCGCTGTGATGCTGCTCGGTACGTTACCATCATAGCATCTTTGGTGGCGGCGTTCTACAGGGCAGTATAGTTTGCTTCTGCAACACATAATGCACCCGGCCATCCTTCTTTCTCTGTTGTAGTTCAGGCGGTTTGCCTATTCCATGCTCCCCATTCATCTCTGTTGACTATTTAAAGTGCACCAATATGGAAGATGAAGCGTACTTGAGACATTGCTGGTGGAGGTTCGTGCGATATGGTGCAACGTCCTTGGCCTGTTTGGATGTCCTAGTAGTTGTGGCTTTTCATTAATGTGCTCAGAACATGAGAGCCCTTTGATGATTACATATCTTTTATGTGGTGTGCATGTACTTAATAGGTCTTTGTTATTGTACATTTTGTAGTCTTCGATAGGTCTTTTGTTATTGAACACTAGTGAGTTTGTGGAATTGTAAGTAACTAAAGTTTTCTATTAATAAAGACGGTCTTCTATAAATTTTTACCTCTTGTGGTTTTTTGCTTTTATCGTGGTTTGTGTTCATTTGTATTTTTTGATTTTTAACTGTGATATGTAAGTTGTTGTATCTCATTTATTTTCTTATAAACTAGAACAGTTTTGATTTTACGTGTTTATTGTTGTTTTGTAAGTCGTTGTATTTTGACCTTGTAACTTTGAAGTTCACCCGATTGTAACCCTTCCTATTGCTACATAATGACTGAGTCATTGGTATACAAAGTGACAGTAAATATGAAATTGATTTTCCAAGTGGGATGTAAGTTTTGTCTCTCGTTGTAACTTTGTTTTTTCATGATTTTTTTATTATTTATGTTGAATATTTCATCCATAGTAGTAGTCTATCAATGAGTCATCGATGAATGTACTAACTCCGTTTTTTTTTTTTTTTGCTTTTATTTTATTAATGAGGTGAGCTTTGAAGTTTCCATGTGCTGACTATTGCGGTAGGAGTAGCAGACATTGGCAGTCATTGATAGTCTTTAATGCAAATTTAGTTGACATAGTTGTTATTTTAAAACATATGTTCAACTGGGTTTTCTTTTTTTCTGGTTTTGTAATTGTTGTATGTTTTTGTTTCTCTCTAAATTCGTTCTCTCTTGTCAAACTCAATTTTTGGTGTATTTAAGCAGGGTCTGGATTGTGTATAGCTTGTGCTCATTCCACTTCTCTTTCGTCCAACAAAATCCCTTTAGAAATATAGAATACATAGAAAGAATTTTCTTGAGTTGGGCTTGCGCTGCTTGATCTTGGTGCTATTGGAATTTTTGCGATTGAGGTTGGATGGATATTTTGGTGAAGCCAGAGTTGGTGATTATATTCTTTTATTCAAAGCATCTCTGTTTTGACATTGGCTTGTTTGATTGGTGGTGCTGTGTTGCTGATGGCTATGTTACCATGTAATCACCAATTAGGTGTGTGATGATTAGTGCCAGACATTCCCCTGCAAGAACACCTATGGTGCCCGGCCATCCTTGCTCCTCCGTTGTAGCGACAACAGCGCGGCTGTCCGACGCTTGCCCTACATTTTCCTTGACCTCGATCGGTTGGTGAAGTGCTGGTTGGAGTTCTATGAGGTTCTTTAATCTTCAGTGATGCAACTTGCTGAGATGCTACAGGAAGTTTTGGCATGTCATCAATGAATTATGGCCTTTAGTTGTGCTGTAGTGGTGTTTGTTAATGTAAATATTTTCTGTTTTTTAGACATATCTTGTAGTCTGTAATAATATGAAATATGAATGTTTAAAAATTGTGTTTACTTAAATGAGTACTCAGTTTGTTTGTAAGTAAATTAGTACTAGTCTGTAATTCAGTTTCTTAGGGGGTGATGTTTTTGTTTGTTGGCTTGTTTTTGTTTTCTTTTTTCTCAGATTTTTATAAAGTAAATTTTTAAACATCTCATTTTGCTGCTGTTTTTTCATGTGTTGGTGAGTCTTGCAGTAGTAGCAGCATTCTTTGAGTGTCACGCACTATGTACTTCCTTACTTACTCCATGCAACTATGTTTTTTTTTCTGTACGTACGTAATACGCTAACTTGTTTATGTATTTGTTCTGATATTAAGGTGAATTGAAAATAAAAGATTATCTTTTCGTGTTGTCCTGTATTTTTTGTTGCAGCAGCAGCTATCGAGACAGTGATGATGCATGTAAAAAAAAGTATGTTCTTTCTTGTAGTTGTGTTGTTTCACGTTTGTAACTCTGCTTTTTTTATTGTTTGCTCTTATATTTATCTTTCTACTGGTCCGGATGTAGAGTGAGAGAAAACTGTCAACTTTTGCATTTAGTCTGAGTGGTTGTATTTTTGTGCATCGTCTTCATTGCTCTTTTTTTATTGTGCTTGGCTATCGTGGCATAATTCATGTATCTTGATTCCTCGTTCCCTCTTCTCACTATCTATGGTTTGGCTATTTTAAGCAGGGTCTTGGTGCGCACCTGTTGTTCTCATTACACTCACCCTTCGTCCAAAAAATCTCTTTTCTTGTAGTCAGGGTTCTTTTTGTTGCCATGGTGCTGCTTCCCCAATTTCTTCTGCGCTGGGATAAATCTTTAAAGGTTGGCTTCCACCAGCATGTAGGCGCAGCTGGGGAGTTGCTTTTTGATCTAGATGGTAGTGGAAGTTTTGCGATTGAGGGGTGATGGCCGTGATTGTCAAGTCATGGTTACTGATTACATTCATGTAATCAAAGCATCCATCATTTGGCGTTGCTTCGCTTCATCGCAGCAGCTCGGATGTTGATGGCTACGTTACCATCAAAGTATGTTTGGTGGTGGCGTTGAACAAGGCGAGAGGTTTTGCTTCTACAACATATAATTTTGCCTGTCATATCTTTCTTCCTCCATACCAGTTGGCATGGCGCGCCTCTCCCACACTCCCCATGCACATTTGTTCATCATTTGGAGTGCACCGAGATGGAAGATGAAGCGTACTGGAGGCGTCGGTGGTGGAAGTTTCGTGATGCTACGCCACGTCCTTGGTCACCATGGACGCCGTAGTACTTGTGGTTTTCATCAATGTGTTCTGAACATGAGAGCACCTCGATGGTTACATGTGTTCTATGTGGTATGCCGGTACTGGACTGGACTTTTGTTATTCATACACTCGGTAGTGTTCGATAGGTCTTTTGGTAATGTACACTCAATAGTATGTTGAAATGTAACTTACTGAAGTTTTATATTAATAAAATGTTCTTTTATAAATTTTTACCTATTTTTTGTCGATTTGATATATTTTGTTTTAACTGTGGTTTTATTTATTTGTATTTTTAATTTTTTATTGTGATGTGTAAGTTGTTGTATGTTGTTTGTTTTCTTACGAAAAGGAATAGTTTGTTTTCTTTGGTGTTAACTGTTGTTCTTTGTAAGTCGTTATCTCTTCAACTTGTAACTCTAAGGTTCAGTCGATTGTAACTCTTTCCATTGCTACATAATGCATCAATTGTTGATAGCATTATTGAATTTGATTCAAATTTGGATATAAGATTTGTCTGACGTTGTAACTTTGTTTTTCATGGTTTTTCCTTTTTTTAATTATTACTGTTCAATGTTTCAGAAGCAGCAGCAACATCCTATCAATGAGTCGTTTATGAATGTACTAACCCCGTTTTTTTCCTTTTTATTTTATTAGCGAGGAGAACTTTGAAGTTTTCATGTGGTGTTCAATTCTACAGAAGTAGCAGTCATTGGCAGCCATAGATAGTTTTTAATGATAATGTACTAGCTATTTTTTTATTTTTTTTATTTATTTAATTATTATGGAAGAATTATCATTGTTTTTGTCACGTGTTGATCAGTCTTGCAGAAATTTCTGGAGATTGACATGATTTGCTTTTTTGCCAATGTTTTCATATGTGTTGTGTAGTATTGCAGCAGTAGGATCAGTGAATAACTCATTTATGTACGTACTAACTCCATTTTCTTTTTCTTTTTTTTTATTTCCTTTTTTTAATTAGTACCGAAAATTTGGGTTATTTAAGTAGTGTGTCTGCTGCACTCTTTGTGCTCATTCCACTACTTCTTCGTCCAAATAAACAAAATCCATTTAGATATAGTGAAAGAACTGTAGATGCAGTAAGCCGTGTTCATCGACACGGTGCTGCTAGGATCATGCAGGCACATTTGTTTGCTGCTGGATCTAGTTGCTAGTGGAAGTTTTGCGATTCAAGTGGGATGGCTGATATGGTATGTCAAAGCTTAAGTGGTTTGGCATTGCCTTGGTTCATCCATAATGCTGGGATGCGGATGGGTATTCTACCTTGTCTGCATCAATATCGGGTCTGATGAGCACGGTCTGGAACACCTATGATGTGGGTTCGTACGTATTCCTTCATAGTAACTTGGCGTGCGTGCCTTTGTATCTTGTTCTTCTCCTAGTAAACTCCATAGAGTACACATCACTATAACTCTGATTTGTTAGTCGTTGTAATTTTTTGACTTTTAACTATGTAGCACTCTCGGTAGTAACTGTGTGTTTATACTTGGTTGTATATTCTTATGTGACTCAGAATATTCAAAAACAAAGTGTAACGGGTTTTTTTGTGCTTTTGTGTGTAGTTGAAGTATTGTTTTGTAACTTGCGTACACATTTAGTTGTAAATGGCATTTAGTTGTTTTTTTCTTTTTGTTTATTTTATTAATACATGATTTTTTTGAAGATATCATTTTTCGGTGTTTTTCGCATCTGTTGTTAAGTGTTCCAGCAGTAGCAGCATTCATTAAGAGTCAGACATTCATTTTCTTGTTGATTTATATATTTTTGTATTGTTGAGGTACATTGAGACGGTTCCATCTATGATTTGTGTTTGCAACGTGTTGCTCAGTCTTGCAGTAGTCCCGTATGAATGTTCTTGTCCTGTTTTTTTATAAAAGAATTATTGAAGATTGATAAGATTCCTTTTCTTCAATGTTTTCTCAAGTGTTGTTCAGTATCGTAGCAGTAGGAGACTAAAATGACTGGTGCACGTATGTAGTAACTCCATTTTCTTTTGTTTGTTTTTTTCCTTTTTTTGGTACATAAATGTTTGTCTATTTAAGCAGGGTCAGTGTGCACTCTTCGTCTCATTCCAATGCTTATTTCTCCAAAAAAAAATCCTTTTAGTTGTAGTGAAAAAAATCTATAGAGCTAGTCAGCCCGTCTTCATTGGGATGGTGCTGCCAGTATCAGTAGGCGCATTAGTTTGCCACTAGATCTAGGTGCTAGTGGAAGTTTTACGATTGAGGTGTGATTGCCGTTGTGGGATGCCAAAGCTTCTGTGCTTTGGGAATGCATATCTTCTTCCATGACGCTAGGATGCCTATGGGTGTGTTACCTTGTATGCATCGATGGCTGTTCCGATGAGCATGGTCTGGATCACCTATGAAGCTGGCTCATACATGAAACTTCATAGTAGCTCCGACAACATGCTCTGTAGCTTGTTCGTCTCCTAGTAAACTCCACATATTTCAAATGATTGTAACTATTGATTCGTAAGCGGCTGTATTTTTTCAACTTTCAACTATGTAGTAACCTATATTTGTAATTAGATTTTTATTTTTGTTGTAACACCCTATGTAATTCAGAAAAATCAAAGAAACTCTATTTTTTCGTGCATTATGTGCAGTGGGATTTTTGTTTTGTAAGTTTTTGTTTTGTTCTGGTGTATCTTGATGTGTCTTTGTGCGTAACTCTGAAATTTTAATAACGCTGTTGTTTATTTTTTTTGTAAGTGTGTTGCTCTTGTGTGAATCGCTCTTGCGACCTATGTACGTGCATTGGAGTTTGATGTGTGCAGCGCTAGTTCAATGTGTACGCATGTACAATCTATAGTTCATTGTGTACGCGTGTACAGAATAGTTCTATGTGTTGTAATTGTTGTCTGGTGCCTGGTGTAATTTTTCTATGTTGTGGTTGTAATTGTTCAATTACTATTTTATTATTTTTATTATTATTTATTGTTTATTGAACACTGAGAAGAAAAAAACATCAACCATTCCATTTACTTTTTGAGTGGTTGTATTTTGTGCCTCATCTTTTATTGCTCCTGTTATTACATGTTGTCCTCGTATTTTTTGTGTATCAAGTTCATTGCTCCTAATATTATGCTCCTTGATGCACGCATCTGACCGTTCATTTCATCTCCCCTCGTCCGCATAGTTGGGCTATATAAGGAGGGTCTCTGCATGCTTCTGTTCTCCTCATTCCATCCCTTCTTCATCCAAAAAAAATCCTTGTAGATTCAGAAGTGAAGAAGAGATAGAAATCTGTATAGGTAGTCAGCCGTTTTTGATCAGCAAGGTTGTGCTAGGATTATGTAGGCGCATCGGTTGCTGTTGGATCTATGTTGAGCGTCTCCCTCGATTCGATTCGCTTGCATGTCTCACTGTCAAGAGAGTCATAACCTCGCAAAACTTCTAGTAGCATCTCACTAGGATGTTTTTTCTTCCATCTCCTCACACCTTGCTGAGGTGCTGCTGGAAGTTCCGCAATGTGTTGTCTCGTGCTTGTTCTTTGGAGCAGATCCTTTTTCGCTAAGCGGCATGCTTTCTATAGATGGATACAATCTCATCTGTACAACGCAGAGGGATGGGGGTGTGGCTATCTGGATTGCATTCGCAAGCCAGAATTGCTCGTCGCCGAGGTGCTCGGGGCCTCGCTCCAATGAAAGCTCCGGAAGATCCACCAGCACAAGGGCGAACGAGGGGTACGGTTCCACCATTGACCTCTGTTCATATGGATTGCATTCACGAGCCATAACTGCTCGTCGTCGAGGTGCTCGGGTCCTCGCCCCAATGAAAGCTCTGGAAGATGCACCAGCGCAAAGGCGAATGAGAGGTCCTTTTTTTGTCTTTATATAGATGGATCGTAATGTTTGATGTATCGCGATCGTTCCCTATGAACTGGTGTTTTGTTTTTGTAAGTGGTTTGTTTTTATGTCGACTTTTAATTGTGTAGCAGTGTCTGCTGTAACTGCGTGTTTTATTGGGATGTAACTCGTGCTGTAACTATGAATATTCAAACACGTTGTGTACTCGATCGGTGGTTTAAATGTTGATTTCATTTCATCTTGTAAATGCTCGCTTTCTTGTGTGGTAAGTTGATGTGTATCTGTGCTATAACTCTTGATATTGAAACATGTTGTAACTAGTTCGGTGGTTTAAATGTTGATTTCATTTTTCTTGTAAATGCTAGCTTTCTTGTGTTGTAAGTTGACGTGTATCAGAGCTGTAACTCTGTATATTCAAATACGATGTAACTCGATCCGTGGTTTAAATGTTTATTTCATTTCTTCTTGTAAGTGCTCGCTTTCTTGTGTTGTAAATTATCGTGTATCTGTGCTGTAACTCGAAACATTGAAACATGCTGTAACTCGATCGGTAATTGAAATGTTGATTTTATTTTTCTTGTAAGTGTTCACTTTTTTGCATTGTAGGTTGACGTGTATCAGTGTTGTAACTCTGAATATTCAAATACACTGTAACTCGATCGGTGGTTTAAATGCTGATTTCATTTCTTCTTGTAAGTGCTCGCTTTCCTTTGTTGTAAGTTATCGTGTATCAGTGCTATAACTCTGAACATAGAAACATACTGTGACTACATGCATTTGTTTATATTATGTAACTACATGTTTTGCTCCATAGTAACTCCGTATGTGTATGTGTTGTAAGTATGGTTGCAATTTTGGTTAGTAACTCTGAATAATTGAGACATATTGTAACTGTATCTTATTCAAACATGCTGTAGATTTATTTGTCTATTAACTGTTTTGTTTTAATTGGTTTTTTCTAAGTCTTTTGGCTTGTAGTAATTTCCTATGTAATTTGAAATGTATTTTTTTATCTGTTGTGTTGCTCCCCGCAACATACAAAAATACAGGAGTCAATAATAATAATCACGTGTGCGGCCTATTGGAGTTGGCTTTATGATTGCGTGGGCCGCTCTCACGGCCCACGCACGGAGTGTTTGTCCCGTGCGGGCCGCTTCGTGGCCCGCGACGCCCACATACACAATGTTGTTGTAAGTGGTAGAGATTTTACTTGTAACCACTTGTTTTGCACTGTTGTAGTTCGATGTGTATCTGTGTGCAACCCAGAAAATAAAAATGACGCTGGTTTTGTTTTTTGTATGTTTTTTGTTTCATTCAATTACTAATTTTCTAGGTAGTATTTTTTGAGCTGTAGTTTGTCGTATTTTGTTTTGTTGCGTGCCAGTGCGCCCACAGTAAAACTGAAAGATGAAACAGGAAAAAAAGAATAAGAAAAACATCGGACAGAAAAAAAAAAGCAACAACACACAAAACAGTAATCACAACCCACACGAGGTAGTTTAGTCGCGCGCATGTCAGGGGATGTGCGCAGTCGCTATACATTGTGTGCCGTGCATAGTATATATATATATATATATATATATATATATATATATATATATATATATATATATATATATATATATATCAGCTCGTTAAAGCTTGTAGCGTAAACAGTGAATTTCAGCTGTGAACCGTGAATTTCGACCGGTTTTCCGAACAACCGAACGGCGAAATATATATATATATATATATATGAGTATGAGCGCTACGCTCTAAATAGCATTTAGCGCGCCGGCTACGCTCCGCAGTCGACTGCGGCTCCAGCAGTCGAGGACCTGGAAATTGGTCCCGCAACCGTAAAAGGCATCAGGTTGCCGCTCCGTGACCGTAGATATAGCAGTGAGAACCGGATTGTTTAACCGTAAAAGCTGGTTCCACATGCTGCAAAAGCACTGCCACCATGCAAATCAGTCAAATCATCTCCTCTGATATCGTGCATGTAGCTACTTTATTAAGATTTGTTTAGTTGCTCCCATTGAAGATTTGAACGAAGTATTAGTTATAGACTTAAAAAAATAACTAATTGTACAGTTTACGACTAATTTACCAGACGAATCTTTTAAGCCTAATTAGTTCATGATTTAACAATATTGTGCTACAATAACACATGTGCTAATGATGGATTAATTAGGCTTAATAAATTCGTCTCGCGGATTACATGCAAATTTTGTAATTTATTTTTTTAATAGTATCCGAACATCTCATGCGACACCCTCACGTGACACCCCAAAACTTTACACACTGAATTTAAACAAAACTTTAGAGCATCTCCAAGAGTTCCATAAACATTCTCCTAATACTTGTTTTTTTAGAAAGATGGAGAAAAAGCCCTCTTCAACAACTTCTAATATTAACTTCTAATTTTTTAGACTTGAAAAATTTCTCCTTTTTTCGCGTAACTTTACGTGGACGAATCCACACTCGGAGACGCTCGGAGCCTGACGGAAGTCGTACGACATCTGCTGCGGCTCCCCTCGGACCGCGGGGACCGACCTTCAACATCATCTCCGGCACGTCCATGTCGACGCCGCATCTCAGCGGCATCGCAGCCTTCATCAAGAGCAAGCACCCTGATTGGTCGCCGGCAGAGATCAGGTCGGCGATAATGACCACCGCCGACGTCACGGATCGTGCGGGCAACGCCATCCTCAACGAGCAGCGCGTGGCATCGGACTTGTTCGCCACCGGTGCCGGCCACGTCAACCCGGAGAAGGCGGCCGACCCTGGCCTGGTGTACGACATCGCGCCCAGCGACTACGTCGGCTTCCTCTGCGGCCTGTACAGTAGCCAGAACGTCTCCGTGGTACTTATTTTGGTAGTATTTTTTACTCCGCACAACCTCTGAAGCGTGCTTCTCTTTCTCTCACGTGGGTGTGCAGAACATCTACATGCACTTATTTTGGTAGTATTTACCATAACTGCTATTTCGGTAGTATTCTTTTTCAGTCTAATTTGGCGTAATCAAATAGAAATAATCAAGCACTTTGCCCAAATCAAGTAGTAACTTACAGAATTGGCCTCCAAACATTCAGCACTAGTAGTAAGATTCTTTTTTCCTCTAATTTGGTGTAATCAAGCAGTAATATAGGCCCCGTTCGTTTTACTGAAAAAACAAGCCGAAACACTGTTCCAGCTAATTTGTTGTGAGAGAAAAACACTATTCCGGCTGAAAAAAACAAACTGAAAAGTACCGGTTATAAGACAAACGAACAGAGCCTTAATCAAAGCAGTTTACCCAAAATCAAATAGTATCAAGTAGTAATTTACAAAATTTGTCTCTAAACGTCCCTGTAGGCCTGTACTAGTAGTAAGATTCTTTTCCACTCTAGTTTGCATAATAAAATAGTTCACATCAATCAAGCTACATTTCACAGAGAAAAAAGAACAGCACAGTAACAAGCATCCTGGGTGATCGATGCATTAATGCCCTGCTGCAACCTGCAATTCTGTCGTGATTCTGAATGAGTGGCACATCGCTATGCCTAGCCACTGCCATGGTCGATGAAGATGACACCCATCAGGGAACGGGGGCGTCCATGCAGATCTAGGCTGGGGGCAACAGATCCTCGTTGCGCTCTTGGTGAAGATTAGGCAGCCGTCATGCCTGGAGGAGTGGCAACTGCTGTGGTAGTTGCGAATCTCCTACTCACGAAGACAGCCACCATCGTCCGCCAACGATGTTGCTGCGCCACCAGGCCACTGTCCATGCACGCCAGAGCCCGGAGGCGACCCCGCCACTATCTCCCCACACGGATGCTCAGCATCCAGCCTGGATCCATCGCCGGTGGCTCCACCAAAGCACGCGCCGAATGCATCACCACCGCGGAAACGGAAACCGCCGCCTCCTTGGCCCACCTGCCGACGACCTTGTGGATCTGTATCTGTAGCCCGAAGTAAGGATGGAAAGAGAAAACAAGGGGAGAAAGTGAGAGAGAGGGAGCAAGATGCAGATCATAGACATGCAGGACAGGAAATCTCACGGGATGAATGATCCGCGGCTGGTTGGCAACGCCGCCGCCCGGAGGCACCGTCCGTGCCAGGCTGGCCGCGCCATCGCCGGGAGGCGCCGTCCACGCGGGGAAAGAGAAGGGCGCCGTTGCCATCGGAAGGAGACCGGCGACGCGAGTTTTTCACCTCGCCGGTGCGAGATGCGCCTCCGCCGGCCCCTGCTTTGTGATGCCGCCGCCACGGAGGAGAAGGCCCATCGCCCATAGGGATGGGACGGGGTGACCATCGCCACTCCCTGGGGCGTCGCCTGCGCGGGCGGGAACACGCCACCGCTAAGGCTCCATCATCGCCTGGGATGCGCGCGTCGCCGCGGGGAGCGCCGTCCGGGCGGGGCGGGGCGGGGCGGAACGCATCACCGCCAGGGGCCCTGCCGGGCGAGTGTAAGGGGCGCCGCCGCCTCTAGAACCACCGCTGTCGATGGGATGGCTATGGAGGTCCGCCGATGCCGTGCTGGGGGAGGACCACCGATGCCGAGCTGGGGTAGAAGAGGATGCTGTTGCGGTAGAAGATGGCGCCACCGGTTGGGAATCCGATGGTGCAGATCTCGCCCTCCACCGGACGACGCGCCATGGCCGCCGAGCGCGCTGGAGGGGAAGGGCCCCACCGTCGGGCCCATACCCCTGCGCCGCAGATGCTGGAGAGGAAGCCGCCGGCGCTGCACAGGGCCATCCCGCAGCTGGGAGGTGAAGCGGAGGGAGGGGGTGCCGCCGCCAGTGTCGAGCGAGATCCAGATTGGGGGGAAATGGGTTGGGTGTAGTGGGAGTGGGATTCTAAAGTTTTACGGTTGCATAGCAGTATAGAGTACTCGGTATGTTACGTCTGGGAGCCAACACGCACAGAAATAGCACAAGCAAGCCTGCTGCCTAATTATGCAGTAGCAGTGAACACATCAAAGTTTACATGTGCGTGTAAAACAACAAAGTCTGTATATTGCATTTCCATACATCACGGTCTCATTCACAACTACTGCTGCAACACTCAGCCCTTGTTTAGTTCGCGAAATTTGGATTTTGGGCTACTGTAGCACCTTCGTTTTTATTTGGCAAATAGTGTCCAAACATTGACTAATTAGGCTTAAAACGTTCGTCTCGTAATTTCCCACCAAATTGTGCAATTAGTTTTTCTTTTCGTCTACATTTAATGCTCTATACATGAGCCACAAACATTCGATGTGACAGATACTGTAGCAACTTTTTGGATTTTGGGGTCCAACTAAACAAGGGCTCAACAACACATGGAGAAAGTAGTGACAAAAAGGACAATCTTTACACTTATCTTTATTCCTTATCCTAACTAATAAATCTTTGGACAGGTACACTATCTGCAATTTGGCCACTGTGTTCTTCTTAATGGGAACGGAGATCCCGATCTTCCGTTTCCGTTAGGTACTAGTAACTATCGTTGTGGCGGACAATGACACACCGATCCGGCTTCAGATCGAAAGATCGAACCCTGCAATCTTAGCACCTCAGCTCCACTGGTTATCAACCGAGTCTCGGACCAGGTTGACCTCGCCAAGAAGGCTAATCCCTGCCTGCGCAACGAAGAACACAAGCAAGAACAAGGAAGAACACAACCAAATTGCAGATGAATGATTTAGCTTACGAGTTGGGGTCTCATAAACCAATGAACGGCGAAACTGTTCTTGACAGAATAATCTAAGCAAAACCCAAACCCTAATGACGGCGGTGGCGTATGATTATAAAGGTCTTAGGGTGGTCGCCTACCCTAGACGCGCCCCCTAATGGGCCCAAACACGATACACGGTCCAACGGACCAAAAGAAGGTGTCGCAGCACCCTGGCAGATTCTGGACGCTAACTTGTTTCGATGATTCCTGTTGATTTCGAAGAGCTTTTGACGTGAAACCACTTGGATTGGCTTCCTTATCAAATTAGCTTTCCATCCATATGTGGATCGTCGAAAACGGAGTCTGAATGCATCCTGGGTGACCAGTTTAAGGTAGACTGGTCCTGGAGACCGAGGCAGACTCGAACTTGAGTTGCTTTGGGCCTCCACCTCGGGGACTCAAACCGAATTAGCCTCGGTCCTCCTTCTTGACTTGGACACCCTTGCTGGCCTCCTTCCCCTCCATACTATGTGCCAAACATGGTTATATGCATAGGTGTCATGTCCTCATCATCACCATTCGATATCAACACCCTATTCCACGATTGGATGATATGCTTGATGAACTGAGTGGTGCTATTATGTTTTCCAAAGTTGATTTGCGAAGTGGGTACCACCAGATTCGTATGAAATTGGGAGATGAATGGAAAACTGCTTTCAAAACTAAATTTGGTTTATATGAGTGGTTAGTCATGCCTTTTGGGTTAACTAATGCACCTAGTACCTTCATGAGGTTAATGAACGAGGTTCTACGTGCTTTCATTGAAAAATTTGTTATAGTCTACTTTGATGATATATTGATTTACAGCAAATCTATGGATGAACATCTTGATCACTTACGTGCTGTTTTTAATGCTTTACGAGATGCACATTTATTTGGTAACCTTGAGAAGTGCACCTTTTGCACCGATCGAGTGTCTTTTCTTGGCTATGTTGTGACTCCACAGGGAATTGAGGTTGATCAAGCCAAGGTAGAAGCTATACAGGGATGGCCTGTACCAAAGACTATCACACAAGTGCGGAGTTTTCTAGGACTTGCTAGTTTCTATCGCCGATTTGTGAAGGACTTGATACCATTCTTTTGCACCTTTGAATGAGCTTACAAAGAAAGGAGTGCCTTTTAGTTGGGGCAAAGTACAAGAGAACTCCTTCGATATGCTGAAAGATAAGTTGACACATGCACCTCTCCTCCAACTTCTAGATTTTAATAAGTCTTTTGAGCTTGAATGTGATGCTAGCGGAATTGGACTGGGTGGTGTTTTGTTACAAGAAGGCAAACCTGTTGCGTATTTTAGTGAAAAATTGAGCGGGTCTGTTCTAAATTATTCTACTTATGATAAGGAATTGTATGCTCTTGTTTGCACATTAGAAACATGGTAGCATTACTTGTGGCCCAAAGAGTTTGTTATTCATTCTGATCATGAGTCTTTGAAGCATATTCGTAGTCAAGGGAAATTGAACCGTAGACATGCTAAGTGGGTTGAATTTATTGAATCTTTTCCTTATGTTATTAAGCACAAGAAAGGGAAAGAGAATATTATTGCTGATGCTTTATCTAGGAGATATACCTTGCTGAATCAACTTGATTACAAAATCTTTGGATTAGAAACAATTAAGGACCAATACGTTAATGATGCTGATTTTAAAAATGTGTTGCTGCATTGTAAAGATGGGAAAGGTTGGAACAAATTCATCTTTAGTGATGGGTTTGTGTTTAGAGCTAACAAGCTATGCATTCCAGCTAGCTCTGTTCGTTTGTTGTTGCTGCAGGAAGTGCATGGAGGTGGCTTGATGGGGCATTTTGGAGCTAAGAAAACAGAGGACATACTTGCTGGTCATTTCTTTTGACCAAAGATGAGAAGAGATGTGGAGAGGTTTGTTGCTCGTTGCACGACATGTCAAAAGGCTAAGTCACGGTTAAATCCACACGGTTTGTATTTGCCTCTACCTGTTCCTAGTGCTCCTTGGGAAGATATTTCTATGGATTTTGTGTTGGGTTTGCCAAGGACTAGGAAGGGACGTGATAGTGTGTTTGTGGTTGTTGATAGATTTTCTAAGATGGCACATTTCATACCCTGCCACAAAACGGATGATACTACTCATATTGTTGATTTGTTCTTTCGAGAAATTGTTTGTTTGCATGGTGTGCCCAACACAATTGTTTCTGATCATGATGCTAAATTTCTTAGTCATTTTTGGAAGACTTTATGGGGAAAACTAGGAACCAAGCTTTTGTTTTCTACTACATGTCATCCCCAAACCGTTGGTCAAACTGAAGTTGTCAATAGAACTTTGTCTACTATGTTAAGGGCTATTCTAAAGAAGAACATCAAGATGTGGGAAGATTGTTTGCCTCATATTGAATTTGCTTATAATCGTCCGCTGCATTCTACTACAAAGATGTGCCCATTTCAGATTGTATATGGTTTCTTGTCTCGTGCCCCTATTGATTTGATGCATTTGCCATCTTCTAAAAAACTAAATTTTGATGCTACTAAGTGTGCTGAATTGATGTTAAAACTGCATGAAACAACTAAAGAAAACATAGAGCGTATGAATGCTAAATATAAGTTTGCTGGTGATAAAGGTAGAAAGGAACTAATATTTGAACCTGGAGATTTAGTTTGGTTGCATTTGAGAAAGGATAGGTTTCCTGATTTCAGAAAGTCTAAATTGATGCCTAGGGCTGATGGACCATTTAAAGTGTTAGAGAAAATTAATGATAATGCATATAAACTCGATCTACCTACAGAATTTGGGGTTAGTCCCACATTTAACATTGCAGATTTGAAGCCATATTTGGGAGAAGAAGACGAGCTTGAGTCGAGGACGCCTCAAATGCAAGAAGGGGAGGATGATGAGGACATCAACACCAACGATACATCCATGCCGACATGAGTACCAGTTTCTGGTCCTATTACTCGCGCCCGTGCTCGTCACATTAATCATCAAGTAAGTTCACTCTTGAGTTCCTATCCATCATATTTAGACCATGGAGACGCGTGCACTCTTGTTTTGGTTAGGAACCAGGGAGAGGACCGAAAGGGACAAGGATTCACGGAGGCTGAATTTGGACTCCAGAACAGCTCCAACTTGTGATGGTCACCACGGTCGCATACGGACTCGGATTGGGGCGTCCAAGTACTTCATGGAATCCTTATGAAGTGTATTTTCATATGGATCCAGAATCAAGTCCATATCTGTTTTGAGGCGGCCGCAATGACTGAATTCCGACTGAGAGCTTGTCTGTCCAAAGGTGCTGCGTCACCTTAGTTTGGTCCAATGGGCCGTGTATCAAGTTGGGTCCATTAGGGATGCGTCCTAGGGTTGGAGAACGACCCCAACACCCTGGTGGTCGTCCTTCCACCTTCATATACTCCTTAGCCGCCACCAAGAATAGTTGGGTTTTGTTTAGATCAAGTTTAGCTCTCGCTACTTGCTTGCAAGCGCGCGTGCTGGATCAGCCGCCCGTCTTCTTGTCTTCAGAACCCCACCTTAATTGAGATTGAGTTTGAAACTGTCATCTACATCTAGTAATTTAGTACTTTCTATACTTGTTCTTGCTAGTTCTTCGATTGCTTGTAGGACGAGTGCCCTAGTGGCCGGTGACGTGCTCCACAAGATCGCGGCAGCTGTTGGAGGTGGTGTATCGGTTGCTAAGGCGTAGCTTGGAAGGCTATAGTCGGGCCGTGAACGTCGTCTCCACCCATCAATCGAGTTATCCCACACCTCTCATCGAAAGATCGGGAACAAACCGTAGCGGGATCATATCAGATAAGACATAATCAAGTGCCGCTTTTGTCTTAGGATCGTCATCAAAACCGAAAGAGCATTCATATTCAGCAGTGCCCTCAGAATCTGCTCCTGTACATAATAAATAAGTACTACAAGCCGCTAGGAAAAAACAAACAAACAAAATAAAGACCTTTTAGATAAATCAAACCAAAGCTCATTGCACACAAGCAGTTTTAACAAAAACAAATGAGATGGCGGATTACAAACTGTAATCAACACCCCATGGCATACCAATGGCAGTGATCCTCCCTATCTTCATAAAACTTTCACTAGCACATAGCGCAGGCAGCCATTGCTGCACCCCAAAATGCGGAACAAAACCAGTCTTGAAGGCCTTCACCCATCGCCGGTGCGGCCGTCGAGATGTCGAAGAAGGAGCACCATGGCGATTAAAATGGATGTCTAGTTCTTGGGTAAAGAAGGTGTGGAATGAGCACAATAGAAGCATAGCAAAGCGGCTTAAAATAGGCCATCCTAGGAAGATACGGAGTAGAGAAGATAGAAAGAACAGTCAAGATCCATGAACTACGTGCAACCCGCAAATAAAAAGACACGGTGATAAATACAAGGCATAAAATACGATTGCACATTCATTTCCAATATAACAAAAATACATTTAATAGAGGAAAAATAGAAATTACAATCAAAATATAAGCCGGTTACAACTATTAATGCAACACTATTATGTCTACATTGCTTTACATAGATGTTTGTTCTGCGCCACCACAATAAGCCATTTTCCCAATAAGCGCGTTGACGGTTCCTATACCAACCTCCGTTAGCACATTACTTGAACTTTATCAAAGCCAGTGCCATGTCAAGTAGATTGCAAATAGCACGCACCACCACCGCACACCGCCCACCACCCCCGTCGCAGGCTTGGTAGGGTCTTGTCGGAGCTCTGCGGCCGCTACCGCGGCCATAGAGCTTCAACGACACCCTACCAAACCCGCGGCGACCACCCTACTACCCCTCCCCCGCTCCACCATACCACTCCCAACCCAGCACCATGGTGAATGCACGCCCTGCCGACACGGCTCGACCGCGCCACCTACCGCCACTCCCCTAAGCCACCATTGACCATTCCTAACACTGCCTACCTACCTCCCCCAAATTTTTAAGCCTCGGATTATTGTTCAAACATTTCCCAATACTAATAACCACAAATATATGATAAAAAATAAAAATACAATGATCCAATCTAATTCTTCAAGAAAACAAACAACTAAATCAATAGCAACATCTCAATACCACAAAAACTAGAAAGAAAACAAGTTACAACAAAAAACATAATCGACAGTTACAGACTTATGTGCCATGCAGCTACAACAAAGATACTTCACCGCTGGCAGCAAACCCTAGTTAACACTTCTCAACAAAGACCATGGGGCGTCCCTGCCGTGAACTGGCCCGGCCACCTCGACCGCTGCAGGGACCCCTAAACCGCCGTTCGACCATCCTAACCGCCTGGCCTGCCTTCCCCCCTTATTTTTTTCTTTTTCTAAACCCACTAGACCATTCTTCACCATCACCATGCGCCACCGCCGCCCACCACACCTACTGCGTGCTCAGTAGGGTCTCGCTGGACCTCCACGGCAGCTGTCGTGGCCATAGAGCTCCAACAACACCCTACCGAGCACGCTGCGACCGCCCTATTGCCCCTGCCCCCACCACCATGGCAATGCACGCCCCGCCCTGACTTGGCCTGACCGCGACTACCGCCGCCAGCTCCCATAAGCCACCCATTGACCATTCCCAACCACCTCCCACAAATTTTTTAAGCCCCCTAGAATATTGTTCACCATTTCCCAATAGCAATAACCACAAAAAATATGATAAAAAAAATAAAAAATACAATGATCCAATCCAATTCTTCAAAGAAAACAGACAACTAAATCAATAGCAGCAACTCATACCACATAGACTACAAAAAGGAAGTTACAACAAACAATAATTGATAGTTACAACATTGTGTGCCACGGAGCTACAACTAAGATACTTCACCGCTGGCGGCAAACCCCAGTTAACACTTCTCAACAAAGACCGTGGGCGCCCCCACCTGTAACACCCCAAAATTTGTCCCTTTTGAAAATAGGTTTAAAATGGTTTATTTATGAATTTTTGGTGCTCATTAAAACATAGGAAATAAAAATTTTCATGAAATTAAAATTTATTATAAGGTTTAGAAACATGTTTGAGCATACATGCCATTGCATTTGATTTATTTGGTTGAGTGGTTGAAAATTCAAAATGGTTTAAATTTCTTTAGCAAATGAAATTAAAAATGGCTTTGAAATAAAAGAAAAGAGAGAAAAAGGGGATTGGAAAATAAAAGCATTTAAAAAGTGGTGAAAATTTATTTTTGAAAACTTACCAAAATCTGCTCATTTTTATTTTGAATTAAAAAGTGTGTTTGAAACCCCATTTGAATTTGACTTGGATTGAAATTGGGAAAATGGAAACGCACTCCTCCTCTCTCTTGGCCCAGTAGTTGGCCTACTCCTCCCCATCTTTTTCTTTTTTTTTCTCCCGCGTGAGTCTAGCCCGGCTCACTCCTCTGCCCTTTCCCCCACCGGCCCTCTCTCTCAGCCCTTCTTCCCTCCCTTTGGCCCAGTGCGCTAGCCCAGTCTTCCCTTCCCCGCGTGCCGCTTCCTCTTGGGCCAACGGCCGTGGCCCACCAGCAAGCATGCCCGTGCTCCTTCCTCTCTCTCTGTCCGGCTGATAGCCTGACCCCACCTCTTCTCTCGCCGATAGGTGGGCCATCCCTGTCAGCCTCTCTTCTCTTTCTTCCCCGCCATGACCGATGCGGACTCCACCGCCGCCATCGAGGAATCCGTGCCCGCGCCGTCTCCTTCCGTTGTCGTGCCGCCCACGCCGCCCCGTCTCATAAAGGCCGAAGCTGCATCACGCCGCCCTCACCTAGCCGCCTCCGAGCCACTACCGAGCCCTATCGTAGCGCCGCAACCCTAGCTCGCCACCGCCGCTTGCGACTCCGTCACCGAGCACCGTGCGTCATCCCCGCTCCGTCTTGGATCCCAAAAAGAGCTGCAGTGAGTTCGCTGTACATTGCTCTCCATCCCCATGCTTTCGGTTTGCTCCGCCGTGGCTCGTAGGCCGTTCTCCAGCTTCGCCGGTGAGCTTCGCCACGTCGGCCATGGAAGCCGCCGCACGCCGTGACTGTTCCTGCAGCTCCTCTCTTCTCTCTTCCCCGATCCAATCAAGACCGCCCAGATCTAATCCAACGGTTTAAATCTCTCCATACCCCTTCGGTTGGAACAATTGCTAAAGAGCCCCTACCCTTTTACATATTCTAACCTATGGTCCATTGCGTATTTGATAGATTACGCCTTGTTCTTTTAAAAGCGTATTTTGTTCGGTTGACTTCAAAAATACGTTTTCACTTATTTACAGTTTTGCCACTACCTTCTTTAGGCCATAACTTCTCCGTTTTAACTCCGATTTGACCCGTTCAACTTGCGTTAGGTTCATAATTTCATAATCTATGTGTTCATACTACTGTTAGATAAGTTTTTAACTTTTAAAATTTGAGGCTAGATTTAATCTATTATTTTACTAAAGGAAATCTTGTTAAATTCATATCTTCTATGTTTTTAGCTTTGATTTGACATGTTCAAGTTGCGCTAGATTCATTACAACGTAATCTACGCATTAGTAAAAATATTTATCATATCACTAGCTTTGGAATTTCATGTTTTAAACTCTAACTTGAATAATAATTATGCAACTAGATTCATAAATAAAATATGATTAATTCTACTTTTGTCATTTAAATTCAAATTTGAATTTTGACTTAATACAACTTAGGTATTTCTCTGAAATATTTAATACACCCTTCTTTATTGATAAAATTAATAAAGCTCTTGGTTCACTTTTATAAAGCAAATGTTTTGGTAGATGTATCTTTTTCACCGTTGCTCCGATTAGAGTGTTTTTTGCGTCTGTGTGTTCGTAGCGATGCGTAGAATCATGTTTCAAACTCTTTTACTTATTTTTCTATGATTGGTGTACTATTCTAATTTAGATCTATTGTTTGCTTCATGTATGATTGCATGGATGCTTGTGTGGTGCTTTATGATCTTGTCCAGTCGGTGAGTTATACGTGGTGAATCAAGAAGCAGATCTTTGAAGATTTGGATTGGAAGAAGGATTGAATTTTAGGGCAAGTATAGCATGGGATCTTTCTTGTTGTCCTATACACCTTAAATCATTTAATTCATACTGCATGTGTCTACCTTGACTACCACTAAGGAATTCCTAGTACTTTGTACCTTGTGCCTTAATACCTATGGGTTATTGCATTGGGTAGTATGATGTTAGTGCTCAACTACAAACATGATCTTGTAACTTGACTAATGGTATATGCAATAAACATTAAAAGATGCTTTTTAGCAACATGGAACAAGGGGGCTAGAGCATTGGGCTGTTTTTATGGTGCTCTAGATTCCTCTTCCTAAGGACTTATCTGTAAGTGATCATCCAGGACTTACAGTACAACCATGAGGACTACATGGCTCTGGTCTTAGTCTAGTACCTTGCTCTTTCTAGTTTGTAGCAGTTTACCGAAAGGGCAAGAGGGGCATACCAGGCTGGTATGGGCCTCATCCCCAGGGTGTGTACTATGCTGCGTGTATAAGTGCTGTCACAGAACCGTCCAATTTATAAGAGCACAAGTATAATAGCAATCACCGAAGTGATCAAACCGTCATACTTGAGCCCATATAAACTCGGTAGTCCAATGGAATCATGAAGGATCTCAAATAACCAACATACAAACTAAGATCATAGAGATTCAACATAACCAGTCACATGTTACATCACAGTTTACAAATATTTCTCATACATCAGAGTTCAAATAATTATTACAAACCAAGTTTGAAAGTAGCAAAAGCAAAGTAGTTTAACGTTGACATCACAGATAGTGTAATACAAAGCCAGTTCATAGTCATCTCCAACCAAACACATAAGGGTGAGATGATAAATAGAATGACCATTGCCCATGGTCCTAGTCCTCATCCACTGCAGGAGCAAAGCAGTTCTTGTAGTAGCCATGATACATAACATTATCTGCAACAATGGGAATAAAACCCTGAGTACGAGAAGGTACTCAGCTAGACTTACCCATCCCACTAATATACTAAGACACCAAGGAGTATGCAAGGCTTTATAAGTAGAGCTGGTAGACATTATTTGCAGAAAAAGCATAAGTTATCCAACATATCTTTATTTGTGAATCACCAATTATTCATCCTATCTCATACTAAATTAGCAACTATCCTATGCCAAACATGTTGGTACCATTAAGTTGTCACAATAATAACCATATCCAGTTGAGTTCTTGCATAATCTCATAACCACACTTCCATCAATTACTACGATGAAGTGTACTCCTATCAAGTTCTCACTATCTGGGAGAGACGGCGATTCAAATCGATTCCTATCCAGTTGGGGAATTATTCCTAACACACACCCATACTTCCCCCGTCGGGGTCGCATCAGGTCAGCTTTGGGACAACTCAAGTACAATCATGGGTAGGACCAGCGCCGCACCCTCAAAGATACAACCAATCTACCAAGGGGGCTCGGGACTCTAACCCGCCCTTGGGCTTACGCCATTGGCTCTCTGCACATCCTTACTACCTCCAGAGTGCGCACTTTAACTGCTCATGTTCCTGGCCTGAGTTGAGCTACTCGGCTTCACGGTCGGAACAACTTATCTGGCCAACTATGTGAAAGGCGTGTGTTCAACATGACAAGATAAACCTCCAATAGCCGGTTCTTAAATGACACAGACTGAATCACTACGATACCACAACATAAGACTCCGCCTGGTCTCCATTTATTCAACAATACCCAGTTATGTTCCAAGATAGCACAATATAGCCAACCGTGATCAAGTTATCACCTATAGCTCGCAGATGACAGAAAATCACCCGACTTCTATTGGTCTAAGCATAGCTAAGCATGATAAACGTTCCTGGACTTAATTAGGATTCATGGTAGATATTTCGGTCAAGGAAGGTAATATGCAAAGCAAGTGTTTCCAAACAACTCCTGTCACGTAATGCATCAATCTGAATAACTTTAGGTGACATTAATAAAGTAGGGAGACTTATAATGCTCTAGGGCTTGCCTTTCACAAACGTTTCGGGCCGATGATCGGGGCACTCTGGGAAGATGATCAACCTCAGGCTCTCCTTCTCAGGAACCTCCTAGTCTTGCACTTCCTAATTCTCCTCCTAAGGATCGACGTCGAGTTCCACCAACATGATCTCCTCGGTTGCACCTATTGCATGCATATGCATAAGTGAGTCTCATGAATGCATAAGAGGAATCATAGATGATGTGATATGAAAAGGTACATGCTGCGATAATGATGTTAAGTTACACCATGATAGCAATGCTAACTCCAAACTAACTGAGTAGGTGCGTATCTCTTCTCTATCTACTTGCAAATTTCACACAAGGCAATGTCTAAGCTACACATGGCAGTCACAAGTTTACATCATAACTGAAGTTCTACTTATCCAAATGCTATGACCTTGGACTTTCTGAAAATCTTATAAAATTGCCTACAACTCATATTTAATCACCAAAAACTAATTCACACTCTATCCTAACCAAACAGGCAATCTATCTAGTGCTGTCTAGAAATTTCAGAGAACAAGCATTTCGGGAAACTAACTTTAAAAAGATATAACTCCTAAACCCTTTGACATATTTCCCTGCAATTCTAACACAAGATAGATGAAGAAGTTCCCTACAACTTTGTTATTAACTATTTCCACAGAAAACATCATTTTGACTATGGAACATACCAAACCACAGAATCTGTCCGAAAACACTTCTAAATCGAATTATAGAGCAACAATATTTTTACTACATATAAGCATTCCAAATTTGACATCACCAAGTATACCAACAGTTCAATAATACCAAATACACTCAAGAAAACATAATGGTAAAGAACAAACTATTCATTTGAATGCCTTTATTAATTTAATTAGATAATTTGGGAAAATAACAAACATATACCAAATGTGCACAATAAATTCTCAGAAACTTACAGTGGCTTTCAAGTGCTCCCAATAGACTACTGTAAAAATTTCATACCATTTGACCATGTATAACATCCTATACAAAAATGACAAGCTAGAAAGGTCTATTTTAGTGAAAATAGTTAACCCTATAGAAAAGTGTCAAACAACAGATTATATATTTTCCTAGCTTCCTATTAGTGCCATACTACTGTACAAAAATTTACATATTAATATGTTACATATTTTTATCCCTACAATTTTCCTCAGAAAATACCATTTATTACTAGATAAATAGAAAGACCCTACTTCAATCAAGTCTACAGCAAGTTTATTATTTTTCCTAGCTAGAGCATGTCAACATAAGACCAACAAAATTGGAATCACAATTTTATGAGTTTTCTAGCTCAAGATATCTATTTTACAAGATTACTAACATTCAAAAAGCACTCATTTAAATACATTTTAATCACTAAGAAAAATACCAAAAACTGTACATTTCATATTTTTATAAAACACTACACTTCATGAGGATTACAACAAAATTTGGTTCACAAGAATTGGACATCTAGAACTCCACTTATGATTTTTCAAAGTTGGCATTCAAATCTGAAATAAATGAACTAGCTTTCACTCTATAGACGCTGACAGCTGGGGTCACCGAGTCAGACAGGCCCGCGCGTCAGTGACACCAAAACAGAGGAGCGACACGGACCGACCGGAGTTCGTCGATGGCGAAGCTCTCCGACGATGGCACCGGCACCACGATGATCACCATGACATCCCGAACACACCGAAGCTAGCTAGATGGACCGATTCTTTGGAGCTAAGCATGGCCGGCGCTCATGGTGGCACTGGCGGATGCGGTCGATGGTGAGTGCTTGGAGCTAGCCGAGATGGCGCAAGCAATCTAGGGTTACGCCGAGCTTCTACATACAACGGTGGTTCTAGCGCACATCCTATCACGGCGAATGGCGATCGGAGGCGGTCCGACCACGGGCGGCGTGGCACGGCGGCAAAACGTCGGCGAGGGCCGCGTGCTGCATGAAGGCTTACCGTGCGCTTCTAGTAGGCAAAGTGGGTGCAGTGAGACGGTGTAAGCACGATGGAGCTACTACGGCGGTGGCAGAGGAGTGACACGGGCGCAATGCGAGCTCGGTGGCCGGCAAGGCGACGGCATTATTTGTCTTTGGCTGCTGCAGTCATTTCGCCGCGTGAAACAAGGCAAAGGAAGAAGCAAGGTGGGGAAATGAGAGCACAGGAGTGACGGGCAAGCACCGGGGCGTGAAATGGCGTGTTGTGGCCTGACATGGCCTGACTGGCCGGGCCATCGGCGTCAAGCGGCCTCCAAGCGGTGGCCAAACCCTGGCGTCGGTCGGCCATTGATGGCCGGTAGAACGAGCCATCGAGCTCGCGATCCCGGCTGACGGACAATGACTTGGCATCGTTCAAACTCCTAATCGATGGTTCACCAGCGAAATCTTCCTTAACCAAAGTCGTAGCCCTATATACCATCTACAACTTCTCTTAAAAGACCAAAGTCTAATTCTCAACGAATAAGGAGTAAAATCATCTCAAAGTCATTTTTAGCGAAAAGAAAAGCGCTAAGACTTAGAAAGTTTTGTAAGTGTTGAAAACTTGTGTTTCTTGATTTTTGTGAGCTCAATTTGACCAAGCTATGCACTGAATTAGCTCATGACCCAAAAATAAAAGTTGTTGCTCTACTCACATACTACAACTTTGCTTAAGGGTTCTTTGTCATGCAAAGACTCTATGACATAGTTCAAACAAGGTCAAACATACCACTTTAAATTGATGACTTACACAAAACTAGGACTTAGAGACCAGACTAGCCTTAGTCATGAATACCAAAGTTGTTCCTTATGTTATTCTAAACATGTTTAAGGTATTCTCAAGGTTCCACACACATTTTATACATTGGTTACACGTAAACCCTAACCTAAGTAAGGCAATTCAGTAATAACACATGCAATATAAGCCAACAAAAGGAGAGTAATTAAGATGCTCATGCTCATGCATGCTCAAGGATGCTTATGCTCATGCAATGTCAAGGTTAAATGCATGCTTAACACCTAGGGTGTTACAAGTGCCACTTGGAGATGACTCCATAACACTTGGGAGATGGAATCCTTAGCGGCTGCTGCTTATTAGAATGATTGGGGAAAAGCTTCATAGTGTACCTGCTGCTCACCTTGGAAGTGTTTTGAGAGTTGTAAACCCGGGCATATGGGTATCACGACTCATGGTGAAAGTGTACAACCTCTGCAGAGTGTAAAACTAGAATATCGGCCGTGCTCACAGTCCACGAAAGCGACCTTGGAACCCTACGGAATAGATGATGAACATCGATGATCTTGATGATAAAGATGCTCATTAATGATTACTGTTTATGATATTTATTATTCATGTTTACCTGATCATGTGTTTACATGGGCTGGTGATAAACTTGTTGCTACTCAATTGCTAAAATTGTGACAATTAAAAGCTAATTGTAGTTAAACCAGTGTCAGCCTTTTGAGCCTTATGAACCCCATGTTATATTTGTTGAGTACGACATGTACTTACGCTTTGCTTTACTTTTCAATTATTTGGATAAAAATCTTGGATGGATACCAGATTGCTAGAGTTTGGAGGAATTAGGCTTGTGGTCAACCGACCGGTTGTCCCCTGTGGATTTGGAGTCTTAGCTTTGAAGATCGAGTTATCTTTCCATTGTCTATACTACGAGGTTATATTCTTTATACTAATACGTTATGTATTTAAGCAATGTCTATTGATATTACCCTTATTTGTAGCTATATATGAGATTTGACCTCCTGGGCTCATATATGGTGAATCTGGTTTTGTTCTTAAAATCGGGTGCTACACCACCCCGACATGACCTAGCCACCTCCACCGCCACCGGGACCCCTAAGCCACCTTGCCACCATCCCCACCCGACTATTGTTCACCATCTCTCAAAATTGATGAAAATAAAATTATTCTCTAATTCATAACCACATGATAGTATAAAACTCACCACTAGAAACACACAAAACACACACACACAAACACAAGGAAATCTGCTTTCCTGAAAACAATGAATATGAAATCTATTCCAGTTTCCCATACTACAATAAAAAAAAGCAGCTACAACACTTGCTGCTTCTCTTCCTCAAGAACTTCAAAAATACATTTATTAGAAAAGAAAAGCACACTTACAATCCAAAAATATAAATCCAGTTACATCAAATAACATAACACAGTTGCAATAAGAGTAAAGGTGAACTCTGAAGATTGCTTAACATACATGACTGTCTCAATGACTTGATTCAAGCCGCTGCAAAGCTACACAACACATGCCAAAAAAAAAAGACAAATACAAATACAAATCATTTTGATTTTCATTATTAAAACATGGCACTCTGCCTCCTAACAATTTCATACTTGAACAAATGTAAGAAATAGGGCGTCCTTACATATTCGTCCTCCCAATTAAAATACCTAGCGTAATACCATAGGTCGCTGGCATCCCTACTAGTGAGAAGAATTTTCTAAATCTATAACTAGTTCCACGTCATCATGAACAAGCCGGTAATCAAGCCGATAAAAATACAAATAGCTGAATACAGAATGACCGCCGGCTAGACTCCACTACCACTGATTTGGTACCATAGATCTGATTGACGTTCCTGCCCACCATCTCGTCATCAGGCTTCTCGATGCAGCGTGATTCATATTGGCTCAGTTGCCTATGCAGGCGTGCGATCTCACTATTCTTTTCTCTTATGGCATTTCGTAGATCCAGCAGCAACTTATTCAAGAAATCAGAATGCTCAGGAACAAACCATCGATAGAAGTGGTAGTCTTGCAGGGTCTACAAAAAATATGCATGATTGGAACACTAGCCACAGTATTTTATAACGGAAGTTGGGGATAAAATGAACTTACCCAAGCGTGCCTGCATTTATTATAGCGGCGCCCAGGATTTTTGTCGCTCCACGAGATCCACTGCGGCACCTTCAAACCGCAGTGGCAAAAGAACATCTGGCTTGTATGTCAGAGGGGACGCTCACGGTGAGGCACCGGAGCTCCAACGGAAGGATCGTAGGTGCTTGTTATTTCTGGGTTTCTCCTGCTAAATCCCTGTCTTTGTGATGCAGATCCGGCCGATGCGACAGAGGTGGAAGACGACATGTTGGACAAGATCAACAGTCTCCCCCTCTCTTCAAGGTCTTTGGCAAGGACCCCTAAAACCGCCCTTCAACCATCACCGCGGAAAACATACCAAATACAACAATATCACTAGCTCCGACAAGAATAAAAAATTTCCAATCACTCAATTACAACGCAGAATAATACACAGTTACATCCTACAATTGTCTTAAATTTATAGACAAAATAAAACAAATGCAATGTTTCAAAAAAAATGCAAGCATGTCCCAGCACCACGCGCCACCACCGCCCACCGCCCACCACCCCCGTCACGGGCTCGATAGGGTCTCACCGGAGCTCTGCGGCCGCTACCGTGGACACAGGGCTCCAACAACACCCTACCGAGCCCGCAACGACCGCCCTGCTACCCCTCCCCCACTCCCCCATACCGCTCCCATACCACCACCATAGCAATGCACGCCTGCGCCACGACCTGGCCCGACCGCCCCTACCACCGCCCGCTACCCTAAGCCGCCCTTCGACCATCGCCACCGCTTGGCCTACCTACCTCCCCCCAATTTTTTTTAAGCCCGCCTGTTCAGCATTTCCCAATAGCAATAACCACAAAATATATGATTTAAAAAAAATACAATGATCAATCTGACTCATCAAGAAAACAAACAAGTAAAAATCATTAGCAACATCTCCTACATTTAACTTAAAAAGAAAGCAAGCTACAACAAATCACAATTGATAGTTACAGCCTTAGGTGCCACGGAGCCACAACAAAAAGATACTACACCGCTGGCGCCAAACCACAGTTAACACTTGTCAACAAAAGATCATGGACGCCCCCACTGCAACATGGCCCAACCACCACTACCACCGCCAGCTTCTCTAAATCGCCCAACGACCATTCCCAACCGCCGTGCCTACCTACCTCCCCAAAATCTTTTTTTAAGCCCATT
Source organism: Miscanthus lutarioriparius (assembly GCA_904845875.1). NCBI lineage: Eukaryota > Viridiplantae > Streptophyta > Magnoliopsida > Poales > Poaceae > Miscanthus > Miscanthus lutarioriparius. The sequence goes on along the minus strand of CAJGYO010000009.1, from coordinate 54,316,877 downwards.
GAACATTGTTCAGCATTTCTCGGATATCAACAAATTACAAACAATAAAAAATAACATAGATTTACAACATCATATAGCACAGAGGTACAACAAAGATCTTCCACGCCAGCAGCAACTTCCTAGTATTATATCATTACATAACAGTAATAATAGTATATAGTAATAATAATATAAAAAAGAAAACCAACCCCGTCGCTTATATGGACACCCGCCAACGCAACAGGGAAAGAGCAGTTAAAATCCGAAAACAAACCCAGCTAGAACACTTTTGGAATAAAAAGAAAAGATTTTGACAATAAGCTAATAAATCCACCAAAAACGTACACGAAACAAGAATTCTAACCGGATACGAAGTAGGATATGCCAAAAACAAACACAGGGTTCCGTGGTTAAGCCAAACACAGCCACTCAAACAGCGCACATACGATCATCCGACGAGACAGGAAAACAACACATCTGTGGCCACAACCACCATGAACGCAGCAGCTGCCAGCGATGTTCTGTCATCATCGCAAGAGGAAATCAGCTGTTCTTCGCCACTTACTTCAGTATGTGTTCATAACACCAATGGCTTCATCGGCATCGACGAGTACAACACCAGTCGCTTCGATTGCATCAGGTGACAACTCATAACAGATTCAATTTTTTTTTTAAAAAGACAATCAAATCTACAATTGCATGCTAACAACTATGTACAACAACAATGACACAAACAGTGACATGTATGCCAACAACCACTATAGGATCGTGCAATTCGGATGATGTGCTGTTCCACAAGCAACTCATGTCACCACCAGTCACAATTTCACCGACAGCAATGCTAACTCCACCAGGAGAAGAGACATGGACGCATGTAAAAATACTTCTATCTTGCAATTCATCTATGTAGAGAACTTGCTTTAGAATTTCATGTATATATTGGTCACCGTAGCTATTCTGTTATGCCTGTAATAACACTGTGTTGTGGTTTGCTAGTTAAAATTATCAATTCACACGTCCTTTTTTGTTTTCGTAACTAACAAATATTGAAGCAGACAATAAACTTGAAAGGAAAAATATATACACAAATATATTGACGAGGTCCATATGATTGAAGGATTACCTTCACTCACAAAACCAGTTGGTTCTGCATTACGACTGTCTAAATTCCCAAGTTACAAAGGCTTCAGTGTGCATACAGAACTATAGAAAAAAAATAGTCTTCCACCATTGTACAAAGCTTTTTCTTTCTTTCGCTAGTTCATTGAAATATACATTCTCATGATTAATAACATGTTATGTTACACCAAACAAATATGCAGGATCCCGTTGTTCTAGATGTTTTGATACCACGACAGGATATGACTTTCGAGGCGTGGGAAGAGGCATACACATTCTACTATGATTATGCTAATCTTGCTGGCTTGACGTAAGGAAATACAGAACAATGACATGATCAAAATGGTTTGTTTGCAACAAGGAAGGTTTTGCAGACAAGAAACATAATGGAAACGAGAAAAGTACTGACAAGGCGTCCAAAGCGAACAGGCTGCAGAGCACTAGTTAGCCAAATTTTATAAGGACAAACAGTGCTGGTCTTTTGAATATGTTTATCTCAATCACAACCATACCCTCAGCCCAAGGCCAAGAATGACTAGATTCATGCACGCGCATAAGAACAGAGACGAAGGGATCATGGACATCTTTAACATAATGGCAAAATGTGGTGTCCCGCATCAAGCAGCAATGAATGTTATGTCCGAGATGCATGGTGGCCGCCATAACATGAACTTCATAGAAAAGGATGTGAGGAACAGGTACATCTAAAAAATTCTAAAACAAAAAATTTACAAATTATATTATCCATAACAAATACTTCATATCCCAGCACAAAATACATTTGTGTAACAAAATATATGATAATCCCTATAGCAAGGCTGAATATGCAAGAAAGCTACTGCGAGAACGACTTGCGAAGCTGATCGAGTTCTTCCACCAATGCAAAGAACATAATGAAAAGTTCTTTTGGAACGTACAGCTAGATGAAAAGACTAGTGAAGTCAAAAACATTTAGTGGAGCCACGCCAGCCAGAGAGCAGAATATGTGGACTTCCGAGATGTTGTGACATTTGACACCACACACAAGACCAATAAGAATAACATGCCACTAGGTCTATTTGTTGGATCAAATCATCAGCTACAGAACATTGTATTTGGACAAGCATTGCTACAGGATGAAACAACAGAATCATTTTTGTGGCTATTCAGGACATTAAGAGAATGCATGAACAACAAGGACCCAAATGTCATCCTAACTGGTAAGACAACATCAAACTCTATATGATTATTTTCTATAAAACTAACTTTGTTTCTAGTAAAAAAACATATGAAAAAAAACAGTTACAAGACCACTAGGAACTCATTTACGACCAGGTTTATTTTGCTACATTATATACTCAAAGTTGACCAACCAATACATTTAAAATTACATTAGCAGCTTTAAAATTATTTTTCGTACCTCAAAAGATGTGTTATGGAAACCAATCATCTTTTCTCACTATGCCTTTAAAAATAATCAGATGAGGACCCTGCGATGAAGATAGCAATACCACAAGTATTCGAGAAAATGTATCATAGGTATTGTCGATGGCACATTACACACCCATGGGAGTATCATATGAAAAAACTGTACAAGGAGCACAAACACTACCGGAGACCAGCTCTTTGCCGAGTGCCAGGTGGTTTGCGAGTGTTGTTTTTGGGCACTCTCGGCAAAAGCCGCCTTTGCCAGTTTTTTTGACACTTTCGGCAAAGAGGCTTTTTGCCGAGTGTTTTTTTGACACTCTCGGCAAAGAGCCTCTTTGCCGAGTGTTATTCCCCTGACACTCGGCAAAGAAAATTTCAAAGCATATTTTGAAGCGATAAATTAATTCAAATGAAAAAGTTTTCAACTATAAAGTTGTATAACTCATCAAGATGTACAATATTTGTTTTGGTCTTTTTTTCATATGACAAAGTGAAAGTAAATTTGTTCACAAATCTAACATATCTCTCTTGTAGTTTATGAAACTACAAGAGAGATATATAAGATTTGTGAACAATATTAGAACGACCATGTCGGATGAATAGATGATCAAACAACTAAAATAAACTTTGTAGATCTCGAAAAGTTATGAAACTTTGTAATTGATAACTTTTTGATTTGAAATCATCTTGTCATGCAAAACTGCGTTTGAATTTCAAAATTTTAAAATTCAAATTTTGTAAACGACCTCGGATGGGAAAACTTCCTAAACTAAAAGTGTAGATCTCGAAAAGTTATGAAACTTTGTAGTTTACAACTTTTTTATTTGAATTCGTTTAGGGCCTCAAACATGTAATTTACACTTGGCAAAAAAAAACTTCTTTGCCGAGTGTTTTTTTTACACTCGGCAAAGAAAATTACAAACCACATTTTGAAACAGTAAATTAATTCAAATGAAACAGTTTTCAACTACAAAGTTGTATAACTCATCAAGATGTATAATGTTTGTTTTGGTATTTTTTTCATACGACAAAGTAAAAATAAATTTGTTCACAAATCTAACATATCTCTCTTGTAGTTTATGAAACTACAAGAAAGATATATAAGATTTGTGAACAATGTTAGAACGACCATGTTGGATGAACAGATGACCAAACAACCAAAATAAACTTTGTAGATCTCGAAAAGTTATGAAACTTTGTAATTGGCAACTTTTTGGTTTGAAAACATCTTGTCATGCAAAACTGCATTTGAATTTCAAAATTTTAAAATTCGAATTTTTCAAACGACCTCGGATGAAAAAACAACCAAAATAAACTCTGTAGATCTTGAAAAGTTATGAAACATTGTAGTTGACAACTTTTTGATTTGAAAACATCTTGTCATGCAAAACTGCGTTTGAATTTCAAAATTTTAAAATTTAAATTTTGTAAACGACCTCGGATGGAAAAACTTCCTAAACTAAAAGTGTAGATCTCGAAAAGTTATAAAACTTTGTAGTTTACAACTTTTTATTTGAATTCGTTTAGGGCCTCAAACATGCAATTTACACTCGGTTTAGTATAATATATTGGGAACTAAAAGCGGAATGCGAACATAAGTGAGAGTGTGGTGTAGTGGTAGAGGAGGTACGTGCGATGGGAGGTCTCGAGGTTCGAATCGCGTCGGCAGCGTAGCCATGAAATTCATGCGAAAAATGTCGGAGATGGGTGGTATTTGGCGGTGTGGGGCCTCCATCGATAAAAAAAATTCCATTTTTTTTGGGTAAAAATTCCCATTTTTTGGGTTTTTCGGTTTCAACTTTGCAGTGTCGGCACTCGGCAAAGGTTTTGCTGACGCCTTTGAAACGGTTTATTCGGCAAAGTGTTCTTTTGCCGAGTGCGGTTTATTTGCAAAGTGTTCTTTGCCGAGTGCAAATTAGGCTTTTGCCGAGTGCCCCGGCACTTTCGGCAAAATGATTCCCGTAGTGAAAGGCCTACACGAGAAGATTGAAGCTTTGCTTAATTGGCCACTGCAGCCAACTGGATTTGAGGCAGCATGGAAAGAAACAATCGAGGCATACAAACTTTCTAGGATAAGAGAAAAATGTGGATGTCAACATATTTCAAAAACATATATTGTGGGAGAATGACCTCAACCCACAGTAGCGAGAGTGCAAACAGGATGCTCAAGGAAGGGTTTGTGAATTCAGTAACACACTCCACATGTTTGCAAGGCAATACCTCGAAGCCATTAAGCATGTGGACCACATAGCTGCACAAGAAACACACTATTAGCAAGCAACTCTTGTACTTCCATGCAAGGCGGGAATCTGACGAGCAACTTAGCAGAGTCTACACAAGAAAAGTGTACAACAAATACAAAAAGACTTGGATGAACAACACAGCATTCATCATCGAACAAGATCCAAGTTACCAGCACACCTACCTTGTCAGGCATGAGAAGGGGACAGGGGACTTCTACTGGGAAAAACATGCATTCAGAGTGTATGCCGACAAAGAAATAGAAGTATACAATTGCGAGTGTATGCAATGGGAACACACTGGTAAGACAATCATGCCAATATTCGCTACAATACCATGTAAATTCCTTCTGATTAAACATTGACACGAAATTAACATTCGCTAAATTTGTTCATGATGAAAATACAACAGGCATGTTACGCCACCATCGATCAAGGCATTCACACACCTCTGAGATGCAAAGAATACCATCAACATACATACCAAAATGATACACAAGGCGAGGCGTTATCTCGATTGATTGGAGACAAAAGCGTACCCGACGAGAGAGCCTAGAAGCATATCCGACCAAATGCGACTTGCCAAGTTAATACCAGACCTTATGGCCCTTGGTAAGGCAGCATCAAAATTGGAAAATAGGTTCGAAGAAGCTCTAGAAGACATCAGAAAGCTGAAAGAAAATATCAAAGCCATCCCCACAATCACTGAAGAACAGACCTCAAATTCAACACAGGATGGTATACCTATTCCTACATCGAGCAATACACCACCAGGACATATTCGTATAAACCAGCTTCTAGTAGCACAAACAAAAGGCAGAAACAAGATGGGCAAGAACAATAAGTCAGACACAAGAGTAAGAAGGCCAACCAGTACATATACGCAAAAGATCCCACTAAAGGAGTGACAGAAAGAGACGATTTGCAGCACCTGTGGAGACCCTGGTCACTACACAACCACATGCCCATCAAACCCAGATCAAAGCAGAACAGTTGAGGATAGAAGATACAAGACAAGATACAACACAAAAGAAACTCCCAGAAAAAGAGGAAGACCCCGAAAGAACAGAATACACGAAGAAGAAGAACAAGAAGAAGACGAAGAAGAAATGGGAGATGAAGAACAGTTCAACACAATATACAGCATGAAAGAAACTCTTAGAAAAAAGGAAGATAGTCGAAGAACACAGTATAGGAAGCAAACAAAGAAGATGAAGAACAATCCATACAAACAAACAATGCTAGTTCAGAAGACGAAGAGGAGAACTCAGAATGGGATGAATAGAAGTGTCATATAGCATGGTTGATTGTTTTATGTATAATCCCATGTCAGACAAAAACACTATGCATTCACAGATACATACATAAAAAAATGTGCTTACTGATTTTCTCCTATAAAGCTAGTACAATGAAAACTTACACTGTGATAATAAACATAGTTACGTCATCAAATAGTTGAACAGTTACTACCACACCTCAAGCAACATGTACCTTTCATCAACATACAAATTACAAAACCCTTGTATATCAACTCTGAAAGTCATTCTATGACTCGAAACAAAGCTTCCTCTCATTTGTGTCTTTCCTATGGTGGTCGGCCTCCAACTTGAAACTTGTCAAGGCTACTTGAATGACAAAACAGAGCAATGTGCATAACAAAAACACCTGTCTTTCAACTCTGAATGACATTGCACGACTTGAAACAAAGCTTCCTCTCATTCATGTCTTTCTTTGAGGTGGTCGACCTCCAACTCAAAATATGTCCGGGATGCTTGGGAGCTTGTTGGTGTTTCTTAGCGTAACGAGAGAAGGAATCTGCAAGTGCGGATACACCATTGTAGCACTTCACTTGGAGATATTTAGGGTATTGTATTTTCCCAAAGGAATGGATGTGCAAATCTCTTAGCTAGTTCACCTAAAGAAAATAAGAGAAAGGTAGCTTGGGTAGTGAGGTTTTCTAAGGATAGATATCCTAAGCGAAGATAACTCGACACTATAGACTTGTTTTGGGCACGGGATCACACAGTGCGCGCCAGCGAGGCCGACCTGTAGCCTCACGTTGAACCCTTGGGACATGGGGGAATATGAGGGATGGACAGGGCTATCAGCACCTGCCGCCTACCCGTCAATCGTGGGGAACAAGGTAAATGAAGATAACTTGTAGCCTAGACACCACGTCTATGCTATCGACTATTACCCTAGCGTGCATGCAAGGGTTATCCGTCTCTATCAGGGACCTTCTACTAGAGTACCTGCCAAAAGGATGGATGAAGAACCCACAAGTTTATAATGAACAAAGGTAGCTTTCTTATTATATCAATGCCAAAGTTAAACATGAACTTCTTACTTCAAGTAGTAAGTTGCTCATAGAGGTACAAGTGGAGGAGTACCTAGCTCCGACATGATTCCACAAGTGTAGCGAGTACACTAAGGGAGGTTGTCGATAGCCCCGACACTTCTCCAACTCTTTCCTCACTTACTCCACCCTTATTCTAGCTAAAGCTAAGCAAAAATGAAACTTTCCCTCTCTTACTTGCTCTCTTTATTGTCTTGTAGAGGTGAGCCCTACGCCTCTATTTATACAGGGAGGATGGCGGTGCTTCAAGCTATTCTTGGCATGAAACAGGAGCTTCACCACCTTAGCATGGTGGCATGCCACTTGAGAGCAGGAGGAGGCGGGGGAGGCACCGGGAGGTTGGTTGCCCACCCCCTAGGGTTGGCCACCCCTTGTCCACCGCCTTCGTGTGGCCGGCTTTGGGCTAGACCTAGATCGCTTCCTAGTGGTGCTTTGCTCCATTTGAGTTGAGTTGGTACGCGCCTTTGTCATTCCTTTGCTCAATTCAGCGCCTTTCAGTGAATTTCTCTATGCATTTTATGTTTGTGACCTGCAAAACATGCTTGTACCAAAACCCGTGGAAAGTGTGAGTAAAAACTAAAAACCTCTAATTCTAAGTTTTGGTGTTTTACATTTGCTTATTTTTTGTTTAAATGTTGGCGGTAGGATTACAAGTTAAGCATCGCCAACAGAGCTCAGCTACTTGTAGCACCCGTTTTAAGAACAAAATCAGATACACACCATATGTGAGCCTAGGAAGTCAATTCTCACATATAGCTACAAATAAGGGTAATATCAATAGACAATGCTCAATATATAACGTACCTAGTATAAAGAATATAACCTTAGATAAGCTGTATAACACCCTAATTTTGCATTTTCTAAAAAATAGTCAAATTGATTTATTTAAGCAATTTATGTGAGCATTCAAACATAGGAAAGTAATAATTTTATAAAACTAAAATCAAATATAAGATTAGCTACAAGTGATGCATACATGATGTTTGCATATTATTTTGTGAATGTTTGGTATTGATAAAAAATTTCAAAGAGAATTGAAATTTGAATTTAAAATGCTTTTGGAAAATTTGTTTGGAAAAAGAAAAAAAGGAAAATTCTTTCTTTTCTCCCTCCTCTTTTCAGCCGAGTGACGCTGTGCTTAGCCCTTGGCTCTGCCTCCCCTTCTCCTCATTTCTTGCCCATTACATGCCCCACTCCGCGCCCTTGACCAGCCACTGCTCGACAAAGAACCGTTGTGCCTCCCTTTCCCCTCCGATCGGTTGACTCGCCCGGGCCCTTGCGTCGGTGCCGCCTCCTTCCTCCAAGAATCCGCAGCCCGGTCAAGCCGCTGCAGCAACCATCGCCCCGCTCCACGCGCGTCGTGGGAGCGCCCCCTCCCTTGCCCGGCCTCTTTTTAAGCAAAGCCAAACCCCGTGCGTCCCCCTCTCGCTCCCCGCTCCATTTTTTCGCTCTCGCTCACGCCTCGGAGCCCGCAACCGGCGCGTGAAGAAGTTCCGAGGACCGCCGTCCGCCGTCCGCGTCGCCGTCTTCCCCGAGCCGACTCCAACCCCGATTTCTCCTGATGTGAGCCTCGCCATGCTTCCCTCTACCTCCCCATGCATTCAATTCATTGTTTCACGACCTCTAGAACTCTAACCGCATGTGCCGAGGGATCTCGGTACATTTGTCCATGGCGATACCGCCACATTTGCACCCTCCGGCCGATTTCTCGGCTTGAATGTGTTCGCCTACTCCCCCTCTCTCATCCGGTGGCTTTGGGTCATCGAATCGTGAACCAAAGCCCCCTAACCGAGCTCGCCGGCGAGTCTTCACCGTCGGCCATGGCGCCTGGCCGCCTGGAGCTACTGTTGTTCCAGCCACCCCTTCTTCTCTCTCCCCCAGATTTGATTTTAGCCGTCCATTTTCAGATCTGCGGCCAGGATTAGAAGTTACCCTTTCGCGTGTAAATATGCTAAAGAGTCCCTCGGTTTCGGATGAATAGAACCCGTAGTCCAAAGCGCATTTCCCCAAGTACGCATTCTCGTTTTGAAAGCGTAAAGTTCACTGTTGTAGTCTAAAATACGTTTTTCGGTATTCTGAAAATGCCATTTGAACTGTTTTGCTTATAAAATCGTCGTTTTAGCTCCGAATTGATCCGTTCAAATCGCGTTAGCTTCGTAATTCCATAATCTACATGTTAGAACCATTGTTAGTCAAGTTTGGAACTTTCTAATTTCATGGTTAGATTTAATTAAATATATTGCTATAGAAAATCTCGTTTTAATCATAACTTTCGTATTTTAGCTCCGTTTTTCGTGAACTTCGCGTTGACGTGATCGTAGCGAGACGTAGGTTATTTTCACAAATATTTTATCTTCTTTTCTATACTGTTGGTGTACTGTTCTAATGATAGGAATGTTTGCTTTGCATGAATGCTTTTGGGATGTTGTATGTTGCCGTGTTGGTCGTGGTGTTCGGATGGTGAGAGAGAACGTTGGAGACCAAGAATTCTTCAACGACCCAGGGACCAGCAAGAGTTTGTGAACCAAGGCAAGTATAGCATGGGCCTACCTTGATGTCCTATTTCACTTTAATCAATTACTCATGTGCATGTGTCTAATTTTGATAACCCTAAGGAAATTCTAGACATTTGATGACTTGTTCCCTTGACTCCTATTGGGTAATTGCATATGGGTAGATTGCTAGTGCTCTAACTGAACATGATCTACATGATGATGAATGAATCTATGGAACTAAAAGTATAACATGATTTATAACAACTATTCCATAGGGCGAAGGTGCAAATGACTATTGATCATGTTGCACTCGGCCCTCCATAAGGACTTATCTATCGGCAAAAGCTGGGACTGACAGTGCAACCGTGAGGGTCATATGGCTCTGACTTTAGCTCAGTAATAGGATATTTTCTAGCTTGTTAGAGGTTTCCTTTATGGTGCAAAAGGGGCTTGCCACGTTGGGTATAGGACTGCCTCTGTTCCTATGTGTATAGCCGCGATGGATATGTGCCATAGGAAAAGGGGGTTCCTACATCTGCCTGTCGAGGAAACCTAGCGGCCCTAACTTGTTAGAGAAACCTATGAAATGGCTTCATAGTATACCATGCCCGCTCACCTTGGTAGTGATATGGGAGTAATTAACCGGGCATATGGGGATCACGACTCATGGTGAATGTGCACCACCTCGTAGAGGGTTACAAAACAGTTATAATAAACCGTGCTCACGGTCACGAAGCGGTCCGGAAAACTCACAGAATAATTGGTTACTCATTGTTGTTCATTTATGATGGTTTATGATGATATGATCCAAATGATCTTTGATGTCTAATTAAGTGGGTTTAAATAGGAGCTTAAGCATAACTTGATAATACTTGATAATAAAATCTTGACTTACTAAAGGTGCTAAGCAGTAGTAAACCGAAGTGTCAACCTTTTTGAGCCTCATGAATCCCCATGTTATCTTGTTAAGTACTGGGAAGTACTTATGCTTGTTTATTTTCTTTATTTGGATAAAAATCCCAGATGGGTAACAGATGACAACGTGTATGAGGAATTTCCTGAGGATTATTAGGCTTGTGGTCAAACAGTTGACCTTCCTTGTGATGGTGTTCCACGAGAGAGAGTTATTTTTCATTTTCATTTGTGATGTATAAGACTAAGTTATGTTATTATCGTGATGTAAGATACACTGTGATGATACTCTTTTGTAATTTGTCAGGTTGTGTGTGATATTGATCCCTGGGCACACACGAGTTTTGTGCATTCAATTTTATCCTTAAAATTGGGTGTGACAAATTGGTATCGAGTATGTTGTTTCATAGGACGCATAAGCCTAGTTAGAAATGGTCATTTTAGCATCTTTGCTCCTTTGGTTTCTTGCTTACTATCTTATTCTTGTTATTTTATTAAAACATTTATGCTTTTCATACCTTAATCTATTATATAAAATTGTTGATTTTAATTCTATCTCACTTTAAATCTATAGATGTCTCATAACCCAAGATCGCTTGCCTCAAAGACTGCTTGGGCTATCGTGCCTATTCACCCCACGTGCTCCACAAGTGGAGAAGGAGATTGTGATCATCTCCAACGATGAGGAGATGGCTACCCAACACTTGCACCTGCTCCTACACCAGCTTTTGCTTTTGATCTATCCTATCGTAGCTTCACTTGAGGAGTTGTGGCTACTTCCCTCACACTGCACCATCCCACCTGTCCCCGTGGTGGATGAGGAGATAGGGTGGAAGTGCAAGTACTACTTCAAGCCAGCCCTAGAGGCGGCCTACTACCACACCCTCCTCACTCACATGTTGGGACTACTACCCGACCTGCATGCCTCCATCACTACCACCATGCATGCAGTACAAAGCATCCATTGAGGCTACCTTCCGGAAGGTAGAGCTGGTGGTCACCGCTTGGAACGAGCGTCAAGAATGGACATGAGGTGGACACTGCCCACCGTGCCCTGCCAGGGAGGGCCCATGCCTTGGATGGCATGGAGGATGCAAGATGGGCGCCTACATCCACTACCATGGTCGCGTCGCTTTGAGGCCATGAGGAGGATCGCTTCAGGTTCCTTCCTCATAATGATCATGAGGGTGTTTGGCAGGTCTTGACTCCACCGAGAGTGACCCAACTCTGGAAGCAGCGGTGTGACATGTCCACGCTATGCGGGGGGGTGGATGAGGAAGTCAAAGGAGAGCTGCGTGCATCTCAAAAAGGGTGAGAGGCGTCTCTAGAAGCAAGTGGATGAACTTCGAGCTCAACTTGGATAGCCATCCATCTACAAGAAGAAGCGCCGGTCCTTCACCATGATTGACACCACTCCATAGGTGTTAGGTGCCTTGATCTAGATTACCACGTCGTTAGTTCGTGTTTCATATTTAGTCTTGTTTGGTCTTGTGAACTTGGATGATTAGATGTTTAATTTGTGAACTTTGTTGATTTGGTATTTGTTTGATTGCTGGAAGTTTGTGGGCATGTCCATAACTTCCTTAGATTGGAACCTTAAGTTTAGAATGAAATCTTAATGCGGATGTTTCGCTTTATCTTATCTCTGCTGTGCTGATTTCTGGAGCAGCCTGTGTTCTTTATCTGGTATCTCGAAATCTGGGCTGTCAAAAATTCTAAAATTTTTGTGGAGATAACTAGACTTCTGTATCTTTCAAATTTCTCTGGAATCACGTCAATAGCTGTTCAGGTTTGTGATATCTAGCTATCACAAGTTGTGGTTTCTGCGCAGATTGGAACCCAGAACAGATTCGGTTTAGCTCTACTTTTGACCATGTGTGTGTCAGAATGTGTAAAAGTGATCTAAATAAAAGTTGTAGCTGATATCCTAAGCTTTCTAACAAATCTTGGTGCACCTCTGTTGGATCTCTGAAACTCGAGTTATAACAGTTTTACTGAACTGCTGAATTTGAACCTTGTCCAGAAAATTCTCAGCATTGTTTCTTATCTTTTGTAAGCTCTCTATAATTGGAAAATCTCTAAATTTTGCACATTTGTTGGAAAACAGATGGCCGCAAGAGGAGCAAGAGGCAGAGGCCGTGGTCGTGGACGTGATGCTCTCATAAATCCACCACCATCGCCGCCTGTGACCATGGAACAAATATTGGGAATGCAAGCGCAACTGATGCAAGCTATGATGCAGCGCTTGGACAATGAACCTGCAAGAGGACCACCGCCTGTTCAGGTCAGAGATAAGCGTGGAGAGTTTATGAAAGGTCGTCCACCGGTGTTCACTCATTCCTCAGACCCTATGGAGGCAGATGATTGGTTGCATGCTGTAGAGAAGCAACTTAACATAGCACAATGCAATGATCTGGAGAAGGTGTTGTATGCTTCTAGTCAACTCTAGGGAGCAGCTCAGGATTGGTGGGAATCATTCCAGTTTGGACGTCCCAACAATGCTCCTGCTATCACCTGGCAGGAATTCAAGGACAATTTCTGGTCTTATCATATCCCTGATGGACTCATGGAATTGAAGCAGGAGGAATTCAGGTCCCTCAGGCAAGGATCCATGACTGTGGCGGAGTATCGTGACAAGTTTGCTCAACTGTCACGCTATGCTCCAAATGATGTGGCTGAGGACAAGGATAAGCAACGCCATTTCCTTAAGGGACTCTATGATGGACTGTAGCTCCAGCTGATGTCTAATACTTACCCTAACTTCCAGTCTTTGGTGAATCGGGCTATCGTGATTGACGATAAGCGCAAGGAGATGGAAGCTAAGAAGAGGAGACTACAAGGGCAAGCTTCTGGAAGCAACACTCGCCCACGTGCTTATCCCCAGCAAGGTTTTCAGTAGAGGAATCAAGGACCAACTCACTAGGGAAACCGTGGTCAGTATCCTCAATGGAACTAGTTCCAGCAACGCCCTCAGTACCAGCAATAGTATGGTAATCAGCGTCGCCCGCAACAGACTGGCAATCCGGCAACCTGCCAGGGACCATCCAACAATGCTCCTATGAAGAGTGGTGCACCCAACAATCCCAACGCCTGCTACCGCTGTGGAGAAGTAGGTCACTATGCTCATCAGTGTCCTAAGAAGCAGAACCAACAAGCACCTCAGAACCAGACTGGCAATCAGAAGTTCAACGCCCGACCACCTCACACTACAAAGGTGAACTATGTGTCATCTGATGTAGCTCAAGAGACGCCAGAGGTCATGTTGGGTACGTTTAGCATCAACTCTATCTCGCTCTGATGATTTTTTTGATTACGGTGCTTCACATTCTTTTATTTCCCAAGCTTTTGTTAGAATGCATAGCATACCTTTGTGTGCCATGAAAAACCCTATACTAGTAAATTCTTTGGGAGGTAGTATGCCCGCTTCATATTGGAGTCCCTCAACTAGCATTTCCTTAAGGGGTAGACTTCAAAGTGAAACCAATTGTGTTGAGAACAACAGAATTGATCTTATTCAGGAATGGATTGGATGAAACAACACCCAAGGCGGTGATTCAAAGGTCGGGAGAAATCTATGGTTGTGACATCACTTAATGGAGATAGAATCTGTAGAAGTGGTAGTGCAAGCTCGCCCTCTGACCACGATGAACAATTTGGATGGTGATGCCAATGAACAAGATCATGTCGTGGAGGAGTTCCGGATGTCTTCCTTGATGACTTGCCGGGTATGCCACGACCGAGACATTGAATTCATTATTGAATTATTACCTAGAACGCACCAATAGCTAAACGTCCATATAGAATGGGGTTAATGAATTAGAAGAGCTTAAGAAACAGCTAAAGAGTTGCAAGAAAAAGGGTTCATACGTCCCAGTTCTTCCCCATGGGGGCACTGTGATCTTTGTGGATAAGAAGGATGGTAGTCAACGGATGTGTGTGGATTACCGTTCACTTAATGAGGTTACAATCAAGAATAAATACCCTTTGCCTAGGATTGATGATTTGTTTGATCAGTTGAGAGGAGCCCATGTGTTCTCCAAGATTGATCTCCGCTCTGGTTATCATCAGCTAAAGATTCAAAACTCGGACATACTCAAGACAGCATTCACTACACAGTACGGATTATATGAGTACACCGTTATGTCTTTTGGATTGACTAATGCACCTGCATACTTCATGTATCTGATGAATAAGGTGTTCATGGAGTTTCTGGATAAATTTGTGGTGGTATTCATAGATGACATACTAATATTCTCCAAGACTGAAGAAGAACATGCTGAACATATAAGGTTGGTCTTGCAAAAGCTTAGAGAGCATAAGTTGTACGCTAAGCAGAGCAAGTGTGAGTTTTGGTTGAAGGAAGTCTCTTTTCTGGGTCATGTTGTCTCCAATGGTGGAATAGCAGTGGATCTAGGCAAACTGCAAGATGTGTTGAATTGGAAACCACCAACCACTGTAAGTGAGATTTGTAGCTTTTTGGGATTGGCTGGATACTACAGAAGGTTCATTGAAGGTTTTTCCAAGCTAGCCAAGCCTATGACAGCTTTGTTGGAAAAGAATGCTAAGTATGTATGGTCGGATAAATGCTAGGCAAACTTTGATGAGCTAAAGAAGAGATTGACTACAGCTCCAGTATTAATTTTGCCCGATTTAAGCAAGAACTTCTCTATTTATTGTGATGCATCCCGTTTGGGCCTTGGATGTGTGCTTATGCAAGAAGGAAGGGTGGTGGCATATGCATCTAGACAACTAAGGAAGCATGAGTTGAATTACCCTACTCATGACTTGGAATTGGTAGCTATGGTTCATGCTTTGAAGATCTGGAGACATTATCTAATTGGACATAAGAGTGACATCTATACTGATCATAAGAGTTTGAAATATATCTTTACCCAATCAGATCTGAATCTGAGGCAACATCGTTGGTTGGAATTGATCAAAGACTATGATTTAGAAGTGCATTATCACCCGGGAAAGGCAAACGTCGTAGCTGATGCACTTAGCAGAAAGAGCTATGCCAATGGACTTCAGATGACATCTATGTCAGCAGAGTTGTGTGCCGAAATGGAGTATCTCAATTTGAGTTTTGTCACTAATGCAAAGGAATTGGTGATAGAGCCTACTTTGGAACAAGAGATACGCAAAGGTCAATTGGAGGATGAAAAACTTAAGGAGATAGCAGAGAATGCAGTGCTTGGAAAGGCACCTGGATTCAGAATGGATGAGAATGACACTCTTTGGTTCAGAAAAAGGATATGTGTACTTGAAGTGAAGGCTATTCGTGATGCAATTCTACAAGAGGCCCATGAGTCTGCTTATTCTATACATCCTGGAAGTACCAAGATGTACTTGGATCTCAAGGAGAAGTATTGGTGGTATGGTTTGAAGAGAGATGTGGCAGAGTATGTGGCTTTGTGTGACACTTGTCAAAGAGTGAAAGCTAAGCATCAAAGACCTGCAGGGTTGCTACAACCAATGAAGGTTCCTGAATGGAAATGGGAAGAAGTTGGTATGGATTTTATCGTAGGGTTGCCCTGCACTCAAAGAGGTTATGATTCAATATGGGTAATAGTGGATCGACTCACCAAGGTTGCCCACTTTTTACCAGTCAAGCACTACTACGGGATTGAATTTATGGCGTTGCACTTTTGGCCTCCGTGGCGGGCATTGAGTTTGCCCGCCATGGTAAATACAGCGATTTTACCGAGGCGGGCATTTTTTATTTACCATGACGAACTTTTTTTGCCCGCCGTAGTAAATCGATTTACATGGCGTAAAGCGCCTAAAGACGTCCACCACGGAAAATACCCTATTTATCGTGGCGGGCGTCTTAAAGCGCCCGCCATAATAAATCGATTTTCTGCGCGCGCTAAACACGGCGAAAATAAAGACGTCCGCCACGAAAAATGCGCCCTATTTACCGTGGCGGGCGGTGGCGCCTAAAGCGCCCGCCACGGAAAATACCCTAAATCGATTTGTCGCGGTGGGCATCGTTTACCGCGCGGGGCGTTTAAGGCGCCCGCCACGGAAAATCGGAGGCCCAATAGACCCAAAGCGAGGCCCACTATTTCCGTCGTCATATATATATACAGACTAGGGTTTCACTCGCACTCCCAAAGAATCGCGCCTCCTTCTCTCATCTCACTCATCTGCGCGACTCCCTCCCTCCTCGACTCTCTCTCTGCCTCCCCTCCCCACTCTCGCGAAGTTAGAGTTAGCGCGCTGGCAAGCGATATCGGGCGATGGCAAGGCAATGGCGGCAAGATGGCGATATGGCGCGACGGGACAACGGTGGCGTGATGGCGCATGCAAGGCAATGGCGGCGTGTTGGGTGATGGCACGTGCGGAGCAACAACGGCATGCGGTTCGATGGCGCGGGGCTAGGGTTTCAGATCCGGCGGGCCAGTGGCGCGGAGGACGTCGATCCGAGGTAGGTGAGTTCATCTCCCTCTTCCTCTCCATCTCCCTCTTCCTCTCTCCATCTCCCTCACTCCTCCCTCTTCCTCTCTCCAGATCCGGCGGCCGCGACTTCCTCCTCCACGGATCGTGGGACGGCAACGACGAGCCCGTCCTGAGGCGGATCTGGCCGGTAGCGGTGCGCGGTGACCGGATCCGGCGGGCGAGGATGGTTCGGCGCGGCGGCCTCCCTCCACCACGGCCACAACGCCGGGATCCACCACGGCCACGACGCCGGGACCTCCACCACGGTCCTGAGACGCTAGGGCCCCGCCGGCTGCTCTTCTTCTCTCCCCCGAGCGCACGGATCGCGGCCGTGGTAAGGCCGGATCCATCGCCGGTGGGCTCGCTAGTGGGCTCGAGAGCGGGCTCGCGTCGGTGGGCTCTGGTTTTTTTTGTTTTTAAATGATTAACCGCAGCGGGCATCCTAACATGCCCGCCGTGGTAAAAAAATATATTTACGGGCGGGCACATTACACCACCCGCCAGTGGTTAAGCCATTTGATTTACCGTGGCCTCTAGGCATGTGACTTTTTTGCCCGTGGAAAACCGAAAACGCCCGCCTCCAGTAAAGTTTGTGTAGTAGTGAAGACTACCTATACAGGTGCAAGACTAGCAGAATTGTACATGGAAAGAATAGTGTGCTTACATGGTGTTCCCAAGAAAATTGTGTCGGATAGAGGCACTCAGTTTACATCGCAATTCTGGCTTAAAGTACATAGATCTTTGGGGACAAAGTTGAATTTTAGTTCTGCTTACCACCCGCAAACTGATGGACAGACTGAAAGGATCAACCAGATTTAAGAAGATATGTTGAGAGCTTGTGCATTACAGTATGGTGATAGTTGGGATAAGAGTCTGCCATACGAAGAGTTCTCATACAACAACAGTTATCAGAAGAGTCTCAAGATGGCACCTTTCGAGGCGTTGTATGGACGTAAATGTAGAATGCCTTTGTTCTGGAATCAGACTGGAGAAACTCAAGTGTTTGGACCTGATGTCCTTAGAGATGCGGAAGAACAAGTGAGAATGATTAGAGACAATTTGAGAGTGGCTCAGTCCCGACAGAAGAGTTACGCTGATACTCATAGAAGAGAGATGACTTTTGAAGTTGGTGATTATGTGTACTTGAAGGTGTCACCAATGAGAAGTGTGAAAAGATTCCATATGAAGGGAAAGTTAGCACCAAGGTTTATAGGACCTTTTATGATCCTAGAGAGATGTGGAGAAGTAGCTTATCAGTTGGAACTACCTGAGAGTTTGTCAGGTGTGCATGACGTGTTCCATATTTCCCAATTGAAAAAGTGTTTGAGGGTACCAGAAGAGCAAATTCCTTTGGAAGAACTTGCTGTCAAGGAAGATCTTACTAATGAAGAGTATCCGATAAAGATCTTGGAAACTGCCAAAAGAGTTACAAGAAGCCGAACTATAAAGATGTGCAAGGTGCAGTGGAATCGATATACAGAGGATGAGGCTACTTGGGAAAGAGAAGAGGATCTGAGAAAGACTTATCCCCAACTGTTTGAGTAAGCAATCAACCGAATCTTGAGGACGAGATTCATTTTAAGGGGGGTAGAATTGTAACACCCTAATTTTGCATTTTCTAAAAAAATAGTCAAATTGATTTATTTAAGCAATTTATGTGAGCATTAAAACATAGGAAAGTAATAATTTTTATAAAACTAAAATCAAATATAAGATTAGCTACAAGTGATGCATACATGCTGCTGCATATTATTTTGTGAATATTTGGTATTGATAAAAAATTTCAAAGAGAATTGAAATTTGAATTTAAAATGCTTTTGGAAAATTTGTTTGGAAAAAGAAAAAAAGGAAAATTCTTTCTTTTCTCCCCTCCTTTGTTTTCAGCCCGAGCTGATGCGCCAGCCCGGCTCTGCCTCCCCCTTCTCCTCATTTATGGCCCAGCCCCGCGCCAGCCCAGCTCCGCGCCAGCCCAGCGCTGCAGCAACTACCGCTGCGCCTCCCTTTCCCCTCCAGTCACTGACCGCCTGGGCCCGCACGTCACTGCCGCCTCCTTCCTCCCGCAACCGCAGCCCCGGTCAAGCCGCTGCAGCAACCGTCGCCCCGCTCCACGCGCGTCGTGGGAGCGCCCCCTCCCCGTGCCCCGGCCTCTTTTTAAGCAAAGCCGAACCCCCACGCGTCCCCCTCTTGCTCCCCGCTCTAGTTTTTCGCCCTCGCTCACGCCTCGGAGCCCGCTACCGGCGCGTGAAGAAGTTCCGAGGACCGCCGTCCGCCGTCCGCGTCGCCGTCTTCCCCGAGCCGACTCCGACCCTGATTTCTCCTGCTGTGAGCCTCGCCATGCTTCCCTCTACCTCCCCATGCATTCAATTCATTGTTTCACGGCCTCTAGAACTCTAACCGTATGTGCCAAGGATCTCCGGCCGCCATTGCGACCGCCGCCACGGCCGCACCCTCCGGCCGATTTCTCGGCTTGAACGTGTTCGCCTGCTCCCCCTCTCTCATCCGTTGGCTTTGGGTCATCGAATCGCGAACCAAAGCCCCCTAACCGAGCTCGCCGGCGAGTCTTCACCGTCGGCCATGGCGCCTGGCCGCCTGGAGCTACTGTTCCGGCCACCCCTTCTTCTCTCTCCCCCAGATTTGATTCTAGCCGTCCATTTTCAGATCTACGGCCAGGATTAGAAGTTACCCTTTTGCGTGTAAATATGCTAAAGAGTCCCTCGGTTTTGGATGAATAGAACCCACAGTCCAAAGCGCATTTCCCCAAGTACGCATTCTCGTTTTGAAAGCGTAAAGTTCACTGCTGTAGTCTAAAATACGTTTTCAGTATTTACAGAAATGCCATTTGAACTGTTTTGCTTATAAAATCGTCGTTTTAGCTCCGAATTGACCCGTTCAAATCGCGTTAGCTTCGTAATTCCATAATCTACATGTTAGAACCGCTGTTAGTCAAGTTTGGAACTTTCTAGTTTCATGGTTAGATTTAATTAAATATATTGCTATAGAAAATCTCGTTTTAATCATAACTTTCGTATTTTAGCTCTGTTTTTCGTGAACTTCGCGTTGACGTGATCGTAGCGAGACGTAGGTTATTTTCACAAACATTTTATCTTGTTTTCTATACTGTTGGTGTACTGTTCTAATGATAGGAATGTTTGCTTTGCATGAATGCTTTTGGGATGCTGTATGTTGCCGTGTTGGTCGTGTTCAGACGGTGAGGAGAACGTTGGAGACCAAGAATTCTTCGACGACCAGCAGGACCAGCAAGAGTTTGTGAACCAAGGCAAGTATAGCATGGGCCTACCTTGATGTCCTATTTCACTTTAATCAATTACTCATGTGCATGTGTCTAATTTTGATAACCCTAAGGAAATTCTAGACATTTGATGACTTGTTCCCTTGACTCCTATTGGGTAATTGCATATGGGTAGATTGCTAGTGCTCTAACTGAACATGATCTACATGATGATGAATGAATCTATGGAACTAAAAGTATAACATGATTTATAACAACTATTCCATAGGGCGAAGGTGCAAATGACTATTGATCATGTTGCACTCGGTCCTCCATAAGGACTTATCTATCGGCAAAAGCTGGGACGGACAGTGCAACCGTGAGGGTCATATGGCTCTGACTTTAGCTCAGTAATAGGACCTTTTCTAGCATGTTAGAGGTTTCCATTATGGCGCAAAAGGGGCTTGCCACGTTGGGTATAGGACTGCCTCTGTTCCTATGTGTATAGCCGCATGATGGATATGTGCCATAGGAAAGGGGGTTCCTACATCACTGTCGCCGAGGAAACCTAGTGGCCCTAACTTGTTAGAGAAACCTATGAAATGGCTTCATAGTGTACCATGCCCGCTCACCTTGGCGGTGATATGGGAGTAATGCTTGGGCATATGGGGATCACGACTCATGGTGAATGTGCACCACCTCTGCCGCAGAGGGTTACAAGCTGTTATAACAGCCGTGCTCAAGGTCACGAGCGGCCCGGAAAACTCACAGAATAATTGGTTACTCATTGTTGTTCATTTATGATGGTTTATGATGATATGATCCAAATGATCTTTGATATCGATTAAGTGGGTTTAAATGGGAGCTTAAGCATAACTTGATAATACTTGATAATAAAATCTTGACTTACTAAAAGTGCTAACTGCGATAAACCGGTGTCAACTTTTTGAGCCTCATGAATCCCCATGTTATCTTGTTTAGTATGGAAGTACTTACGCTTGTTTATTTTCTTTATTTGGATAAAAATCCCGGATGGGTAACGAGATGACAACGTGTATGAGGAATTTCACGAGGATTATTAGGCTTGTGGTCAACCAGTTGACCTTCCCGTGATGGTGTTCCACGAGAGAGTTATTTTTCATTTTCATTTGTGATGTATAAGACTAAGTTATGTTATTATCGTGATGTAAGATACCTTTGTGATGATACTCTTTTGTAATTTGTCACTTGTGTGTGTGATTGATCCCAGGCACACACGAGTTTTGTGCATTCAATTTTATCCTTAAAATTGGGTGTGACAATAACAAACAATGGAAAGACAACTCCGATCTTTGGTGAAGACTCCAATTCTCTTTGGGACAACCGGTTGGTTGATCGCAAGCCTAATTCCTCCAAACTCTAGCAATCTGGTACCCATCTAGGATTTTTTTAAAGATTTAAAAAGTAAAGCAAGCGTAAGTACATGTCGTACTCAACAAATATAACATGGGGTTCATGAGGCTCAAAAGCTAACACTAGTTTAACTGCAATTAGCTTTTAATTGTCACAATTTTAGCATAGGAGTAGCAACAAGTTTATCACAAGCCCATATAAACACATGATTAGGTAAACATGAATAATGAATAGCATAAACAGTAATCATTAGTGAGCATCTTCATCATTAGTATCATGAGTGTTCATCATTTATTCCATAAGGGTTCTAAGGCCGCTCGTGACCATGAGCACGGCTGATATACCAGTTTTACACTCTGCAGAGGTCGTACACTTTCACTGTGAGTCATGATTTACCCTTTAGCCTGAGGTAGCTAATCTCTTGACCCACTTTCAAGGAAGGTCGGTAGGGTTCACTATGAAGCCTTTCAAAGGGTCATCTAACAAGTTAGGGCCATTAGATTCACTCGGCAAACAGATGTAGAGCCCCCCTTCCTGATGGCACAATGACGCGCAACCTATACACAAGGGGATAGAGGCCGCACTATACCCGATTCGTCAAGCCATTCTTATGCCAATAAAGGTAACCACTAACAAACTAGAAAAGGTCCTCATATTGAGCTAAAGCCTGAGCCATGTAGCCCTCATAGCTGTACTGTAAGTCCTAGATGATCACTTACAGATAAGTCCTTAGAGAGGAATCTAGAGCACCATAAAAATAGCCTAATGCTCTAGCCCCCTGATTCTATGTTGCTAAAAAGCATCTTTTAGTGTTTATTGCATATACCATTAGTCGAGTTACAAGATCATGGTCTTTAATTGAGCACTAGCATCATACTACCCAATGCAATAACCCTAAGGTATCAAGGCATAGGGTACAAAGTACTAGGAAATCCTTAGTGGTAATCAAGGTAGACACATGCAATATAAATTAAGTGATTAAAGGTGTATAGGACAACAAGAAAGATCTCATGCTATACTTGCCTTAAACTCAAATCCTTCTTCTATTGAATTGTAACCTCCAAAGGACTTTTTCTGGATCACCAACTTCTTTTATATCACCAACGCAGAGCTCACCGACTGGACATGATCATAAAGCACCACACAAGCATCCATGCAATCATACATGAAGCAAACAATAGATCTAAATTAGAGCAGTACACCAAACATAAAATCAAGATGAAAAGTTAAAGCGAATCTACGTCTCGCTATGAACACAGACGCAAAAAACACGCTAATCAGAGCTACGGTTTAAAAGAAACGGCTACCGAAAGATCTACTCATAAGAGAAACTATAAAACTATAAGCTTCATGTGTTTTAACTATACAAAAGCTTATATAAATTGAATTAAGTCAAATTGAGATTTGAATTATAAAACTAAAGTAAAACAAATCATGTTTTATTTATAAAATCCAGTCGCATAATTATTATTCAAATTAGAGTTTAAACCATGAAATTCCAAAAATAGTGACATGATAAACATTGTTTCTAACGCGTAGATCTCGTTGTATTGAATCTAGTGCAACTTGAACAGGTCAAATCAGAGCTAAAACGTAGAAGATATGAATTAATCAAGATTTTCTTTAATAAAATAATAGATTAAATCTAACCTCAAATTTTGTAAGTTGAAAACATATGAACATGTAAATTATGAAATTATGAACCTAACGCAAGTTGAACGGGTCAAATCGGAGTTAAAACGGAGAAGATATGGCCTACAGAAGGTAGTGGCAATTTTGTAAATAGATGAAACTTGATTTTCGAATTAAAATAAATAAAATCTGATTTTTAAATCTGGGCGAGGACTGCGGGCACTAATAGGAGAAAGGGCAGGGGTCCTTTTGAAAGAAGCCAGGGACGGTGGGTTGAGATCCAAATAATTATAAGGGCCTTTTTGTAAAAACGACAGACGAAGGGGTACGGGCTAATCTGAGCTGTTGGATCCAAGATGGATGGCTCGGATTAGATCAGAGGGAAAGAGAGAGGAGAGTTGGCTGGCGGCGGACCTCCATGGACGGTGGCGAGGAGCTTGCTGGCGAGCGAGAAGAGGTCCCTAGAGTTCACGATTCGACGTGGGAAAAACACTAGGAGCAAGAGAAGACGATGGCGAACTTGACTCAGCAATCTACGACGGCTAAGGTCGAGCAGAGAGGGACGGCTACGAGCAATGGCAACGGAGGAGTGACGGCGACGCGGTGAAGGCCAAAACAGAGCGAAAAAGAGGGAGATAAAGGGCGCTGCGGGTTCGAGAACTCTACGCGAAGCTCGGAGATGCTCTTACCATGATGGAGGAGCGGCTAATCGGCACATCGACATCGGCTTCTTCTCGGCGAGCTCAAATGGTGGTGTTGGGGCACAGGCGACGCTGCAGCTTGCTCTAGTTCTTGGTGGGGGACGACACGGGTGTGGAGGCTCGCTATTTAGGGGCCGGGTAGCGTAGGGCACAAGGCAAGGCAAGGGAGGAGTCGAGAGCGGCGCGGACACGGCCTTGGCATTGCGCGAATCCGGTTTGGGTACGACCGGAGGTGAGGGATAGAGCTGACAGGGATGACACACCTGTCGATGTTTGAGAGAGAGAGGAGAGGGAAATGCGTAGGCGACATGGCTTCGACTTGGGCTGGATCAGCAGAGAGGAGAGAGCGGGGTTGGGCCGCCTGCGGGAGAGAGGAGGGAATGGGCCGCCGGGAACGGAAGCGGGCGATGCGGCGCTGCTTGGCTTCACGAGAGAAGAGAAGGAGATGGGACGTGGGGAAACAAGGACTAACGGGCCAAATGACAGGTAACGAGAGGGAAAAATATAAAGAATTCCTTTTCTATTTTCTTTTCCTATTTGAAAACCACATTCAAATATGAACCAAATCAAGTTTGAATAGGATTTCAAATACACTTTTCAATTCAAACAAAAATGAGCAATTTTATTAAGTTTTCCAAAAATATTTTTTACAACTTTTTAATTTCTTTTATTTTCTAATTTTCTTTTCTTTTATTTCAAAGTCATTTTCAAATTCATTTTCTAAAGCATTTTAAATTCAGTTTGAATTTTGGATTCAACCACTCATTGCAGTAAGTCAAATGCACCAGCATGTATGCACGTCCATGTTGCTACTCCTTATGATGAATTTTAATATAATGAAAAATATTCTTTTTCCTATATTTCATGTGCACAAAATTCATAAATAAATCATTTCAAACCTATTTTCAAAAGTGCAAATTTTAGGGTGTTACAATTCTACCCCCCTTAAGATGAATCTCGTCCCGGAGATTCAGAAGACGTCGACTAGGAGATAGGGATACTCTATCTTTGGATTCCTCTTTACTTCCTCGTGTAGCTCTATCGTCTTGATAAGGATTCCACTTTACTTTGTATACCTGTTAACGTTACTCCAAGTAACTTGCCAAATTGATTCCAAGGTTTTAACATGCACATTGAACAACTCTCAGGTATCTCCAATCACTAGGCCACTTTTCTTTTTAGTCCATAATATCAGTTCTCTTTCTTAAAATATTCACCTTCCAACGGAGCCTTACGAATCTCTTGGTCAGAAGGAAATTCTACTACCAATCTTTAAAACATTAAGGATTCTGGTTGAGTTGCTCAAACTTGGAATACAATTCTTAGTCCTTAGTGTCACCCAAACCATCTTAGCACAATTCTCCATTGCTAAGGGCATCGGCCATGACTTTGCTTCTCCAAGTGATAGCACTTTTCCAAGTCATAAAACCTTGAAGGCTTCAATCCAACAATGATGTCACAAGCTCAAAACCAACTTTGTGAAGATGTTCCTTAGATTCTTATGATCCTCATAGATGTCACTTATCATGCCCAAGTAGATAGTACCTCCATGCTCCACGATGGATAACTCCAGATCATACGTCAGATGTTCCATCTCATGTTTTTTTCTTCTTGCATAAGGACACATCCCACACCTTGATAGGGTGCATCCTAGTGGATATAAAGCTCTTGTTCCTTATGGACATTCTGTTCTGGCTCCTACTACTGTTGATCCTAGCTTTGATTACTCTCAGCAAGCTTCTCAAGACAATCGTTCTTATAGTGTTCAATTTCACCACAATCATAATCTTCCTCACTAATAGAAGTATTTGTCTTCATCAAGGTGATAGTAGGAGATGACAGACATAGCTCTTGAGAGCTAAAATGCTGCACTTCATCATTAGGTTGATGATACTGATCTTGATCATTACTTCCAAGCAGATTCATAGGGTGTGACTGATACTCTGGTTGTGTAGCAAAACAGAGACGAGTATTTCTTAACTGGCATTGAAGGTCATGCTTTCTCTTGTTCTCTTCCATCTATCAATGCTTGTTCTCAATTAGAATTGCTCTGTCCACCAATGCTTTGAAATTAGGATACACAACAGTCATCAACTACAACTGAACTCCATCTTTCAGTCCTTTCAAAAAGCGTTTTTGCTTTTTAGCATCACTATCCACCTCTCTTGGAGCATAGCGTGACAATTGAGTGAACATGTCATGATCCTCACACACAGTCATAGATCCTTGCTTCAAGTTGAGGAACTCATCTTGCTTAAGTTCTACCACACCTAACGGAATAGGGTAGGACCTGAAGCTCTCGTGAAACTCCTTTCAGGTGATCTGTCCAGCATTGTTGGGACGTCCGTACCAGTTTTGTGCTGTGCCCTGGAGTTGGCCGGATGCAAAAAACACCTTCTCTTGGTAGCAACCATCACAGAGATAATCGATGCTTCCAAATGAATAACTAGAACGTATGAAATTTCATCTTACAAATTCTTCCACTTGGCTACCCCCCTTAAGAAAAGATAAAGTAGGGGACACCAAAGTATAGCTTGCATCTCCTTCTAGATGATCTAACTAGTATCAAGACATTCTGACATCCCAATGATACTCTCACGTATGGACAAGGACAAGAAATCTGAAATTCCTTGCGAGACAAGTTTCATGAACCCGAATTTGTAGCATTTGCTCCCCCTACATATGTGCTAAGAGTTTGGATTAAAAGCTTGCACATATGCATAGATAGAAAATGTGGGAGTGCAATGTCTACCAAATGATGCTAAGGTACAAGAGATGGACCTTTGAAGCATGATACCAATCAGAGTGCCCCAAATATACCATCCTTAGCACCATTGTTAGTTAGATAGCTCTTGCAAAACATAAACACTAGATACCTCATGAGATCAACATTATATGCAAGGCTCTAGTACACTTGAAAATAAGCAAGGCATAGCTAACTTATCATCCTATGCTTGCTAGTTTTTTATTTCATCATTCAAGCCTACAACTAGCATACAACACACAAGCATGCATATCAAATTTAAACTTGACAAATGCAAGCAAGCACATGTGAATGCACATTCAAATGCACCATTCAAGTTCATGAGCTTGCTCCCCTTACTTGTGTGCTTAAAATTTTAATTTCTCCCCTTACTTTGTCATATTTCTCCCCCTATGTCCATTTATCTTTGTTTCTCTCCCCCTTTGTCATCAATGACCACAAAGGTTCAATTTTAGATAGGTTGAGATTATCAATGTCAATCAATGGGGTGAGGATCAATTTCTCAAATTTGGTTCAATCTAGAACACTTGCCAAAGATATTTAACTTGGTTTGATCCAAGGACAAGCTTCTTCACACCTCGTTTCAAGGGTTATATTGACCATGTTGAGTTAAACACTTACAATTCATTTTCTAGATTAAACACTAGGTTCACAAGCCCACAAACATGTTATATGCTACCACTAGATCAAGTCAAGCATAGAAGCAATAGTCGTACCATACAAGCATCAAATTCATTTGATTTTCATGAAAGAGCATATAAAACATGAAGAATAACTAGATGCACTAAACAAGTCCTTAGCAAAGTATGTATGCATGCCAATCAACTTTTACCTTGGTTTGCACGAAGGAGAGGCATGTAATATAAGTGAGGGGGTGCATCAACTCATGTTCAAAAAATCTAATATGTTCAACTCATTCCTTAGCTTGCAAAACCTCTTCTCGTCAAGTGGCTTGGTGAATATGTCGGCAAGTTGATCTTCGGTGCCCACACTCTCAATGCAAATGTCCCCTTTTGTTGATGATCTCTTATGAAATGGTGGAAGACATCAATGTGTTTTGTTCTTGCATGTTTGAACCGGGTTGTTGGTTAGCTTGATTGCAATTTTATTGTCACATAGCAATGGCACTTTCTTGAACTTGATTCCAAAGTCATTCAATGTGACCTTCATCTAAAGAATTTGTGCACAGCAACTACCGGCGGATATGTATTCGGCTTTGGTGGTTTATAATGCAACACTATTTTGCTTCTTTGATGACCATGAAACAAATGATCTTCCCAATAATTGACATGTGCCCGATGTGCTCTTTTGCTCCACTTTGCATCTCGCATAATCCGAGTCCGAATATCCAACTAATTCAAACTTTGCTTCTTTGGGATACCACAAACTAACTTTTTGTGTATGCTTCAAGTACCTCAATATTCTCTTTGTAGCCTTCAAATAACTTTCTCTTGGTGAGGCTTGGAATCTTGCACACATACATACACTAAACATAACATCCGGCCTTGATGTGGTTACATAGAGTAGGCTTCCAATCATAGATCAATACAACTTTTGATCCACCATGTTGCCACTTGCATCACTAGCCAAATTGCCATTTGTTCCCATTGGTGTACTAATAGCTTTGCTCTCATTCATTCCAAATTTCTTGAGCATGTCTTTGATGTACTTGCCTTGACTCACCAATGTACCATTTTTCATTTGCTTGATTTAAAGACCAAGAAAGTAACTAAGTTCTCCAATCATGTACATCTCAAACTCAGTGGCGATCATCTTCCCAAACTCTTTACAAAAGTTTTGATTGGTTGATCCAAAGATAATGTCATCAACATAGATTTGCAACACAAACAAGTCATTGTCAATCTTCTTGGTGAAGAGTGTGTTGACTACCTTGCCCATCATGAACCCTTTAGAGAGTAGGAAGTCCCTTAACCTCTCATACCATGCTCTAGGTGCTTGCTTCAAACCATACAATGCCTTTCTTAGCTTGTAAAAATGGTTGGGCTTCTTGTCATCTTCAAAATCGGGCAGTTGCTCAACATATACTTCTTCATTGATGTAGCCATTGAGAAATGCATTCTTGACATCCATTTGATAGAGCTTGATGTTGAGGGCACAAGCATAGGCCAACAAGATCTTAATTGCTTCCAATCTTGCAACCGGGGCATATGTTTCTCCAAAGTCAAGACCCTCTACTTGAGTGTAACCTTGTGCTACCAATCTTGCTTTGTTCCTTACTATTATCCCATCTTGATCTTACTTGCTGCAAAAGACCCATTTGGTTCCAATCACATTGTGTCCCTTTGGCCTCTCAACTAACTCCCATACTTGATTTCTAGTGAAGTTATTCAACTCTTCATGTATTGCAATAACCCAATCAACATCCTTCAATGCTTCTTCTATCTTCTTTGTTTTGATGGATGATATAAAAGGGAAATGCTCACAAAATGATGCTAATATTGATCTTGTTTGTACACCTCTAGAAATATCTCCAATAATTGTGTCCAATGTATGATCCCTTGCAATATTGGTTGGTTGGAGAATAGGAACTTTATTGCTTGAACTTGCTTGATCATTCGGTTGAGATGATGAACTAACCACTTGATCTTGCACATTGTCATGAGAGCCACTTGTACTTGCTTGATGTGTATCATCTTGCACATTTGAGTTAGAGAGCACTTGCACTTGATCATCTTCTTCATCAATCACTTGTTCAGGCCTTAGATCACCAACATCCATGTTCTTCATTGCATTTGACAATTGAATGCTTCAAACATCATCAAGATTCTCATCTTCATATTGGGAACCCATCATCAAATTCAACATCATGAACTTCCTCAAGAGTACCACTTGCCAAATTTCAAACTCTATATGCTTTGCTAGTGGTTGAGTATCCAAGCAAGAATCCTTCATCACACTTGAAAGCATCTAGGCCCCTAGTTGGGTTTCGGTGATTAATGACGATACGAGATTACTATGACTAACGTGTGTTTTGTAGAGGCAATTTGAGTTAGGTCATGGTAATAGAAATTGATTGGGCAATCATGGTTGTCATGCCCCTGTCGATGGAAATAGTTTTGTTTTTGAAAGGATGGACGACAAGGTTAAGGGCAGACTAGTTCTAAGTGTCGTTTGGTGTTGGAGAGACATTTAGAGTAGTTTAGGACTTTGTTTTTCCTTTGGCCATACTATTAAGGGGGCATGGACTAGTAGCTTAACCTAGGTGAGTCTAATGGATTAGCTGTGGTGCACACTTGTCAAACTTAGCACTAGGTAGCTCAGGAATAGCCCTAAGATCGATAGAAGTCAACTTCATTCACAAAGAATTTTGAATTGAAAGTAAATGGAGAGTCAAATAAATGACCGGACGTTGGTTTGGTTGTGACTGGACACAGCTTGGAGAGTCCGGTCAGTTCATTTGATCAGCAGCAGCAGTCAGAGTGTGACCAGACGCTGGACACCAGTGCTCACCAGACGCGACGCTAGCCGTATCTATAGCAGCGTGGACAGGCTGTTGACCACGGACCAGATGCTAAACAAAGAAATCACCGGATTCTAGGTGATTTGGCACATCACTCCACAAGATGGCTCTTCTTCCACCAAGAAGAAAGATTTGGCATTCAAGGCTAGCTAAGAGAAGAGGGGCAAAGCAAGAGTTGATCATGATAGCTCAAGTGATGATGAGATTGATGATGCAAGTCTTGCCCTCATGGTGAGAAGAACCGCCAAGATGCTCAAGAAGCTAAACAAGAATGGTGTCAAGTTTGATGGCAAGAAGAAGAAATTATTCACTAGTAGTTGAAGGAAGCCCATCTCCAAAATGGATTGCTATAATTGTGGAGAACTTGGTCATCTAGCTCATCAATGCCCCAAACCCAAGAAAGATAAGTATAAGAAGAAGTACAAGGGCAAGAAAGATGACTCAAGTGATGAAGATGATGATGAGAAAAAGAAGAAGAACAAGCCATATAAGAAGAAGGATGGCAAGAAGAAGGAATTTCACAAGAAGAAGAAAAATGACAAGGCATACATTGTTAGTGATTGGCTCATGGACATTGAATCATCAAGTGGCTCATCCAATGATGAAAGTGAGAATGAGAAGAAGAAGGTGGCCGCTCCTGTGATTGATTCTTCACTATTTTCACCAACACCACCGCCATCATCCTCTACACATCTATGCCTTATGGCCAAGGGTGAACGAAAGGTACAAAATGATGATGATAGTAGTGGTGATGATAATGCTAGCTATGGTTGTCGGGGATCAATACTAGGGTACCCAAAGAGGAGGGGCTAATGGTCGTTATACATTAATCCATCTAGGCAGTCAAAGGTGCGACTATAGCTCCAACCGACACTGGGGCCGCGGGCTCCGCCCTGCCTGACCTCCGGTCACGAGCTCTGCCTCGCCCGACCCCAAGGTCGTGTGATCCGCCTCGCTCGACCTCTGGGGGCGGGCTCCGCCTCGTCCGACACCGAGGCCGTGGGCTTCCCCTCGCCCAACCTCTAGCCATGGGCTCCGCCTCTCCCAACATCTAAGGGTGGGCCCTGCCTTGCCCAACGTCTGAGGGCATGCTCTGCCTCACCCGATGTCTAAAGGCTGGCTCTACCTAGCCCGATCCCTCAGGCATGGCTCTTAACGGAAGCTCATGCCATCGCCAACCAGTACGGGCCAGAAGGTACAACCCAAGGTCAAACTTCTAGCATCGTGCATGGAGCGGTCACGTCTCAACACGACCTATCCCCATGACATGTCACTCCAGGGAACTCACATCGCGTACAGTGACGGACGTGTGGTCACTGTGCTGCCTACTCCCTTTACGGCCGTTGGTCAGCACGTTGGTTTGCTACGCTGCTCGCCAGGGCGGAGTGGGACGTTATGACCTGCTGACAACGCTAGGGCATGGCTTCATCGGCGGATAGGAGCCTGGCTTGGAGCTATCCCTGTCACCACCTGCCATGTCAGCGGGGCCCGCACAAAGGAAAAGGAAGGCCCGATGACCCTAAAGGACTTCCTCTCCCTTAGGTTCTCCTTTTTCCTCCTGTTGTAAGCCGTGCTTTCCCTTGGCCTATAAAAGGGAAAGCAGGGCACCCCCACTAAGGGGCATCGTATGAGACAAGAACGCATCGTACCGCATCAGATCAAAACCACTAGCATCGAACCTCGAACACATTGCCGAGCAGTGACCGAGCTCTCGATACCCATTCGTTATTTCCACTAGAGACTTAGGACCTGTCCCTCTCTCGCCTGTTTGTAACCCCTACTACGAACTTTTTAGTGCTAGTAACACGAGCAGCAACAACGAACTAAACGTAGGGACATTCTGCCCGAACCAGTATAAACCTCGTGTCCTCTTAGCACACCATCCGAGCCAGACGCGCAATATTAGAAATTTACTTGTTGGTGTTTACTCGAAACACTGACAATGATGAAAGTGGTAGTGATAGTGATGAAGAATTTGAATCACCTTCTTATGATGATCTTGTCAAGTTGCTAAACCAATACACTAAAATCATTAGAAAGACAAGAGCTAAAAATGAAAAGCTAGAACTTGAGATGGACTCACTCTTAGCAAAATGTGACAGCCGAAAAAGCTAGTGTTGAGCTTAGAGAAGAAAATAAAATTATGTCATCCAAACTCAAGGAGCTCAAATCCTCTAAAAGGAGCTTAGAGAAAAACATGATAAACTTGATGGGACACATAATGAGCTCACCACTAGTTACAATTTGCTAAAAGAATAGTACACCAATCTCAAGATTAACCATGACAATCTTGTTCTTTCTCATGAGTTATTATTCAAAGAGCCACATGATGCTACTAACAATGTTATTAAGATTGATATAGCTACATCATGTGATGACTTAATTGTTGAGAGCATTGAGTAAGGTTCTAGTAGCAAAGGCAAGAAAGTGGTTGAGTCCGACAACTATGATGATTGTGTCAAGCTCAAGAATGAGAATGAAAAGCTCAAGAAAGATCTTGAAAAGCTATCAACCACCAACACAATTATGATAGAGAATCTTGACAATGATTATGATATAGCTCTTGAGAATGAGATGCTTAAAGAAGAGAACAAGAGACTCAAGATGGAGAAAAATCATGATGAACTTAGAGAAGAAAACAAGAAGCTCAAGTTGGAGAAAGAACATCTCAAGACCGATTTGAGCAAGTTCACAAGGGGCCAATATCTCCAAAGTGAGCTACTCATGAACACCATGATGAAGATGGATAGAAGTGGTATTGGGTACTTGGCAAATCAAGAGAAGAAAGCTCAAGCTCAACATCAACAATAATACAAGTCAAAGCCTAAGCCAAAGAGATGTTTTGAGTGTGGACAAGATGGTCACTTTGCTCATGAGTGTCAAACTCTGCCACCACAACCCTTGCCCAAGCATGCTAGACCCTTTACCTTCAATGCTCACTACATGCTTAGAAAGGATTCTAGTGGAAAGATGAAAGTCATGTTCTTAGGTCCACCCAACAAGAATAGGCCTAAGCAAATTTGGGTTGTAAAGTCACTAGTTGAGAAAGTAAAGGTCCCTCATCAAGTTTGGGTCACTAAACAACAAGCTTGATCTCTTATGTGTAGGTGCACTACAAGATCAGTGGAAGTCATTGGGTTATTGATAGTGGTTGCACTCAACATATGACAGATGATCCTCGTATGTTCACCTCACTAGATGAAGAAGTAGATGGTCAAGAAAGAATTACATTTGGTGATAATTCAAAGGGCAAAGTTCAAGAATTGGGCAAAGTTGCAATATCAAATGATCATTTAATATCAAATGTGCTATATGTTGCTTCATTGAGTTTCAACTTGCTATCCGTTGGTTAATTGTGTGATCTTGGCTTTCAATGTTTGTTTACCAAGAAGGAAGTGCTTGTGTCAAAGAAAGATGATGATCAAGTTATATTCAAGGGTTTTAGATACAACAACCTATATCTAGTGGATTTCACCTCCGAAGATGCAAACTTGAAGACATGCTTATTCACCAAAACATCAATTGGGTGGCTATGGCATAGAAGACTTGCACATGTTGGGATGAGCTCACTCAAGAAGCTAATGAAGAATGAATTGGTGAGAGGTTTGAAGGATGTGAAATTTGAGAAAGACAAGCTTTGTAGTGCATGTCAAACCGGCAAGCAAGTTGCAAACACTCATCCAACAAAAGCTTACATGTCAACTACAAGAGTGCTAGAGCTTCTTCACATGGATCTATTTGGACCAACAACTTACAAGAGTTTGGGAGAAAATCTCTATTGTCTTGTGATACTTGATGACTACTCTAGATATATTTGGGTGTTCTTCCTTCATGACAAGACCGAAGTGACCGCATGTTTTAAGAAGTTTGCCAAGAGAGCACAAAATGAATTTGAAGTGAAGCTCAAGAAGATAAAAAGTGACAATGGAAAAGAATTTGATAACACAAATATTGAAGCATATTGTGATGAAGTAGGGATCAAGCATGAGGTCTCCGCAATATACACTCCTCAACAAAATGGTGTAGTAGAGAGAAAGAACCGGACACTTATCACCCTTGCAAGAACAATGCTTGATGAGTACAATACACCCGAAGCTCTATGGGCGGAAGCTATCAACACCGCATGTTATGCATCCAATAGCCTATTTCTTCAAAAGTTTCTTGGCAAGACCCTTTATGAGTTGCTCAATAGGAAGAAGCTGGACGTATCATTCTTTCGGATGTTTGGTTGCAAATGCTACATCTATAAGAAGCAGCAACACCTAGGGAAGTTCCAAAGACATTGTGATAAATGTTTTCTTGTTGGTTACTCATCAAAGTCCAAAGCATATCGAGTATTTAATCATGCCACCGGCTTGGTTGAAGAAACGTATGATGTGAAATTTGATGAATCTAACGGCTCCCGAGGAGCACATGAGAATCTTGAGGATGTAGGTGATGAACCATTGAGGGAGGCCATGAAGAACATTCTGGTTAGAGACATCAAGCCCAAAGATGATGAAGATGATGTACAAATGTTTGATCCACCTTCTTCATCAAATGTGCCACAAGATGATGATAAAGATGGGAGAGTAGGAAATGAAGATACTCATATCTCCCATGATCAAATGGTGGCACAAGCTCAAGATGTTGATGCTCCACAACCTCCCCCTCAAGTGGTTGATAGAAGAAACTCACCCCTACTACAAGCACATCCACAAGATCTCATCATAGGGAGTCCTTCAAAGGGTGTAATGACTCGCTCTCAAAAACTTGCTTCATTTATTGAACATCACTCGTTTGTTTCTTGCATTGAGCCTAAAAATGTAGAAGAAGCTCTTCAAGATCCAGATTGGATAAATGCCGTGTATGAAGAGTTGAACAACTTCACCCGAAATGAAGTTTGGACACTTGAAGAGTGACCATAAGATGCAAGAGTCATTAGAACAAAGTGGGTGTTCCGCAACAAACAAGATGATTAAGGCATCATTGTTAGGAATAAGGCAAGGCAAGTTGCAAAGGGGTTCTCCCAAGTTGAAGGGTTGGATTTTGGAGAGACCTTTGCACCGGTTGTAAGACTTGAAGCCATTCGTATCCTTCTTGCATATGCATCCCATCATGAAATGAAATTATATCTAATGGATGTTAAAAGTGCATTTTAAATGGTCTCATAAATGTATGTTGATCAACCTCCCGGGTTTGAAGACCCTAGATATCCTAATCATGTCTATAGGTTGTCCAAGGCGCTATAAGGGCTTAAGCAAGCCCCAAGAGCTTGGTATGAGTAGGATTTCCTCATTGAGAAGGGCTTCACTATTGGGAAGGTCGATACCACACTATTCACCAAAAAGTTTGATGGAGAGATCTTCATTTGTCAAGTATATGTTGATGATATCATATTTGGCTCACCAAATGAAGGCTATTGCAAAGAGTTTGGTGAATTGATGTCAAAGAAGTTCAAGATGTCTATGATTGGAGAGCTTACATTCTTTCTTGGTTTTCAAGTCAAGCAAATGAGAGAGGGGATTTTCATCTCTCAAGAAAAATATACCAAGGACCTTCTCAAGAGGTTCAAAATGGATGAATGTAAGCCAATCAAGACACCAATGCCATCTAATGAACATCTCGACCTAGATGAGGGAGGTAAATCGGTTGATCAAACTCTCTACCGTTCTATGATTGGTAGTTTATTATATTTAACCGCATCTAGGCCCGACATCATGTTTAGTGTGTGTATGTGTGCTAGATTTCAAGCCAATCCTAAGGAGGCTCACATGGTTGCCGTTAAAAGAATCCTTACGTACCTTATGCACACACCAAGCATTAGTCTTTGGTATCTCAAAGGAGCTAGATTCCAACTAGTTGGCTATTCCGATTCGGATTATGCCGGTTGCAAAATTGATAGAAAAAGCACATCCAGAGGGTGCCATTTTCTTGGTAGATCACTAATGTCTTGGTCCTCTAAGAAGCAAAATAGTATGGCATTGTCCACCATCGAGGCGGAGTACATTGCCGCGGGTGCTTGTTGTGCACAAATTCTTTACATGAAGCAAACTCTTCTAGACTATGGTGTAGTTCTAGAAAAGGTACCTCTCTTGTGTGACAATGAGAGCGCGATAAAGCTTGCTAATAATCCGGATCAACACTCTCACACCAAGCACATAGATATCCGCCATCATTTTCTTAGAGATCATGTTGCTAAAAATGATATATCACTAGAAGTTGTAAGGACCGAGGATCAATTGGCGGATATCTTCACTAAACAGCTAGATGAGGCTACATTTTGTCGGTTGAGGAATGAGCTAAATGTGCTTGACTTTAGTAACTTCACCAAAAAAATGAGCTTGTGTTGTCCCTTGCATTGCACTGTAATATAAAACATGTTTAATTTTTAGTAATGCACTTAGGGCTTCTCTAACATGGTTGAGATAACCGCCAAAAAGTGTGTGAAGAAGCTTAACATTGGATCAAACTTGACAAGCAACTAGGCTTACTTTCAAGTATTGCATTGCATGTGCATGTGTGTTGCTTTGTTGTTTCTTTTCGGTTATCTTTTGAGCACCCGCTGTGTTTATCCACAAATAGGGAGATCATTTGAAGCTCCTATTGGTCATAAAACCCTATTGTGTTGTCACATGGTGCTCCTTGCCCCTTTTTGTTGCCTACTTGCTTAAAAAGAATTATAGCCGAAGGCAAATTATTTAGAAAAACTTGAGGGTTTGAGAGAGGTCTCTCATATCAGTCCCAATTGGTGTTTATTTGGGTCTTATTGAAGTTTGCGACTTGATTGGGAGAAAGCGTCACGAAGAAAGGAGGAGTATTTGCAGTTGAAGAGGGACTGGACTCACCTATTGCAGCGTCCAGTTAGTACATCAGGAGGAGATACAGTTGCTAAAGAATGATCAGAAGATGAACAGTATTTCGTGCGCGTCACGTGTGAAGTTGAATCCACGTCTGGTCAACTCGAGGAAGTTAAAAAAAAGGATCGGACTCAGAGCTGCGTTCGGTCACAGTGCATCGGATGCGTCCGATCGCCATTTGGGCATTTCTGGACCTCTCTGTACTCGACCAGACTCTAGTTTTCTGCATCCGGTCATTTTCACCGGTGCGTCCGATCACTGATGTGCAAGCGGAAAGGTTTTTTCTTTTCTTTCCTTGTTTATCACGGGGGGCCCTCATTTATTTCACCTCGCCGCCATGCTCGCGCCTGCACCTCCGCCACCATGCCCACGCCTGCACCTCCACCGCCGCGCCCGTGCCTACACCTCCGCCGCTACGGCCCCACCATCACGCAGCCCATGCTCCCACACCGCCTGCATCGCACCGCCATGCCACCGCATGTGTCTCACCTACGCAGCCATCCTCACCCGCTACCGCATGCTCGCGCACCACTGCGTCACCACATTGCTATCCTCTCGCGCTGACGGTTTCCCAGCATCATGCCTCCTCGACCACCACATTGCTTCGCGTCACCTAACCCTAGCCCTAAGGGTAAGCCATCTCCATTGTCTACCATGTGTTTGATGAATCATCTCAACCAGCCTTGATTTCTATTCTAATTCCTCTCTCGGCCATATGACCTTGCAGTGCTATTATCGTTCCCGTGTGGTGTCCCTGTGATCGACAACTTATCCCTTCGCACGTCTCGGGATTGTTCTAAGGTAGCAAGCCATATTCGCTCATTACTTTCCTACTACTTGCTTTCCATTAGGTCATTCACTTCCCTAGTATATAAAGTTGCTTATATATATACCTCCTATTCTATCAAGCAGTCAGTTCGAGCAGTGAGTCTGCTTGGCAGTTGGGCAGTTGACAGATTTACTCAGGGCCAAGCCTACGAGTATGGATTGAGGCCAAGCCTCACGAGTGTTAGTTGGCAGTTATTTCTTGTCAGTGGTTGTGATTCTTGTTAGCTTCAGAGATGGCACGTTGCAAAAATATCGGGTGTGGTCCCGGCGATGAGGATCCAACGCCCTCGCCTCGACTGACTGCTCAGCAAAAAGGAAAGGCAAAAAAGACTACAAAGAAGAAGCACAAGAGAGATGATGTTGAGGTAGAGAGCAGCAGCAGCAGTGGCAGCCGCCATAGAGTGAGCCGAGATAGGTGGATCTAGCAGTGGCATTCGTATAGGAGATCAGTTGTCACCGGCTTAGAGGGCCGCCATTGAGAGGATTGAGGCTAGTCTTGGTAGTCCACCCAGGACCATCATGCTTGGAGGATGGTGTGTCTCTTTAGAGGAGAGTCAGACTCAGGGTGTGACTGAGCAGCAGACACAGTCGGTAGAGCAGACAGAGGATGCTCAGTAGGGAGAGCAGGTTGAGGAGACAGAGCAGGCAGCATAGCCATAGCTTCAACGCTCCAGTCGCACACACAATCAGGTGTCACCGAGGCCTCAGACACAGAGGCGGGGCTCTCGTCCACCTCCTAGACCATAGGGTCCACCTCCGGTGGTTCACCTTGACCTGAGGGCAGCCACAGCTAGACAGGTGCAGCAGCTACGGTTCATACAGTTTGAGGATTGGTTTCCACCGAGGTGGGATGAGCGTGCCTCAGAGCACTTCTACACTGTGTTGTAGGAGGACTTCTATAGTGCATATCTCAATAGCGGTGTTGCCTTTAGATCTCAGTGAGTCTGCTCCTTAGAGTCTCTAGTTGTAGCTATAGGTGAGCAGATTTGTCCTCACCTCACTTATCTGCTAGGCTTGTCAAATCTCCTTGGATGGACTGGTCAGTATGTTCCATCTTGGGTCCATGAGTTCTCCTCCTCCTTGTGGATTGACCCGAGACACTGGTTTATTAATTTTGCTTTTTGAGGGCATGACTACAGGCTCTAGAGCTCGAGGGTTAGAGAGATACTCAGGATTCCAAAGTCATCTATTCATCTTCATGAGGCATGCTATGGATAGACAGAGCCTTCGAGACGCCCTCATGGCGGACTTGTGCCACCTACAGATCTTGTCAGACCTTGCTTCATAGAGCCATTTGGCGAGGGGTTGAGCAGGACACCACGTGACCTTACACCTACAGCTCGCCTCCTTAATGCTATTATGAGGAGGACTCTACTTCTGAGGATGGGCTACCATGAGGGCCTGACTCGAATTCAGCTGTGGCTAGTGCATTACATGGTGTCTCAGACTGTCTTTGATATTTGGGATGTGATACTTTTAGAGATGGAGGACACACTAGCAGAGGGCTTCAGAGGTCACCATCAGCTGCCTTATGCTCATTGGATCACTTTCTTACTCCGAAAGATAGTTCCACACAAGTCTCTAGAGACAATGGTAGAGTGGACAAGTGCGACTACTGAGTTTCCACAGTATGACATGAGCCAGATGCTATGTCATAGTCATGCGAGGACACCTCGCCAGCCGAGTCATCGCCCAGAGGTACTAGAGACAGCAGCTCAGCAGGATGAGATCATTAGGGGCATCGCAGAGATAGAGGAGGAGCAACTTGATGCACAATAGGAAGATGAGGTCGAGACCGACCCGAGTGACAGCTTAAACGATAAATATCAGCCGATTTCGTAGATGGCACCTGGTCCACATGATAGAGAGGCCAGTGGCTCTAGCTTAGCTCCACCACAACCACCGCAAACCAACCCGACAATCCTAGCTATTCTTGAGCAGATGAGGTAGGACCAGGCACGCTAGGCACAGGAGACCGCAGCTGCACTTACACAGGTTCATGCATGACAGGATGAGTTTTAGCAGTAGCAGTAGGCCATGCAGCAACAGCAGCTTATGATTTAGCAGCAGTTACTCGGTTTCATGCAACATGTATTCACTGCTATTGGGGTTGATCCTCAACAGTCTACATTTCAGATAGGCTAGCCTACCACCACCACTCTAGTGACTCTAGTTGTATAGCCCAGTGGGCTTTCAAGTCAGAGACAGCCAGCTCCTCAGTTTGCCTCACCTATAGAGCAAGTGCCTTAGTAGTTTGCTTCACTAGGGACAGCTTAGGGTCCACACTTTACTCCTATTATTATGGGCTTCACTCCGACTCAAACTTCTTCAACGTTAGTGATGGACACCCTAGTCTCTAGGAGTCTTGGCGCTACCTTTAGTGAGATTATAGGATAGCCTACACCTCTAGTGTTCTGAGTCTCTATCCCTACCATAGCTGCTCCAGTTACCGGGACTACCAAGATGATTCCATCGTCTATTGCATCATCCGAGTCACCTCAGACAGTCACTCCAACACTTGAGGCTTCAGTGACAGCGACAGATGTGGCTCCCCTTCCTACAGTGACACCTACAGAGTTACAGGCCACGCTAGTTACTGACTAGACCCATATCGTTTCACCTTCACTTCCAGCTATAGAGGGTTAGACCCATCAGAGTTCTGGATTAGAGGATGATGCAGCTCAGTTCTAGGTCTCTCACCGCACCACAGCGCCCGACTTGACTACTCCTGTCCTGCCGTTCGACCTTTATGTTTTGGTGCTTGATGCCAAAGGGGGAGAGGGACCGAGTATGTTAGGGACTGAGTATGTTAGATTTAGGGGGAGCATGTGAGATGGACTCGATTCTTTTGGTCTTTCGTGTGTGATACTTCATGCATTCACGTTTACTTTCATGCATTGTATTATATACATGTGATGGTGAGACTTATGTGACATGTGTGCTCTCTACGTTGTTTTATATATGTCATGTCACTTGGTTATGCTCATTGTCTTTGCTTCCGCATTTTACTCCGATTCAAATGAGCTGTAACACCCCAAAATTTGCCACATTTGAAAATAGAGTTAAAGTGATTTATTTGTGAATTTTTGTGCATATCAAAATATAGGAAAATAAAATTTTTCATTAATTTAAAATTTATCATAAGGTAGAAACGTGTTTGTTGCATTCATACCAGTCGCACCTCGTGTTTCTATGTGCAAAATGTGTTTTTTATACGTTTAGGAGACGAATATCTATCTCTAGGAATTTTCCAGCTTCTTTCTGAAATTTAATTTCTA
This sequence comes from Miscanthus lutarioriparius, assembly GCA_904845875.1. Classification (NCBI taxonomy): domain Eukaryota; kingdom Viridiplantae; phylum Streptophyta; class Magnoliopsida; order Poales; family Poaceae; genus Miscanthus; species Miscanthus lutarioriparius. The sequence goes on along the minus strand of CAJGYO010000009.1, from coordinate 54,275,784 downwards.
CCTCATTCACCTTAATCTTTATGTTCCAAGTTCTAAATAATATTTTTATGAGCTCCAAATACTTTATTTGGGTTCATCATATTCCAAAGTGTCTCTGGGAATTTTCCCCGAATTTTTAGAGTTTTTGGAGTATTTTTTGCAGCTTAAATATCAATTCTGGACTTTTCTGGAATTATTTTATTCACGAAATTAATTAATTCCAAAAATAATAAATCTCTCATTTTTTCCAACGCTCAAAACCCATGTGCAATAATCCTAATAAATCCTAAAAGCCCATGCATTTATTTACTAATGGGCTTTAATGATTATTTAAGCCCATTAGTAAATATGGAGGGTGTAACATCAATTAGTACCATATTGCTAGTTGATGTAGATGTGGGGAGTTTTTCTTCCAATAAATATGTACCAATCCCTTGGACAAAGCACACCAAAATTATCGTAAGAGGAGCTCCTATTTCGGGAAATCCCTCGTGTAGTAAATTAGATTTTTCTCCTTCTCTCGCTGTCGCCGTCGCCGCCGCGCTGCCCAGCCCTGTCATCCTGGCTGCTTCTCGGCCATCGATAAGTGCCCCACGCAACACTCTTGTTCCATCTATCTTCTATGTTTCTCTGGCAAGCCTCCATGGTCGCCGCTTCTTTCTATCCAACTGTCAAAGTTACGCTACATATTCGCATGCCCCTGTACATCAGTACAGGCCAACCATGTTCTATACCGCATACACAAGCAAGCTCACCACCATCTTACCTGTTGCAAGTTACGTGCCGTTCCCCATGTAACCATGTATATCCTTTATATTTTGGTTAAGCTCTTTGATGCCGTGCACCGTGCCCTGCTCCAGTTAGCTGTTCCGATTAGCTTGATGACATCACATGACATCACGTATATGTTTTGTGGCCGTTTTTCTTTAAAAAACAAATTCAAAAATACAATGAAAATACACATATACATCCAATCATCCCGAGTCTTCCGTTTTTAGATCGACGCTTCAGATTAAAAGATACTTTTCGCTGGCCTTTTTGCTAAAGAGACCCTCAGCTTCCAGCATATTCCACCAGCCATCCAGACTGAGATTAAAATCAGATTTTGATTTATTCCCAAAATAAAATTCTAGGTATTTACAAAACTGGCACTATCTTGTTGAGACCATATCTTCTATGTTTTAGCCCTGTTTTGACCTGTTCAAGTTGTGTTAGATTCATTACCACATAATCTATGTTTACCATGTCTCTAGCTCTGGAATTTTTATGGTTTAAATTCTAACTTAAACAATGATTATGCATCTAGTTTATAAATAAAATATGATTAATTTTACTTTAGTTTTCTAATTCAAATATAAATTTGACTCAATTCAATTTAGATGTTTCTTTGAAATATCTTATACATGTTTTATATAATTATTAAAGCAAATGAAGCCTATAGTTTTCTTTTTAAACTAAATCTTTCAGTAGCCGTTTCTTTTTAACCGTAGCTCCGATTAGTGTGTTTTTCACGTCTGTGTGTTCGTAGCGAGACGTAGATTCGCTTTACAAACTTTTCATCTTAATTTTATGTGTGGTGTACTATTCTAATTTAGATCTATTGTTTGCTTCGTGTATGATTGTATGGATGCTTGTGTGGTGCTTTATGATTTCGTCCAATCGGTGAGATATACGTGGTGATCAAGAAGAAGAAGAAGAACGTTGAAGATTAAAGCTTACCAAAGGATCGGTGTTTATGGCAAGTATAGCATGGGATATTTCTTGTTGTCCTATTCACCTTTAATCATTTAATTCATACTGCATGTGTCTACCTTGACTACCACTAAGGATTTCCTAGTACTTTGTACCTTGTGCCTTGATACCTATGGGGTATTGCATTGGGTAGTTTGATGCTAGTGCTCAACTACAATTATGATCATATAACTTGACTAATGGAATATGCAATAAACATTAAAAGATGCTTTTTAGCAATATGGAACAAGGGGGCTAGAGCATTGGACTATTTTATGGTGCTCTAGATTCCTCTCCCTAAGAACTTATCTATAAGTGATCATCCGGGACTTATAGTATAACTGTGAGGGCTACATGGCTCTAGCTTTAGCTCAGTATGAAGACCTTTTCTAGCTTGTTAGAGGTTATCTTTATTGGCGTAAGAATGGCTTGACGAATCGGGTATAGGATAGCCTCTACTCTTATGTGTATAGCCGTGATGGAATTGTGCCATTTGACAGGGGGGTTCCTATATTTGTTTGCAAGTGAATCTAATGGCCCTAACTTGTTAGACGAACCTTTAAAAGGCTTCATAGTGAACCCTGCCGACCTTCCTTGGTAGTGGGTCAAGAGGTTGGCAGCCTCGGGCGAAAGGGTAAATCACGACTCACAGTGAAAGTGTACAACCTATGTAGAGTGTAAAACTGGTATATCAGTCGTGCTCACGATCACGAGCGGCCTTAGAACATTTATGGAATAGATGATGAACACTAATGATACGGATGATGAAGATGCTCACTAATGATTACTGTTTATGCTATTCATTATTCATGTTTACCTGGTCATGTGTTTATATGGGCTTGTGATAAACTTGTTTGTGACAATTAAAAGCTAATCGCAGTTAAGCCATTATTCATGTTTACCTGGTCATGTGTTTATATGGGATTATGATAAACTTGTTGCTACTCCTATGCTAAAATTGTGACAATTAAAAGCTAATTGCAGTTAAGCCAGTGTCAGCATTTTGAGCCTCATAAACCCATGTTATATTTGTTGAGTACGACATGTACTTACGCTTGCTTTACTTTTTAAATCTTTGGATAAAAATCCCAGATGGGTGCCAGATTGCTAGAGTCTGGAGGAATTAGGCTTGTGATCAACCAGTTAGTTGTCCCTGTGGATTTGGAGTCTTCGCCTGAAGATCGGAGTTGTCTTTCCGCTGTCTATACTCTGAGGTTATAATCTTTATACTCATACGATATGTATTTAAGTATTGTCTTTTGATATTACCCTTATTTGTAGCTATATGTGATATTTGACTTCCTGGTCTCACATATGGTGTGTATCTGGTTTTGTTCTTAAAATTGGGTGCTACATGAGCTTTACTTCATGTACTGATACTTAATTAATATCTTTCAAGTACACCATGTTGGCTTGGGTCATATAAGCATGCCTAATCCTTTTGTTCTTATTGTCAAAAGCTTATATGAACCAAGCATGTTGAAAACCTCACTCATCTCTTTTACATACTCGAGGTTGTGTTGTCATCAATCACCAAAATGGGGGAGATTGAAAGCATCTAGGCCCCCAGTTGGGTTTTGGTGATTAATGATGACACGAGATTACTATGACTAACATGTGTTTTGTAGAGACAATTTGAGTTAGGTCATGGTAATGGAAATTGATAGGGCAATCATGGTTGTCATGCCCCTATCGATGGAAATCGTTTTAGTTTTCAAAGGATGGACGACAAGGTTAAGGACGGACTAGTTCTAAGTGTCGTTTGGTGTTGGAGAGACACTTAGAGTAGTTTAGGACTTTGTTTTTCCTTTGGCCATACTATTAAGGGGGGGATGGACTAGTAGCTTAACCTAGGTGAGTATAATAGATTAGGTGTGGTGCACACTTATCAAACTTAGCACTAGGTAGCTCAGGAATAGCCCTAAGATCGATAGAAGTCAACTTCATTCACAAAGAATTTCGAATTAGAAGTAAATGGAGAGTCAAATGACTGACCGAACGCTGGTTTGGTTATTACCAAACATAGCTTGGAGAGTCCAGTCAGTTCATTTGATTGGCAACAGCAGTCAGAGTACGACCGGAAGCTAGACACCAGTGCTCACCGGACGCGACACTAGCTGTATCTGTAGCAACGTGGATAGGTTGTTAACCACGGACCAGACGCTGAACAGAGCAATGACCGGACTCTGGGTGCCAGCGTCCAGTCAACATCTGTAAGGTTCTAGAGAGGGTTTTTGATGACCGGACGCATCCGGTGGGTGCTGACTAGGTGTAGGCCAAAGTCCAGTCAGAGCAAACGACTCTATCTAACACGCTGACGCATTACACTGACCGGTGCGTCCGGTCACCTTGACCGGAGCATCCGATCATCCCAATACTTGCTGAGTTGGGCCTCAACCGTTATGTTTTGAATGGGGGGGGGGTATAAATACATATCCCACTCATCCATTTGAGGTCTCTTGCCCATTTGTTCAGCTGAGAAACACCTTTGGAGTGCAAGGGAGAGCAAGAGCCTAGTAGGGTGATTGAGATTTGATAATCCAAGATTAAGGACCTCATTTGTGGATAGGGAGTAGCAAGTGTGCATCCACCTTACTTATTAGGCTTGTCTTGGTCTAGTGAGAGTTCGTGCTTGTTACTCTTGGTGATCGCCATCACCTAGATGGCTCGGTGGTGATTAGGAGATTGGTGATCATCCGGCGGAGCTTGTGGATGACCCAAGTCATTTTGTGAGCAGTTGTGGGCGATTCATCATGACGGAGTATCAAAGAATTAGCCCGTACGGAGCACTTGATCCTTGCGCTGATCAAGGGGGAGCTACACCCTTACGCAGGTGCTCCAACGAGGACTAGTGGGGAGTGGCGACTCTCTGATACCTCAGGAAAACGTCACCATGTTCCTTTCCCTCTCTTTATTTTGAGCATTTACAATTGAGCAATTTATTTCATGTCTTTACATTCCTAGAATTGTCATGCTAGAGTAGAATTGGAACCTAGGGTGCAAAACTTTTGTACGGGAGAACAATAGAAACACATTCTAGGCACAAGGGGTGAAGTGGGCTAAGTGTAGGGCTTAATTATTGCAAAAATTTAGAATTAGCCCAATTCATCCCCCCCTCTTGGGCATCTTGATTCTTTCAACACTTCTTATCAAACTTGCTCAATCTAGTGCCTTTCTTCAATATGTAGCATTTGCAACCAAAAACCCAAAAATATGAAATGTTGGGCTTTCTACCATTCAAGCGCTCATAAGGTTTCTTTTCCATCATTGAGTGACAATAGAGGCGGTTGCTACAATAGCAAGTCGTGTTGATTGCTTCGGCCCAAAAAGATTGACTCACATTGTACTAACTGAGCATAGACCTTGACATGTCAATAAGTGTTATATTCTTTCTCTCAACAAAGCCATTTGATTGTGGAGTGTACTTGGCCGAGAATTGATGTCTAATTCCAAATTCATCACACAAATCATAAATTCTAGTGTTATTGAATTCACTACCATTGTCACTTCTAACTCTCTTGGTGGTTGTTTCAAACACATTGTGAATGCCCTTAACAAATGATTAGAAAGTTGCAAACACATCACTCTTGTCCACAAGAAAGAATGTCCAAGTGTATCTAGTATAGTTATCCACTGTCACAAAGCCATATTTGTTTCCAGTGATGCTAGTGTATTGTGTTGGCCCAAACAAATCCATGTGCAATAACTCAAATGCCTTGCTAGTGCTCATTATGCTCTTTTTAGGATGGGTATTTACAACTTGTTTTCCAACTTGACAAGAGCTACAAAGCTTATCCTTCTCGAATACCACATCTTTCAAGCCTCTAACTAGATCATGCTTAACCAATCTATTCAATTGTTTCATTCCAAAATGACCAAGCCTTCTATGCCATAACCATCCCATACTAGACTTAGTGAACAAGCATGTTGACAATTGAGCTTCACTAGCATTGAAATCAACCCAGTATAGATTCTCATATCTAAAGTCTTTGAAGATCAAATTAGTGCCATCTACACTTATGATCTCTACATCATCTTCTCCAAATATGCACTCAAATCCAAGATCACATAATTGAGCCACATGTAGAAAGTTGAAGTTCAAGCTCTCTACTAGCAACACATTGGAAATACTCAGGTCACTGGATATTGCAATCTTACCAAGCCCCTTGACCTTGCCATTGCCATTGTCACCAAATGTGATACTATCAAACCCATTGCTATCATTCATGTTGATTGAGTTGAACATACTTGCATCATAGGTCATGTGTTGAGTGCACCCACTATCAAGACCCCAATGCCTTCCTCTGGCTTTGTAATTGACCTACAAAAGAAGATCAATTCTTTTTAGGTACCCAAACTTGCTTGGGTCCTTGAAGGTTAGTGACCAAGCTTTTTGGCACCCAAATGGCTTTCTTCTTTGAGCCCACAATAGGTGTACCAACAAACTTAGCCTTCACTCCATTCACACCCTTGGTAAGCAAATAACAAGAATCAAACTTAATAGAGGATACATTAGTGTTCTTGTTCTTGTTCTTGCAATATTGCTCTACATACCCAACTTGCTTGCATCTATTGCAAAACCGACCATTGTTCTTCACAAAACTAGTCTTGTGATGAGTAAAGGTCGCCTTGCCTTTCTTGGGGGTATAGCCCAATCCCTCTTTGTTGAGAGAAAACCTTTGTCTACCCAAGCACTTTAGCAAGCGGGCCTCACCACCATAGACATTGCCTAAGGCGCGAGTGAGCTCATTAACATCCTTCTTTAGGGTCTCATTCTCAACCATAAGTGAGGCATCACAAGTGAAACCATCACTCATAGGTGAAGTAGTAGTGCTAGATGAGCTACAAGAGGGGTTAGCGGGAGCAACAACAATAGGCTTATAGAAAGATTCATTAATTATGTCACAAGTTAAGCCTTTGTCACATGTTACAACATGCTCCTTCTCATTTTGCTCAACAAGTGTGGAATGAGCCTTTTCAAGCTTCTTGTGAGCTTTGCCAAGCTTCTCATGGGCTTCCTCTAGCCTCTCAAGAGATGATCCATTGAGCTCACTGAAGGATTGCTTAAGGGCTTTTAGTTCCTTACGCAAGTCTTTGTATTCCCTTCTCTTGATGTCAAAGTGAGTCTTAGCATCTTCTAACATGTCAAATAGTTCATCTTTAGTTGGTTCATCATCATCATCACTATCACTTTTATTTTCACCATGGTTATCATCACACTCCTCATTGGATTATACCTTAGTGGCCTTAGCCATGAAGCATGTCGATGGAGTGTCAAAGAGAGAAGGATTCTCATTTATGGCAATGCTTGCAAGAGCCTTCTTCTTGGTGGTCTTGTCATCATCACTATCATCATCATCACTTGAGGAAGCATCACTATCCCAAATGACCACATAGGAACCACCCTTCTTCTTCTTCTTCTTGAAGGTCATCTTGTCTTTCTTCTCCTTCTTGTCCTTCTTCTTGCCCTTCTTGTCATCATCTTCATTTTCACTATTGTAGGGGCATTGAGCAACAAGGTGATCCTTGCTACCACACTTGAAGCACCTCCTTGGTTCATCCTTGTTTCTTGATGAAGACTTCTTCCTTCTAGCACGATAGCCCTTCTTCGTCATGAATTTGCCAAATCTCTTCACAAAGAGAGCCATCTTCTCACCATCAACTTCATCAAAGCTTGAGTCTTCATCCTCACTTGATGTTTCTTACTTTTCCTTGCCCTTAGATGATGCCGCCTTGAATGCCACACTCTTCTTCTCATCTTTCTTGCCATCTTTCTTCTCTTTGTTCTTCTCTTCTTTCTCTTCATCATCTCTATAAGTGTCATCGGTCATCACATCTCCCAACACTTGGTTTGGTGTTATGGTGTCCAAACCACTCCTCACTAGAATTGTGACCAATGTGCCAAATCTTGATGGCAAGTATCTCAAGAACTTGTGAGAAAAGTCCTTGTCCTTCACCTCTTCACCAAGTGCTTTGAGATTATTGACAAGCACTTCTATCCTATGAAACGTCTCTGGCACACTCTCATCATCTTTCATCTTAAAGCTAGAAAACTTCTTCTTGAGAATATAGGCCTTGGCACCCTTCACCGCTTGAGTGCCCACAAATGATTCCTCCAACTTCTTCCAAGCCTCATGAGCCATCTCAGTGTTCTCGATTTGCTCAAATGTCCTCTCATCGAATGCATCATGAATGGCACTAAGAGCAATGTCATTGTTTTCGAGCAACACTTTTTTGGCCATGGTGGGAGTCTCCAGATCAGCTATCTCAATCTTGCTCTCCACCACCTTCCACACATTTCTATTGATTGACTTGATGTAGGTGGTCATCTTTGCCTTCCAATATGGATAATTTGAGCCATCAAATTGGGGTGGCTTCTTGGTATTGTTGATTTGAGCCATTTTAATACAGAAGGTTGTTAGGCCTCAAATCACGGTGATCATGGCTCTGATACCACTTGAAAGGTCCTAATGGCTATAGGGGGTGAATAACCTATTTAAAACTTCTACAACACTAAAGCCAAGAGGTTAGATAATTAAATAGTGAAGCGAGTGTTGCGCTAGCCTACTAAAAATGCAAGCCACCTATCCACAATTCTAGTTGCTATGATTTCTATATCACACAAAGGCTAAGTCACTACACTCTACACTAGTTAAGCTAGCTAGGATCTCATTACAACTAAGAAGCCAAGCTACGCAACTAGTTACAAATACCACAAGCTCTACACAAGGTAAATACACAAAGTAATACAAGAGAGTGGTAAAGGATGATATACCGTCGTGGCAAGTGATCAATCAATGAATACCAAAGAATACCAAGGAGACAACGATGACACAATGATTTTTCCTTCGAGGTTCACTTGCTTGCCGGCAAGCTAGTCCCCATTGTGCCGATTCACTCACTTGGAGGTTCATGAGCTAATAGGCATCACACACCTAATCCATAACCAGGTGCCGCACAACCAATACAAAATGACGATCCACTAGAGTTGCCTTTGGCGCTCTACTAGGGAAGGCACAAGAACCCCTCACAAGCTCAATGATTGGAGCTAGAGACAATCACCTTCCTCCGCTCGACGACCCTCCAATCACCGGGACGTCTAGGTGTGGGCAAACAGAGTAACAAGATCTCCACCAGCCAAAATCTCCCAACTCGTGCCACAAGATGCTAGACAACTAAGCAATGCACTAGAGGCTCTCCAATCTTACTCAAATGATGAAATCAAGTGTGCAAGTGAGTGGATTCTGTTTGCTCAGCTCCCAAAGGGTGTACTCAGGTGTGGAAAGTGCCAAGAGAGTGGCTAAGGACAGCCACCACCTCTATTTATAGCTACACAAGCAAATAGAGCCATTACCCCTTTGGAGTAGTTTCTACGTGGGCACCGGACACGGCGGTGTGCCACCGGATAGGTGGTGGTGGTGCCCCTCCAATGGTCATCCAACAGCTAGTTTCAATAGCAGTTGGGGCACCAGACAGGGTGGCGGTGGCACCGCCCTAAGGGTGGCGGTGACCACCCAGGCCAACCCCGCAAAAACCCTGCTCTCTAGAAAAATGAGGCGGTGCACCACCCTAGGCACAGCGGTGCCCAGGCGGTGGCCAACCCCACTTCGGCTGCTCCTGGATTAAAAGCGATGGTGGCACCAGACAGCCCTTGGCGGTGCACCATCGTGCACCTAGAGGTGTACATAGTGGTGTCTAGTGACCTCTCCTTCTCTGCTGCTCCGGCCGAGGCCAAGTGGGCACCGCCCTAGGGGAGGCGGTGCTACCAGACAGGTAGTGGTGGTGCCCCTAGGGAAGCACCCAACTCCTCCTTCTCAGTCGAGGCCAGCCGGTCACCGCCCTAGGGGTGGCAGTGCAACGGACAAGGGGTGATGGTGCCCACAGAGGTAGCACCTTGTTGGCATTTCTAAACGCATTCACCAAGTATGGAGTTAGAATCCACCCCAACAACGGCGCTAGAAATGCTTGTTGGCATTTCTAAACGCAATCACCAAGTATGGAGTTAGAATCCACCCCAACAACGGCGCTAGAAATGCTTGTTGGCATTTCTAAACGCAATCATCAAGTATGGAGTTAGAATCCATCCCCGACAACAACGCTAGAAATGCTTGTTGGTATTTCTTAGCGTCATCACTAATGATTAGCAATGCCACTAAGTAATAGCCTTGATAGTTTCTTAACAATTTTAGATATTTATCCGCAAGCGCACGGAGCTATCATTGTAGCATTTCACCCTAAAGTATTCAGGGTATCGTTATTTATATTTCCCAAAGGAAGGCATTTGATTAAGAGTCTAGTATGGATATGAACTTGAATAATAATGCTTGCAAGTACACCAATTGTTTATAGCAGGGGTAAAAACAATGATTTCAAGATAGTGGACACATACTTGGCATTCCTCAAAGGATAAAGTAGAAAGGAAAGAATAAAAGAATAATCTAAGTCGAGCAGGCATTGGTCTAGTATAGTCATACAAAAATTAGTTAATGATCATACAAGTTACATAATTAGTTTTAGGGCTAATTGTAAAGCAGGTCGGGAGGCCACCGAGTACTAGTCTACCAGCAACCTCATGTGACAAATTAGACTCCTACACCCCAGTCGAACATGGGGGATTACAAGGGATGGATAGGGCTATCACCATCTATCTCCTACCCCTCAACCATGGAAAGGGACAATGCATTCACCTGTCTCTCCATACCCAAGCACCACGCTTGCGTATACAGAAACTACCCAAATTTCCCTAGGTCCCCGACCTTATGGATCGACAGGTAAAGAACTTGGGCACACATAATGGCACGATGATCTGCCACCTCAACTTTGCTCTAATTCCAATTATATAAGTTATATGAGTGTTTAAGCATAAATTTAAGTGTGCTACTCTCATGACGTATAAACTATAGACTAGTTCATATATCAAGATTATAACACAATAACTATACTCTAGTTCATAAGTATGACTATAAATATCATATGAGAGCATAACTTTGGAAGAACTCATATTTCTATTCATACCCAAAGGTCTCTTCTTCCAAGGAGCCAAGCTCTCCAAGGTAGCTTTGCCTTGCTCTAAATCTACTAAAAAGTAAAACTACAACTACTAGAAGTGAGTGAGTGAGGTGTTGGTCAAGTGAAGTGTGTCTTTAGAGAGGGGGGATACCCCTCTATTTATACAGTGCTCAAGGCGGTGCTAGAGGCTATTCTTAGCGCGTCCCTGGCTCCCACCGCCTTAGCATGCTTCCATGCCACCACCATAGCAAGGGGTGGCTGAGCAGCACTGGTAGGGGGTCGGCTGCCCCTAGGGGTCGGCCGCCCCTTGACCATGGCCACTCGCCACCGCCTTCATGTGGTAGCCTATGGGCTAGACTAGGATGGCTTTCCCATGGTGCTTTGCCCCAGTTGCATTGATTTGATTGGCATCTCACTTGTTCCTTTGCGCAAATCAGCGTCAGAAAACGCCTTTCGGTGAATTATTGCATGTATCTGTGTTTGTTACCTGCAAAAATAATGTTCTCCAGATACATGTGCAAGTTGGTTAATAGTAAATGCATATGTGTTTAAGATTACTTATTTCTCCTCATTTTGTGTCTTAATTGGCGGTCGAATTTGATCGGTAAAGACCGCCAACACACCTCATCCCCTACTTCGCCTCCTTTGAATCCTTTGCAAATGTGCCCACACCCCAAGTGCTTCACCATCACATGTAGGTGTGTTAGCATTTTCACAATCATTTTCCAAAGGTTAATCACTTCTCACCGATTATGCACTAGGCCTAAAATGTAATGCAAGTTTTCCAACACCTAGTGGCACTAGATGTTTGAGTTGTCCGATAAGAGCTCCTCTCTTAATAGTAAGACCATCTATCCTAAATGTGATCACACTCTCTATAGTGTCTTGATCACTAAAACAAAATGGCCCTATCACATATACATTTGCCTTGTGCCCATTTTGTTTTTCTCTTTCTTCTTTTATATGTCTAGAGCTTGATCATCATCACATGTCCACACCATCACCATGGTCTTCATTTCATGTGGCCATCTCCATCCATGAGTGCCACTTAGCTCCATCACTTGGGTTGGACCAACCTATCTCAAATCCACACTTAGAGCATAGGGTTAGTCTAAATAGGTTTCATTAATTATCCAAAACCAAACTAGAGCTTTAACCGTGATATTCTCACCTAGCCACCTAGGTGCGTTGGCGGAGAGGCAGTAACAATAGCCGGAGCATTGAGCACGTCGGCGTGGCACCATGGCCGCATGGGGACTTGGGAAGGAGCAACAGAGCATGTAGATTTGGATCTAGGGAAGGAAGATGAGGCACAGCAGTGGCCAGCAGGAGCAGCTGACATCCAACTCTGCGACCACGAGCGCTTTGCGGGAAGACAAAAGATCGTCTGACTCAGCGAGCCCGATGCGGAAGAAAGTCCGATAGCGAGCATCTACGAGAAAATGAGAGAGAGAGGTGTCGATGCGGGAGAATAGAGCTGGCAGCGACGAATGGGTGTGGGAGTTAGGGTTACCAAATATTTATATATTTAATTTAACTTGGGCTATGCTGAACAATTTGTATTGGACTTCTTTTGGCCCGTATACTTGGGTCCCCAACGGGTAATAGGAACGGGGACTGCTGGAACGCTCCAGCCCCCACTACACCCGATGGGGATGACCTGTGGGCCGCTAAACTCCCTGTGGGGATCAAAATCATCCCATTTCATCCCCTAATGGATGAAATCCCCATCGGGAATCGAGGATCGGGGGCCGTTGCCATCTTGATATTTTAACACCCTAAAATTTGCATCACTTTTAAATAAGTGAATTGGATTTATTTATGCTTTAGTGTGTGCACACAATATAGAAAAATATTAAAATTTATCAAATTAAAATCAAATATAAGGTTTACCAACATGTCTATGCATTCATGCTGCTGCATATTTTTTTTGTATTGTGTGGTTTGAAATCAAATTTTAAATTGATTTGAATTTGTATTCAAAATTGGTTTGGAAAATTAGTTTAGAAAAAGAAAAGGAAAACTCTCTCCCTTCTCATTCTCGGACTGCTGGCCAAGTCAGCCCGTTCTCCTCTCCGCAGGCACAGTCGCCCCCTCTTCTGCTCTTGGGGCTCCCGCTCCTCTCTTCTTTTAGCTATGGCCCAGCCCAGTGCAAGCCGTGCCGCCTGCGCGCCCTATCCTCTCTCGCCTGTCTCGCTGACATGCTGGGCTCGCATGTCATCGCCTTCCCCTTCCTCTGCTCATGTTCGGCACGGACACTGCTGCCATCGCCTCCACGCCGCCGAGTCTGCTTCCGTTATGCCGCCTGGCATGCGTCCCACGCCTCTAGGCGCCCATAAATAGCAGCCCCGGGTGCGCCACCCCGTTCCCAACCCTATTCGCTAGCCGCCGCCCTCGTTTGAGCAACAGCCGTCACAACCCTAGCGCCATCGTCGTTGCCGTCCGCCTCATCAAGCGAGCCACCACCGCAGTCCTGCTTTCGCCGACGAAAACTCCTTCGGTGAGTTTGCCTGGATCTCCTCTTTCCCCCCGTGTTCTTCCCGTGTCCAACGGTGGTCGAAGTCGCCAATTCAATCAATGCCGGCGAGGTCGGCCATTATCTGGCCATGGCGCCACCGTCCCTGTCAACGACGGCAATAGCACTCTCTCTCTCCCCCGCCCGATCCAATCCGCACCGTCCAATCCTGATCCAACGGTCCAGGTCTTAAGATACCCCTTCGCGGGTTCGTTTTTGCTAAAGAACCCCTCGGATTTTTTATTATAGAACCCGCCGTCCCTGCTTTTATTCTAAAGAGCCCCTGCCTTTTCTTTAAATCATGTTCGCGGTCCTTAGGCAGATTTAAAATCAGGTTTTAATTATTTTAAATTTGGAAATTAAGTTTCATCTATTTACAAAACTGCCACTACATTCTATAGGCCATAAAATCTTTGTTTTAACTCCAATTTGATCCGTTCAAGTTGCGTTAATTTTGTAATTGAGTAATCAACATTTTCATACTACTGTTAAGTATGTTTTCAACTTTTAAAATTCGAGGTTAGATTTAATCTATTATTTTGCTAAAAAAAATCTTGTTTAATTCATAACTTCTTCGTTTTAGCTCCGATTTTCGTGATCTTCGCATCTGTGTGTTCCTAGTGAGTGGTAGATTCATTTTACAAACTTTTCATCTTGATTTGATGCTGTTGGTGTACTGTTCTAATCTATAGCTTTTGTTTGCTATGCATGATTGCTTTTGGATGCTTGTATGTTGCTGTGATTATCGAGTATAGACGGTGAGCAATTCGTGGGTGATCAAGAGTACTACTTTGACGAGCAGGATCAGCAGGAGCACTTTGTTCAAGGCAAGTATAGCATGGGATTATCATTATTTCCTATCAACTTTAATATATTTAGTTCATATTGCATGTGTCACCTTGATAGGGATTCCCTAGAATTAAACTTATACCTTGTCTCCTATGGGATATGCATTGGATAGCTTTGCTAGTGCTCAATTAAACCATGATCTTGTAACTTGACTAATGGTATATGCAATAAACATTAAAACATGACTTTTTAGCAACTTGGAAACAGGGGGCTGGAGTGTTTCGCTACTTTCTAAATGCCCTAGATTCCTCTCCTTAAGGACTTATTTGTAAGCGAACATCTGGGACTTATAGTACAGCTGTGATGGCTACATGGCTCTAGCTTTAACTTAGTACAAGGACCTTTTGTAGCTTGTTAGAGGTTACCTTTATGGCTCAAGAGGGGTGTGTTTCGGGTTAGATATAGTGCGGCCTCTGTCTGTCAGTGTATAGGCTGCGTGTCATTGTGCCTGTCGGAAGGGGAGCCCTACATTCGTAGGGCACAGAAACCTAGCAGCCCTAACTTGTTAGACGAACCTTTGAAATGCTTCATAGTGACCCCTACCTACTCACCTTGAAAGTATTTTGGGAGTAATTAAGCCGGGCATATGGGTATCACTACTCACAGTGAAAGTGTACAACCTCTGCAGAGTATAAAACTGGTATATCAGTCGTGCTCACGGTTACGAGCAGCCTTGGACCCTTATGGAATAGATGATCACTAAGAATTATTTGTTTATGCTATTCATTATTCTTGTTTACATTGATCATGTGTTTTACTTTGGAATTGAAACAACCTATTGCTACTCTTATACTAAAATTGTGACAACTAAAAGTTGAATGTTGTTAAACCTGTGTCAAGCCTTTTGAACCTCATGAACCCCATATTACACTTGATGAGTACGACACGTACTTACGCTTGTTTATTTTCATTATTTGGATAAAAATCCCGGATGGGTAACATATGGCTATAGTAATAATGACTTTACTGAGGATTACTAGACTTGTGATCAACTAGTCGACGTCCCTGTGATATGGAGCTTCCGCGAGAGATTTATCTTTATACTTCTGATATATTTATGTGAAGACTCTATCTTCTTATTCGTGATGTAATAAACACTTGTGATGATACTATTTATAATTTGTCGGCTTATGTGTGTGACTGATCTCTGGGCGCACATAAGATTATGCATGCTATTTTATCCTTAAAATTGGGCGTGACAGATATGCAATCAATACCATGGATATAAAAGGAATTAAAGCGCCAGTGTTCGGATAGAAATGTCTAATTAGGATTTTAAGGAGATGTGAAACCTTGACACCTATTAGTATCCAAGTCATCATTCATGTCTTCTTGTACTCTAAGGTCTTGTTTAGTTCCTCCCCCTAAAGTTTCTCTATCACATCGTATGTTTGGACACATGCATAGAGTATTAAATATAGACTAAAAAATAACTAATTGCACAGATTGCGACTACTCTGTGAGACGAATTTTTTAAGCCTAATTAATCCATGATTTGATAATGTGGTGCTATAGTAAACATGTGCTAATGATGGATTAATTAGGCTTAATAAATTCGTCTCGCGGATGCCTGAGGACTTCTATAATTTATTTTATTATTACTATCCGAACACTCCCATGTGACACCCTATGTGACTACCGATGTAACACCCCTAAACTTTAGCCCTGAATTGAAACACCACCTAAATCAGCAAGGTCCTCCTTGGGGGATCCTTCTGGCGTTCCAAACATGACTGACAGTAACAATGTTATGGAGCTATGGCGTGGAAACCATAAGAACTAAAGAATGATAAATTCATGATCTAAATGCACTCAAACATACCTCCATAGCATAGAGGTTATTTTATGAAAAATTGTGTACAAGTTCCATAATTTTTATATGTAAAACGAATTAGTTGTGAATTAAGGGGTTTTCTCCACACCTAGAAGAAAAAGGGACACATGGCATCATAGGAGTCCAACACATGGCAGCAACACAATGTGACATGAGTCATATAGCAGGAGGTCGCTGACATGTGAGTCCCTAAGAGGTCAAAGTCAATTGCCGACCCGGCTAGAGAGGTCCTAGGTTCGGACCAACTTAGATAAGGGTTGTGCGCCCTTCAGCTCAGCCCGAACAAGTGGCATGTACTCCGCCCATTAGGCTCTCGATCTCAGGGAGCTTGGTTGATGCTGGACCCAAAGCCGTGTGCAGTGAACCTTTGAGATGGTTCACAGTGGACTAGACCTTTGCAGCTATGCCCGGGGGAGGATCATTGCTGAACCAACTCCTGGTTGGTGGGAAAAACTACTGAGCTGCTGCAAACCAGATCTTTGGTGCTGGCCGGCTCACTACTGTTCCTGATCTCTGTTGCTCGGTCCTTTTGCATCTTATACTTAGAATTAAAGGCAAGCTATTATGCCAATGGTGGTGGTTGTGTGGTTAGGACCCTCTTTGCGTTATTTCTGAGTTCTGATTCGGCCCTGATCTATCATATCTGTTAGTACCATAATGCTGTTGTTCGGCTACTCAGGAACCCTATTTCATATGTTAATTTACATTCTTAATCTGTAAGAGTTAATAATTGATATATAATACTTATTGCAGGGCGCTACATTTTCTAGTGTAAATATGAACAGAGGAAGTATTGACACCTTACAGAGATGATAGACTTCAAAATATCCTTTCCTAACTAAAACATAATGAAGGATAATTAATAACAAAATATGCCCTAATGTAATTCAGGTAATCAAATTATAGACATGAGGTACTCACACCACTAACAAACACAATTTGTATAATTACATACACGTGAACGCTGTCAGGATCCTACAAGCTCTCATATTTTTGTGTGTTGCCACTGTCTCGAAATTAAAAGTACTAACGTAGTTTCCGAAGAGAAAAAGAAAGCAACTGGACATCAATCTTTTTTTGGCAGGAAAAGTTGAGAGATGTACTGTATTACCATCATCAGCCACTGAATGGCCAACGAGATCCGGTGCTCGCTTGAGCCACGCCGTCGAAGAAAGATGTTTACAAGCATGTGGCCTAATTTATGAGCAACCCTATTACAAACTCTATTACAATGGACAATCAGCAATTTAGCCTCTTTTGGTTGTACTGCAAGGTTAAATCGATTGTCTTCATTAGAGTTAGAGCTTCAAAATAATAGGCAGTCAGTCTCCAAAATGACAAGAATCAATCCATTGAATTGCCAATCTCAGTCCCTCGCTGAGTGCCCTAAGTTCAGCTACCACAGCTTCAGAATAGTGGAAGCGTATTTTGCTTAGAAGCAAATAAAATTGATCTCTAGTGTTGACGGCGAATTGGGTTCCACACCAGCAAGGGCTAGCACGCCTGAGGTTGCACATGACCTACCACATGTAGCCAGCAACTCCAAAATCAGTGAGCCCATCCTTCGCCACAAGAACTTAAGAGAACCCGTCAGGGAGATGCACACCTGATGTTGCCCTAGGTCAACAAGGCCACCTAGGACGTGGTTGGATAGCGCTGAGAGATACAATGAACAGCAAGGGATTGGAATAGTAGGACAAAAAGGGTAGTGGATGTAAAAAAAAGTCGATTGGATGTTAGCTCTCTTAATTGGTCGTGATCCTCTCGTTTATATAGAGGGTGATCTTATCCCAATAGAAAATATGTGTTGCACGTAATCTCCAAGTTTCCTATATTAAAAATATGTTCAAAACCGATTTGGAAACAAATCGGACTACAAATAGATAGGGAAACCGGCTTGGCCGGTTTTCTTGGTGCTAGGCACCCTAACTGGCCAGTACATGGAAACCGGCCTGGCCAGTTTGGGCAGGGCACGGCCCAATTTTGCCCTTTTCTTCGCTCGTGCTTTGATTCTTGTTCCACCAAATGTTTTCTCACATCCTCTTGACACCATAAACTTATTGGTAAAGTCCAATATGTCTATTGGCACATTTTGAGTGTCAACATACGTCCCGTTGTTTTTAGGTGAATATTGCTTGAACCTGTAAACATAAAGGGCACTAAATAGCAACAATGTCCAACTCATCAGCTATCTAGTACATAAGGGCAATGTATACATCGGCCATGCTTGTTCTAAGGGCGATACATATATCGGTCTATATGAGCACTTTAGGCTTCTTGCCAAATACTTGGAAACTATTTTTTTCAAATACCTCATATTAATTGCTCTAGGGAGACTATAACCTCGCAACGCTTTTTAAAAACCAACCAAATAAATTGATTTTAACCGTCTCTAAAAATATTTTGGGTGGTAGTTTCGATTTACGTTTTTCTTTGGCTATATTCATATTTTACTAAAATATATATCATCAAGTTCATAAGGCAAAAAAAAGTGTGTTTAGATCTGTTATGAAAAGTGTACAAGAAATGGTGCAGTACGTTGACAAGATATGTGAACAATGTACCAAACCATTATTTGCACACATTTTTGTCCCTAAAGGAAATACACCCATCTTTTGCTCGTATTGCCATGAATACTGGTTTCGGCATCTAGCCACGTTAATTAATTATATAATCAGAAAAAAAAAACATATCAACGATATATCACAGGTTGTAAAGTACCGACAAAAGACTGACAGACTACCAAGAACAGATGCGATCCCGTGATTTCATAATTCGTATCCAAATGTGAACCAGCAAATAAGCTAGCGTTTGAGATGAAAAAGGCTAAGATTTCGAAGCCACAGAGATTGCCGTTACTTGTGCTTGGGATCAACAAGCCAACCATTGGAACTGCAGCTGCAAATAGGAGCAAAAAAGTAACATCGAATATAAGTCAGAATCCATCAAGCACGGTAATCATCGTTTACAAACAGAAAGTAAGGATATATCACTACTAACATTCACACAGAAAGTTAAGATAAATAACATGCAGATAGTAGCAAAGAAATCAGTAGCCATATTCAAAGCATGCATGAAGTATTTCGTAGCTGTAAAATTGGGATTCCTCTATTGAATAGAAAAAAAATAAAACCTAAAGAATAATGTAGACCAGAACAAAATGGTAAAAGTACCTGAATATTACATGAAGGTTATTTGTCAGTAGTCCATAGTATATAGATCATATGGACCCCACCTAGATCAGACCTTTCACACATGTAGGATGTTCAACACCACTAAAAAATGTTTGAGTTCAGCAACCTTGATCGTCCTACAAGTAACAAGAGTATTTTACACAGGTAAGAAACGATGACCTACATTCGAGAAAAAACAGTGCCAATTTCTTAATGTTAAGTTGAGATAAGAACCTGAGTCAGTGAGAAGAGAATGAACCCATGATAAAATCTTCATCCTCTGAAAAAAGCTGGAGATTCTTGGTCCTGAGCAGGAACTCAACCTCATCCTCGTCAAAATCAACCAAGAATCCAACCTTGAGAAGATCGGTGAGAGTCGGAATCAGATCAACTCTTTCATACAGCAGCCCTTGAGAGATCTCCTCGCCAAAGCTTGTCGCCATCTCCATCCTAGTTATCCTTCCATGTGGCCCATCAGACCTCTGCTTGTACAACTTGCGGTTCTCCCTATCCCACCTGAATATCCTCCGTCCTTTAACTGTCACAGTTCTTCCCAATGATGTCTTTACGTTGTAGCTCACACTAATTGGTTCGGTCATATCAAAGATCTTCATGCCCAGTAGGTAAGAAGCCATTTGGTGCCTCTTGTCAGCACCGTTCTCAAGAACGGGGTTGGTAAGGAAAGCTAGGATTATTCTGAGCAAGCCTGGTGATACAAAAGCATCTCTTGCCTCAACTACCTGGTAGTGATGCATGTTCAAATCACAGGATTCAACTTTTGTGACAGACTTGGAGATTGCTCGAACACCGAGGCTCTGGTAGATAGTGTCCATCTTAGCTCGAGCAGTGAATGATATCCCAGAAGGATACCAAACAAATAGTGGCTCTGAAGAAAACTGATCAAACAAATGCTTCAGGAGGAGATCATCTGGAACAAAGACATCTTCCACCTCCCGCAGGATGATCTTGCCACAGGATAGAACAGGGACTCTTGTGACAGACCCTGAAAGGAGCTTTGCTGTTGTCGCATTCCAACGGTTTCCAATGAATTCCCAGAAAAATGAACATCTAGCTGGTGTGAGCTCAGAACATGTGCACTCCCAAGAGCGCCACAGAATGCAGTGATCTAAAACTCTTGGGTTGTGCCTGACACCAAGAGTGGAGAAGAATCCAAGCAAATCCTTTTCATAGTACTTGTCCAAGACTGAGAAGCGCGTACTAAACAGGCCGTTCCTGTCATGAAGAACACAATCTGCAGGGCGCACCCAGTGGCCACTGCTGCTTCCATTGGGTATCCAAATCCAGCTTTGACCTTTATTTCTAGGATCCCATTTAAATGCTGCAAAGTATTTGTAGATCCTGGTTATGGTATCCACTCTCAAAAAGTGCTTCAAGTCCTGTTCCAACAGAGTGCATCCGTAGCCAATGTCCACAACAACTCCGATCAGTCTTAGCTCAGTCTTGTATGACAATATTTCAGATCCATAGAATGCTTCATCGATGAAAGGACCATCTTCCCTGCGGAGATATGAAGACCATGCCAAGTCATAAAGGATACATTGATCTGCATACCTGTATCCAAGAGTTGTTTTCATTTGCATGTTTCTAATTTGTGCTGCAAAGTTTCTGGGATCGGTGCATGTCTGCATGCATTTCAACAAAGATTCAAGAGTTGAGCTCACAAGTAAAGGTGGGCAGTCAGCAACAGACAAGGGTACTACATTCTGTTCGGTGCTCTCACTGGTGATCCCAGAGTCACTGACAATCATCCCAGTGTAACGGTTAACAACATTGGGCATGTGCATTTGAGGTTTCTCTGCCGTAGATAGGCATGATAAGATGAAGTCTGCTCCCTGGTTAAAACCTACAATAACACCCAAGGCCTTGAGCTCCTTCTTATAGCTGTATATTTCCTTCCCCACGCCATTGCTCGAGTCACTGTCATCAATGAACGGTAGTCTTGCAACTGCCATCAATGGTTCCCATGAAGAATCAAAGAGCACACATTTGTCTGGAGTCCTGAAACCTTGTGTAGTATTCAGCCACTTCTGTTTTTGCATAAATTTGAGAATATCTGCAGGGAATGTTTTGTGCTCATCCCTCAGATCCTTGTAGCATGAGAGCAGAGCAAGTCTAATTTCCTTTGTAAGGGAAGATGTTGACAAGAGTTGCTTCAGATAATTGGTTATGGAATTGCTTGCCTGCTCCAAACTAAGTACGACACCTATCTTCATCAGTTCGTCCCGGTAGGTTAGGATTTCATTAGAATAGAACGACAAATCGAGTAGTGGAACTGCATCAGCAAATTTTAAAAGGCATTTCCACTCTGGATCGAGGATAAATGTTTCCCGAGGAGCTCTAAATCCAGCATTAGTCTTCGACCATTGTCGATTCTTTAGTACCTTCACCAGGTTCCTGCATGAGTCGGCATATCTGATACATTTCAATAATAGCGTAGCAGCACCAGAAGTAACTGGACCTGTTGGAATCTTGAAGTTATCAACAATGATATTGTAATTCTTTTTTAATGTGACATGAACTCCTAGTTTCTCAAGCTCTGACTTGTAATCACTGATTTCAGGGCCATAGAAATCGATGTCAACAAAAGGTAAACTGCTTATTTCAGATGGTACTGTCCATTCAGAACTGAAAAGAACTGATCCGACTGGGGATCTGTACCCAGAGCAAGTCTTCAGCCAATTGCCGCCTCTGACGGTCTCAATGAGATGATCAGACTGTATGTGTTCCTGTTCAAGGAATCTGATGAAACAGAGCAGTGATAACACCATGTCACCCGTTGGAGTACCTGTTACCATTGACATGAAACAATGATTGCCTATGTATGACATCACTTCAGCAAATTCAAACCTCACACCTAGTGTTCCCAATACTTCCTTGAAATCAATAATATTGCCCAGGTAATATTCTTGATCAATCATTGGCACATCAGCAAAGGCAACTCTATCCTGAAACAAGCAACCCCATTCTGCATTTGAACAGAACGAATCTGCTGGTGAACGGTAGCCAACAGATGTCTTGAGCCAATTCCCATACTTGATGCAACTTAAGAATTTTTTAGGTATACATATACCCCTTGTCCTTAAATTCTCAATCCATTCCAGAAGGAGAAGTGCTTTCTCTGTAGTTAATGAAGATGACGCAACAGGAAAACCAGCATCAGGGGGAAGCAGAAAAGGCACATCAGTGCCATGTATAAATGTCCTTATAAATGATAAAAACTGATCATCACATGTATGCTCCCCAGAGGAATTTCTAGCATAGATGTAATCATCTCCAAGTTCTACATAGTTTTGTGCCTTCCATGGATTTTCGCCCAACAATGCAGCCCACTTACTTCCTTTAGATGGAACAAGAACCGTGCTTCTTGCAGCAACGACACAACCACAATTGTCAACTATGGGCATTAAATTGCATATATGCTTTACATTCCATTCTGGCATTAAATTCTCTGAATGCAAGTGATATATGAATCGAGTAAAAGAAAGAACCATGTTTTTCTCATGCAAAGCTTTAACAACAACGAGAGCATACTCATGTAGGGTCAGACTCTTCACTCCTACATACTTCTCAAGCCATTCCATTACAGTTGTTTTCTTCGGAAACAGACCCAGTGCTTTCTGAGTAGACAGTGGCATAAAGAGTGTCCGAGACGCTGTTGAGAATTCAGTATTCCAGTTAATGATCAATGGTACACATTCCTCATCAGATAGCATGCATAGTCTCTCATCGCCCTTTGTGGCTTCATACACACTCATGTAAGTTAGTAGACCACCTCTGCCGACACACTTCACAAGTGGTATTTTCTCCATCTTTGTGCTATCAAACTTAGCCTTCCAGTTCTGAGCAACAAAAGTGAGAAGATCAAAATAAATGTCTTCAGGCAGCAGTGCCACAAGATCTGAACCCTGAATACACTTTCCGTACCACTCAGAATCAACATAACCAATACCAAGAAATCCCAACTCATCATCATATACTTCGCTGTCAAAGTAGGAATTCAGAATATGAGTACCATGCGATGAAATGTTGGGAACATCAACTCCCATCTTCACTGCCCTGTTTATGATGCTCCAGAATGCAGACTCTATCCGGAAAACCTCTGTAGGCTTACGGAATACTTTTAGTGAAGAACAGGTCTCACACGGAATTATATCCACACCGATCAGCTTATTTCTTATAGATAGCCGGACAGAATCTATCAGCACTATGGAAGAGTGATTAAGTGGCAGAAATTTGAAAATAGGTGGAAGAGCAAATGCTGGAGCACTTTCTATTGACTTCAGTAATACCAGGAAAGCATTTACAAAAGCAGAAGATACACATTCTAGTATCCCTTGGTTCCACTGGCTGTCAAGCAGGATTGATTCTCTAGATGATGACAGCAAGAAATCAGCCTGGATAATGAAAGGAAAGTTTGTTGCCATTTCAGTTGGCAAGAATGCATAAACACCAGGTGATCCCATCGCCTGGCTCAATCTCTGACCATGGGGGAATGCTAGCATGACAACCCACTGATCAATTCCTTCTCTCTTTTGTACACGGCATTCTGGTTTCACAGGAAAATGCTGCTTCCAGATGTAGTAGCTGCATTGACGCTCACCTGTCTTGTTCTCCAAAGCTGATAAGTGAAGAGTATATGACTCTGCACCAATTTGCTTCCTAGTTAAAGCATCAGCTTCACTTGATATAGAAATTTGACTAAGACTAGTAGCATTCAGGTCATCATTAATCTCCCTCACGGAAATTTGTCTAATCTTGGAAAGGAATAATAGTACTTCAGGGTGCGTGCCGGAGAGCTCCTTTTTCACAGCATCTATTTTATCACTTTTCAGAGGTAATATAATAGTTGTGGTTGGGAGGCTTTTCAGACAACCATATATGTTCATTATGTCTGCAATACTTGGACAATCTTCAACCCATTCAGGAACAATATACCCAATACCACAGTCTACTGAAGGATCTTCACTAAATTTAATTTGATACCCATTGCTAAATATATGGGGATTCTTGGATACCAGAAACACACTTTTGAAACCAATACCTGCATGAAAAAGAACCAAATTTCATAAAACTAACAAAGTAGATTTCCTGAAGTTTCTAGTATATTAAGTAGAGAAGAGCATGACTAAAAATAAAAGCAGCATTGTAAAATATTATTGTCGACCCTAAAAAAAATGTTATTGTCAACCAATAAATTGAATGATACAGATTCTAAGTTTTAGACTTTTAGGTGATAGTCATAAGGATGTACCTTTTTCCCCAATATAACCACTACCTCTGTTAGACTTTTTGGTCGATTTGCCAATTCTAGAAATGGATTCAATGTTTGCTGGAGTAAAACCATTCTCATTATTGAATACCAAGAGGGTTGCAGTTGCTCCACTACAGGTGATATCCTTCGATGTGATTACAAACTCCAAAGCTGGTAACACCCCAGAAGGATAATCATTGTCCTCAGCATTCTGATGTCACACCATATGAAAAGGTATTTTAGTCAAAATGGTAAACAGATTTTGTGAAGTTACTAACTAGTAATGTACAATGAAATGTCACATATCACACTTACTTCTGGGCAAAAACATTAGAAACTGAAACGCTAACAATAAAAATTAGTAAAATTGAAAGAACATTTGGCATCTTTTTTCTTGATTCTGTAAGGCTCAGTCCTGCATTATGGCTTCACATGTTATGTGTAACATCCTGTGTTTCCGTGTAATAAAAATCCCAACTTTAAAAAAAAACCGGTGAATGTGTGTTGCATGTAATGTGTAGTCAACTTAAGTCAACCTTTTTCCTTACTAATCCTAATCTCTCCCACCTTATTCAACTAAATTTACAATAATCTTGTGCATCATGTAGTATAGATGCATGTGTGATTTGGTTCTTGTCTTAGTTGTGCTTGGAGGTAATCTCAATCCCTATAAATAGGAAAATCATTTATTATTAGTCTCCTAATTCAGGCCCTATCTGGCCCACTCCCTTCCTCAGCTCCCGCTCAGCCCAAGTGGCCAACAGGCCCAGCTCGCGCCCCATCGGCCCAACTCCAGCACCAGTCGGCAACAACAGCCTAGCTCCCCTCCCTATCTCTCACGTGCATGCTCCCGTGGGACCCGTGCGTCAGCCGTAGCAGCTGCCCTCTCCGTTTCCTCTCCGTCGCTTTTCCCGTTCCCACGCCGTCTTCTCCTTTCTCCGTACCGACGACGCTCCCCTGTTTCCATCCGTAGGTGCCGCTGCTCTCCGTCTGCCGCCATGGAATCCAGGCACACCACCCGGGCCCACCGAGCCTCAACCTGCGCCGCAAATTGCGGAGCGTCCGAACCCCTAGCCCTTCTCGAAGGTTCCCGGCTCGCCCACCTGCCCGCACCTTCGGATGGCAGCCACATGCACCGGCCGTCCCATCAAGCGGCACGGACAGCGGCTCTTTCACTTGGAACCCTAGCCGCCGGGCTATAAAGCCCAAGCCGAGGCCTCACCCTCACCAACTCCCTCCTGTCCACCGCCAACCTGCCTTACCTCCTAGTGCTGTTCTTGAGTCTAGATGAGTTAGGTTTTGTTGTGGTTTTATTGCTTCTTATTGGTGGTCGTTCTCGGTTTTTGTTCCGTAGCGACGGTTTGAGCTCGGATGGAGAAGGAGACTCCCGCTGGTCAACGACAACGACTTCCGGAGATGCATATGACTACTTCCTTTACACCGCAGGTGTCATGGCAGCACCTTTTTCTTAGAGAATCCTATTAGGCATTCCAAGTAGAACTGCTAGCGCTTTATATTTATTCCTTTGCTAGATTATGTGATGCATGCTATTGCCTGAGCCTTGTTTGCCTTGCTTGAAACCACTTCACCCTGATTACCCAGCTTTGAGCTCGTACTTATAATATGCTTGCCTGCTTGCTTGCATTTATTCCATCATAATTACATAAATTCCTTGCTATGTGATGTGTGATGGATGTTTGGGTGATGTGGATGATGGATGGGGTTTTGCCACGAGGCATCCCCATGTGGTATGGTTTGATATGCGACGGGAGCAGTGAATCCTGAGTGGGCATTGGTGATGTGAGGAGTTCTGGAGATATTCCTTGCCCTCGAACTGATTCTTGGAGATACTGGCTAGAGTGAGAGGTTGTCGTTGTGTACGGAGTGCACCAAGGGTAGTTCCTGTGGTGGGAACACAGAATCCTAGAGGGACAGCGCGTCCCCGAGGGACATTGGGATGAGGAGTTTGTGGATGGATAGATCACCTTTGTGGGGTGAGTCTAGTGCTCTTAGGGCAAATGGTTTGGTGGAAGATGCTTGCTCTGGCCAACCTAAGGACTGACGTAAGTTGCAACCATAAATCACAGGATACTTTCGTACACACCACATGCCTAAGTGGGTACGGCACGTTGCCCTAGTAGTGCAGGCGACCACCAGTCTCTGTGGGAGTGAGTAGGCATGCAGTCTGTGGCCCTGTGCAATTAGTGTCAGGAGGGCGGGGGGTTACTCCATGCTACCTTGACGACACGACCCCAGCTTATATAGTGGCGTCTATATATCTTCGTTCGGGCTGGTGGACAGGGCTGGTGTTAGTCGGCCTAGTATGCGGTGGCGGTGTTCATCGCTGATGGTGATTCATCGGCGGTGTTCATGTGGGGTAACAGTGTACTCTCTGTAGAGGTTAATAATCTATACATATAGCCGCGATCTCAGATATGATCACTTACCTATGTGCAGGGTTCAGCTCACTAGCTTCTCTTGTGCTTTGCTTCTCTCCCCCTAAAGAAAAGGTTCGGCTTGAGGCTACCTCGTCGACTAGACTGAGAGACTGAGGGTGTTGTGAGGGATGATGAGTGGTAACTTGTGATGATGATGAGGGGATGGTGAGAATGAGAGTGTGGTTTGGGACTTGAGAAGATATAACTATTTTTTATGCTTTTCTGCTTGCACTAAGGATGTAAACTACAACCAAACTATTAGGATCACCAGATCCCTTTATTTTCTATTTTCCACCAAAGCTCATTCGGTGTTGACCATGGCCTGCACATATCTGATGGTGTGCAGATTTCTTGCCTCGCAATGGTGTTGTGAATGGTAGTTGGTTTCCGGATCTACTCTCAAGGACGCCTGTGGATTGAAGACTCTTCAAGCTTCACTACTACGATTAGATTTCCGGTGTTTTGTTTGATTTTAGTCCAAAGGGCTTGTAACTAGATTAATGTAATAGGCTTAATTTTGTACTCTGATGTGTTGTATGACTTTGTAATCATCTGAAAAATAGATGCCCGTGATAGCTGAGGTATCCTGGGACTATCACAGAGGAGCAAGACAGTCGGAATTTCATTTTTGAAATCCCGCTTCGTCAAGTGGAGCCGGCCCAGGGGCCCATGCGGTACTATAGGGGTCAAATACCGCATGAGCAATAATAGATCATATTAGATTAGATTGATTAGGATTAGTTAGGAAAGAGATAAGTTAGTAAAGGGATAAGATAGATTGATTCGGTTAGGATATTACTTATGGGTCAAATACGATGTCTCTATAAAAAGGATCATCATGTATCAGTTATAGTCAAGCAAGAAGAAAATCCTAAGATAGACCCCGAGGAAGGAAGGCTATCCGGGGTCTCTCTGCTAATCCATCTATCCTACGGCCCTGTTCGCTTGGCTTATCGGCCGTACTTTTTCAACAAAGGAATAATATTTTTCTCTCACAACAAATCAGTGAAGAGTACTTTTGAGCCTGGTTTTTCAGCAAAGCGAACAGGGCCGTAGCCACATGATATAAAAATATTTCACCGTTGTTTGTTAAACCTTAATTTGTGGAATTGAAAAAGAAATAAGTACCATCGTGGTATTCCCTATATATTTTCTTTCACTCTAGAGGGTGTAACTGTTTGACCTGAAATTGTTAACAGAATATTGACAATCCAGAAGCCACACTGGAGAGCAATGGACAGTCTCATTACCATGTCTATCTTCTGGTGAATAAATGCAAATTAGCATAATTTAAGACATCGTTTTGCAACAAGAAACAGAAAAAACTGGAAAATTGGTTTGACTCTAATCTGTCTGTTGTTGCACCAAAGAAATTCAGGTCACTCGAGCAAGAACCACATGTGGCCCCTTTGTAGCGCCAATACCATAGTGTTCTTGAGTGCTTGTTCATCATTTGTGATTGAGAATTGAGTGAGATCTTGTGAGTAGAGTCTTATTGCATTTTGGCTACACAAAAGAATGGCACATTGCCCAACAAGGAATAACCATGCATGGAGCGGTCCGGTCTGAGTATGTACAGATCGGAATGGACCGGGATATATATACCGCAGGGCGCAGGTGGATTTACGAATAGCAAGATACCTGGATGAGCTCCATGAGGAAATGGACATCCTTGCTGTAGAGCTCCTGGCTGAGGTAGTTGACGGCCTGGTGCATGTCCTCCGCCAGCGGATTCCGCTCCTCACGCCCGATGAAGTAGCGCTGACGCCGGATCCTCTCCACGTGCTCCCGTGGCGACACCGGCGGCATCGCCGAGGACGACAACATGGTCGCCGGCCGGCTCGCCACAAATGGCGAGCGCGCGTTCACGTAAGATCACTGCTAGCTGCTGATGAGTGATGATCGAACTGGGTGGGAGAAGACGAAGAGGGAGGGCTTGGTTGGGAAGCGGAGGCGCCGGGGCAGGGTAGTGGGCGAGGACTTAATTGAGCTGCTGGCCTTGGAACTTGCATTGGAAGGCCAACAGGCTGCCGGATTGGCACCATGGCCCGGGGTGGCGCCTGCACGGTGGGGTAGTGCAGCCAGTGTGATTGAGAGCGGGTTAGTCGCGCGGGACCACTTGTCATCGGACTATGCAAGTGTTATGCGTGCAGATTCCACTGAGCGGCACACATATACCCGTATTTTTTTCCCTCAAAGAACGTAGCACGCATGTAGAGCCAAACATATAGAGAAAAGTTATTTTGAGCTTAAAATTTGTGCTTGAGTTTTCCGAGTTCGAAAAACATAAATGTTCAAGTTTTTTTTTCTTTTTGATGGAAACATATTCGAGGAAATTGCTCATGAACGTTGATCTCGGTATCACTAGAGAGTTGGAAGACGTCTAGTGACATGATCATACATATACACCATGAGACGAGTTACTTGTACTATATGATAATAGAAATTACAAAGAGGTTGTTTTTTTTCTAAAAATAAAAGGATCACTAAAACAAACAAGAACACGGCCACACCATAGTACCACACACAAGTATGCCTAAAGAGTTTTTTTTTTTTTACTTTGGATTGTGACATTGTGCCTTGAACAATAACAATTACTACCACTTAAGCCTACATATCACCAACATTTCAGTTTGCCACGTTTTCTGCCCTCTGGCAAAGTGAACCCGAGATAGCGCATCATCTTCTAGCTACATGTCGACGATATTCTAAGCGCGTCTAGATGCTCGTGGCCTCCTCACTTCATACACTCAGCTTTTTCTAGAGAATTGGAAAAGCACCAACAACGTCATGGTTGGTGGTCTATGTTGGCAATCGTAGAATTGAAATTCAAGGGTATTTCAACACAAGGAACTATCCTCCATCTCCCTCAGTAACAAAATCAAAGGCGAGGTAGAAGCTTGGTATACAGCCAGAGCGAGGTGCCATGCACCATTCACTGGGAGAGAGTTTTTTTTTTGAGATCTGTTGCTTGTAAAAAATTCTTCTTTTGCAATAGAATTTGGCAAGGTATTGTGAATTTTTGTTCAAAAAGAAATATTTCAATTTGCACCGAAGCATCAGTCTTTCGTAGTCCTCCTCAGTGTTTTCCTTTCAATGGCCAACGGCAAGTTCCTTCATCAGAATTTTCTCAACTTTCCAAAGTGTTTTATACGTACTTCAATCTAAATTACACAGTTCACAAGTATTATTTTACTAAAAAAAAAGTGGCCAATGACTTTTTTCTTGGGGAGTTTTTTTTTTTGCCACTGATTTTGTTTTTGCTATTTTTTCGCTTGTAGGAAATATTCAAATTACAATACAAAAGCATTCCCCCACTTGCGGAAAATTGCATGAAAGAATCTCTACCATTAGAATAACACATTCTAAAACACACGAGGAAACCTTGGAGATGTGCTGAACCGCATCAGGGCACGTGTATTTACAACGTGTTTGCTTGCATCCTAGGGAAGTCTGCTTGGCGCGAATGTCGCCCCAAGGCATCCAATTTTATTTGGGCGCCTGGCGTCAAGATGGATGCCTGGCCACTGTCCTGCCTGGGAGACCGCAAAGTAAAATGGACCCTTAGTTCGACTCAATATCTTGGATTTAACTGCTGGCATCTAAATTATACAGCGAAGATTTGTTTGTGGCAAGGAAGAAAATAAATTACAAACGCCAGATCAACCTTTTTTTACCTTGATTGAATCATAAGCAGAAATCAACAGCTCAAATTTGTTTGTGGCAAGAAAGAAAAATAGGAATGATAGATCAACTTATATTGTATAGATGCAAATATGTCTGGTAACATGGGCCTTCTAATTCAAAGGGCCGAACGGAGCTCTCAACCCACGGGCCTCCCCCACCACCGGTCTACCAGTCACCGCACAAGATCAAGCGCGCGAAGAGGACCCAGCAAAAGAAAGAGAATGCATAGACTGATGTTGAGGCGCACTACTGGAAACAGAGACTCTGCCGAGTACAAAATTCTGTGCCGAGTGTTAAAAATCGGGCACTCGGCAAAGACCTTCTTTGCCGAGTGCAGCACTCGACAAAGAATTCTTTGCCGAGTGCTGGGCACTCGGCAAACACGGACACTTGGCAAAGGACTTCTTTGCCTGAACAAGATGTAGAGATGTCCTGGTTTGTAAGCATCGTACGTGACAACGTGCACGAAATCTTCTGAAATTTTTATCATAGGCTCCACATACGATATCACGACATCTCAACAAGTTTCATGATTTTCGGACTTCGTTTACTTTTTATAGAATTTAAAAACACTTCACACGCAATTTCGCGGACATGTTTCGTGAACAAGATGTCCGAAATTTCGAGTCCGTTCCTGGATACGGCCTCTCACAACACTCACTAACATGACTATCAATTTTCGAATCATTAAACTCCATTATTCGTACCACGTGCAGTTCAAATTTCTAATTTCCGGAAAAATTGAAGTAAACGAAATAAAGTAACTAAATATATCAAAAAGCCAAAAATAAATCCCCAAATTATAACTAGGAGTTCCTGGTGCTTTAAAAAGGGTTGCACAAAAAAATTAGAGGCCAAAAACAAAAAAACAAAAAAGACTTTGCCGAATGCCGGGGCATGGCACTCGGCAAAGGGTGTCTTTGCCGAGTGTCAGGAATAAGGCACTCGGCAAAGAGTGTTTTAAATTTTTTTTTAAAAAAATTCCTCTTTGCCGAGTGCATCCACAGGAACACCCGGCAAAGAAATTATAAAAAAAATTAAATATTTGCCGAGTGCCGTGACAGGGGCACTCGACAAAGTATTTTTTTTAAAAAAAATTTCTTTGCCGAGCGCCAGATCTGAGACGCTCGGCAAATAATTTAAAAAAATTTAATCTTTGCCGAGTGCCAGATCTGGGGGCACTCGGCAAAGAAATTAAAAAAAACAAATCTTTGCCGAGTGCCTCCCTGATCCGGCACTCGGCAAAGCCGCGGGCACGAGGACTTAATCGTTTTTGGCCGACCGGGCAGTCAGAGCCATCCAGCCCCGTGCCCAAGCCTGCCCGCCCCTGCCTCCGCGCGCGCCGCCCGACCACCGGCATGCGCCACCTTCGTGTGCCCCTGCCCCGACCGGCCCTTCCCGAGCCGCGCCGTCGCTGCAGTGGCGCCTGCCACGGCCGCGCTTCATGCCCCACCTGCCCTTCCCCGATCGCGCCGCCATCATTGCCGTCGCCCGCCCGCCCATTGCGCTGTGGTGTGTGCCATGCCGCCCGGCAGCGCACCGTGCTTGGCCGCCACCACGACCCCAGACCCCCTCGCCTCGGCGCGCCCTTTTCCCCGCCGTGCCACCCGCCTCGGCTGGCCCTGCCTGGCGGCGCCTACCCTTTGGTCACGCCCGTGGACGCCGCCGCCCGATCTCGCGCCGCCTCTACCCCGGCGCCCGTCAGGTATGCCTTCTCACTTATTATTGTCGAGGTAGTGGTAGTTGTAGTAGTATTAGTTGTACTAGTGGCAGTAGTAGTACAACTAGTGGTAGTATTAGTAGTAGAATTAGTGATAGTAGTAGTAGAAGTAGTGGTAGTAGTAGTAGTACAACTAATGGTAGTAGTTGTAGCAATAGTGGTAGTAGTAGTGGAACCAATGGTAGTAGTAGTAGCAATAGTGAAAGTAGTAGTACAAGTAGTGGTACTACTTGGATATATTCTTCTGCATGGATTGATATCCAAACTACATGGCTTCTGTTGAGCCATATGTGCTTGTCGGCCATCGTGCCGTTGTTTTTTGCAGGTTTTCGAAACCTCACCGTGCAGGGGAGGTTCTGCCGATTTTGTGTGTGTAAATGACAGTATTTTGTTCCATTTTTGTAGAGAAGGGCCCGTCGGAGTTGAGTCGGAGTTCTTGCCACCGTGCCGGTCTGCCTGCACCGCGTTGTCTCGCCACTGCACCGACCCGCCACGGCCCCGCTAGCCTGACTCCGCTGCCACCCTAGGTATAACCCCTCTTTTCATATCATTGTCGTAGATCACGTAACCCAGTTAGGCGTCTCCCGTTCAAAAGAGATACGGTTGGAGGTATGCAGATCTTTGCATATCTATGACCGTATCTATTTCGGATTGTCCACGCTTTTTGGACAGCCCGCAGATACGTAGATGGGTTAGTTCCCATGTTCTGCTCTGGTCCGAGACAGAGTTTCGGCATCACCTCCCTGTTGTTCTCCGGATACACACTCTTCTTTGGCAGGACGTGTATCTGGAGAACAGCGGGGAGGTACTGCCGAAATTCTATCTCCGATAGGAGTAGAGCATGGAAAGTAACCTCATCTACGCATCTGCATGTGGGATTAGGACCTATCCTCACCTATTAGACAGTAGGAACACCATGTAGATGCAATTAATGGTTACATTACTCGCTGATACATATGCTAGAGGATGGATGACCGTCAGTGGATGTACACGGGCTGGAGAAGTCAGAGTGATTACACCACGGAATGGATGAACAAGACCGATGCTTTCTTGAACAGTGCATTTGGCAACGCTGCTAAACGACATTGCCTAGTTTTGTGTCCCTGCAGCAAATGTGGAAATAGGAGATGGGTAAACAAGGTGGAAATGGGTAAACATCTTGTGAAGAATGGATTTACGCCGGACTACACCCGGTGGGTCCACCATGGTGAAGCCCATCGTATGAGAGAGGAGGTGGTGAGACCACGGGTGGAGGCTTTTGATGCTGATGCCGGGGTAGTAGACATGTTAGATGACTTTCACCAAGGACAGTTCGATGAGGGACGTGAGAAGGAGGAGATGGAGGCAGCCGCACAGGCGTTCTACGATATGATGGACTCGGCATAGAAACCCCTTCACGATCGGTCAACGGTGTCTCAACTGGATGCCATTGGACGCTTAATGGGGTTGAAGTCCGAGTTAAACTTGAGTCAACCTGGCTTCGATAAGATGTCGGCCATGATTGGCACCCTGCTTCCGGAGGGCCACATTCTGCCAAAGAGCATGTACGAGTCACAGAAACTCCTTCGAGCACTTAAGATGCCGTATGAGCACATACATGCTTGTCCGAAAGGGTGCGTCCTATTTAGGAAAGAACACAAGCATGCAAAGTTCTGTCCAAAGTGTAAATCCTCCAGGTACCTGGAGGTAGACTCTGATGATGGCCAGAAGAGGCAACTTACGATCCCCATGAAAATCCTATGGTACCTTTCGTTCCTACCGAGGATCCAACGGCTATACATGACCGAGGAATCCGTGAAACAGATGACATGGCACAAAAATGGCAAACGGTACAATCCTGACAAGATGGTACATCCATCCGATGGTGAAGCTTGGATCCGCTTTAATGACAAACATCGTGACAAAGCAGATGAGGCTCGTAATGTATGTGTCGCGTTGGCAACAGATGGGTTCAATCCTTATGGAATGATGGCTGCCCCATACACATGTTGGCCCGTCTTTGTTATCCCCCTTAATCTCCCCCCCGGTGTCTCCTTTCAACGACATAACGTATTCTTGTCATTGATAATTCCTGGACACCCAGGGAGTAATATGGGTGTGTTCATGGAACCCGTATTTGATGAATTGGTCCGTGCTTGGGATGAAGGGGTATGGACATACGATCGAGCTACAAAGACAACCTTCAAAATGCACGTTTGGTACCACTATTCCCTGCATGACTTCTGAGCGTATGGGATATTCTACGCCTGGTGTGTTCACGGGAAGTTCCCATGCCCAATATGAAAGGAAGGTGTGAGGTTTATTTGGTTGCAGAAGGGTGGCAAGTATTCGTCGTTCGACAGACATCGTCAATTCCTACCTCTTGACCATCCATTTAGACAAGACATCAAGAACTTTACGAAAGGTGTCAAAGTGACTAACCCTACACCGCGGATGATGAATGGTGTCGAGGTTCATGCTCAGATAGGTGCTCTCGTGCCCAATGAAGAAGGTGGTTTTGTGGGATATGGTGAGCACCATATGTGGACTCATATCTCGGGCATGATGAGGCTCCCCTATTTCGATGACCTTCTTCTACCACATAACATTGATGTAATGCACACTGAAAAGAATATCGCCGAGGCACTTTGGGCAACACTCATGGACACTGAAAAGTCTAAGGACAACCCAAAGGCTAGAGTGGACCTGGCAACGTTGTGCGATAGACCAAATCAAGAGATGCAACCTCCTAGTCATGGCAAGACCTAGAGAAGGCCTAAGGCCGATTTTGTCTTGAAAAAGGACCAAAGGAGGGAAGTACTTGAATGGATCAAGAAGCTAATGTTCCCTGATGGGTATGCAGTGAATCTAAAGAGGGGAGTTAACTTAGGCACTCTGCGAGTCAACGAGATGAAGAGTCATGACTACCACATATGGATTGAGCAGCTTCTTCTGGCGATGGTTCGAGGCTATGTCCCGGAGCATGTCTGGCAAGTGCTGGCAGAGTTGAGCTACTTATTCCGCCAGCTTTGTGCCAAGGAGCTCTCTCGGACCGTCATTGATGACTTGGAAAAAGCGGCACCCGTGTTGCTCTGTAAGTTGGAGAAGATCTTTCCACCCGCCCGCTTCTTGTCGATGCAGCATTTGATTGTGCACCTCCCGTATGAGGCACGGATGGGGGGGCCCGTGCAGAACTGTTGGTGCTATCCAATCGAGAGATGTCTGAAGACTCTTCGCAAAAAATGTAGAAATAAAGCCAGAATTGAGGCTTCCATTGCAGAGGCATACATTCTAGAGGAGGTGTCGAACTTCACAGAGAAATACTACACTGAGAAACTTCCTAACGTTCATAATCCACCCCCTCGTTACAATGCTGGCGAAAATGAATTGAACCTCAGCCTTTTCCAAGGGCAACTCGGAAGCGCAAGTGCATCGACCACTAAGCAATTGAAAAATGAAGAGTGGCACAGTATCATGCTATATGTGTTGACCAACCTTGTCGAGGTGCAACCATTCATTCGGTATGTTCTGAACGAACTTGTTTCATTTCGTCGTATGTCCTTGTTTTGTCATCCAACCCCCTTGTTTCTCATTGGTACAGGGAATTTCTTCGACAATCCTGGCATGGATCAAGGCAACCTACCCCGCAAGAAAATGATACCCTTCTTTCACAGGGTGCAGGACCAGGGAGCCCCGATTTCATTTGTTGGTTCAAACAGAAAGCCCAAACTGATGCGCCTATAAGTGATGAGTTGAGACAGGTTGCAAACGGCTGTGCCGTTAGGGTCAAGTCATTTACCGGTTATGACATGAATGGATATCGTTTTCACACAGCAAGGTACGAGCAGAATTGGCCCAATCGACAAACCACAAACAGTGGAGTTGTTACGCCCGACACTGATGGACTCGACTATTATGGAAGAATTGAAGAAATCTACGAACTATCATTTTATGGTTCCAAACCTCTTACTCCTGTCATAAATGCCACTGGTTTCATCCTGGTGTAACGAGACGGACCCCTAAGCTTGGGCTAGTCGAGATTCGACAGGATTCCGTCTATCCAGGAAAAGATGTCTACATTGTGGCTCAACAGGCCGTCCAGGTTTATTATACGTCATACGCGTGCAAAGACGCCGAGCATCTTAAGGGTTGGTCTATTGTGCACAAGGTATCACCACACGGTAAACTACCTGTCCCAAATGATGAAGATTACAACTTTAACCCAAACACATGATGGAGAGTTCTATCAAGAAGAGGGG
Source organism: Miscanthus lutarioriparius (assembly GCA_904845875.1). Classification (NCBI taxonomy): domain Eukaryota; kingdom Viridiplantae; phylum Streptophyta; class Magnoliopsida; order Poales; family Poaceae; genus Miscanthus; species Miscanthus lutarioriparius. The sequence continues at coordinate 54,239,339 of CAJGYO010000009.1, read as the reverse complement.
CTACAAGGGAGGTTTGACATAGACTTAACCGAAGAGATAGGAATGGAAGTAGACAATGAAAGTGATGATGACGAGGATGCTGGAGACGAGGTGCGAAATCTGAAGGACATACAAATGCTTGAGCGATTACATTTGGGCAATGACAATGAAGACAACATTCCTCCTTCGGATAGTGTTGATGAGTTGGACAATGTTGATAGTGATGACGAGACCTATGATCCAGCTAATTTCAATCATGAAGATTATTTCTAATACATGTAATACTATGTTTTTTGTAATTATGTTTTGTTCATTTTTGCATATATTTCTAATACATGTATTACTATGTTTTTTGTAATTATGTTTTGTTCATTTTTGCACCTATTTCTAATTACGTCTTGTTTTTCTTTTTTATTGCAGGTGATTGAACAAAGATGGCGGACGACCGTCATAGGTCTGTGAACTCAATTTACCAAAGACCACGCCGGCCGCAGGAGGGGGCGGAGGGGGCGATAGAGGGATCGAACAGGAGGAGGAGGACCGCTAGCCGCAGGAGGGGGCCGTCTCCTCCCACGCCACGTGAGGAGGACCGCTTGCCACAGGAGGAGGAGGTGGCGCCAGTGGACGAGTCAGACGAGGAGCTGGTTCGGCAGACGGAGGAGGAGGAGGAGGAGGAGGAGGAGGAGGAGGAGGTGGCGGTGCACGGTTCCGCTTCCTCCAACTCCTCTTCGAGTGTCTACTTGTGAGGTCATGAGCCTCCCACAGAGTTCCGCTTCCTCACCAACGCTTGATGATTCGCCCGAAGGACAAAAGTAAGTAATCAGTATATGTTATCACCACTACTTCATATGATATGATGAAAAAACTAATAATTTTTCTTAATCACTTGTGCAGGAACTGGGTGGTTGGGTCGGGTGGTAGCGCACGGCTAGTCAACGGCATCCTGGGTCTTCTGTGCAGGCAACATTTCCCCGGCATTGTCACGTACGCATCGAAGACGGAGCCGGCCTACTCGTTTGACCACTACGTCGTCGCCTTCGATGCAGAGTACCCCAACATGGCGGCACGGGTGAAGGCAGAGTTTTGGGTAAGTCTCCCTCGCACAACATTGCTCAATACGTCGCATTCATTAGACTTTTCTTAAAATAATGAATGGATACATCGCTTTTTGTATGCAGACTTATTACCGATGCGAGGAGGGATTTGAGGCCAGGGCGGAGCAGGCGATTACCAAAGCCTGTAAAAAAACTCATCACCGACATGCATCACGAGGCACGCATCTAGGCCATCGTAACCTACTACGGGTCGAAGCTTGGAGAGAGGAAAACCAAGAAAGACGCAAGAGAGATGCAGCTGACCCGGGAGCAGTACCTTGAGGTAAATGAAGAACATCAATATTGATTCGTTTTGAGATTAAGTTGGTTTAATTTGATCTTCTTATATGTCCAATACTTGATGACGTGTAGATGATTCCCTGGTGGTGCCAAGCGTATCCCGAGTGTTGGGCGATGATGGTGGATAGGTGGTTCACGGAGGAGTACCTCAAGATGCACAGGGATGCCCGGGACCGTCGTTTGCTGATGCAAGGTCCAGCACACCATCAAGGCAGCCGCAACCTCGCCGGATACAAACAAGCATGGGTACACGAATTGATTTATCTATTGTCACACTCAGTTCTGCCTGATTTCTAATCATCGTGCTATCTTTCTCGCAGTCGGCGTCACATAGTGGCCAGGCTTGCTCGGACTTCCAGGCATGGTGTATGGCCCACAAGGGCAAGGCGACGTCCGACGTCTACATCAACCTATAGGACCCGCCCGAGGCATACACGAACCCGAGCGTCCACTCCCGCATCAGTGAGTACACTGAGGTGGCGAGGTCGCTCCATGGGTCAGACCACGATCCGAGCACCCAGGACTTCGATGGAGAGGCCGTCATGAGGGCGGGGCAAGGCAAGAAGCATGGGCGGTTCTGGCTTGGTGACGGCGTCATCGACACGGCCTCTACTCCCTCTCTCTCCCAGATCCGAGCACGGAGCACGAGCGAGAGCCCGGCCATTCGCACATGCCCGACCGCTGCACAGCACCGGGTCGACGCACTCGAGGTTATTCCTGTTTTACTTGTCATACATTGATCTTTACACACCTTAATTAGCTTTGCATTACTGAAACATTGGAGTGAAATATTGCAGGCCCAGCTGGAACAAGAAATGAAGGAACGTCAGGAGCTGGGGGCCCAGCTGGAGGCCGAGCGGGCTGAGCGGCAGGCCCAGACACAGAGGCTGATGGACATTACGGATTTCCTACAAGGGCTTGGGCAACGTATGGGCTTATCTCTGCCACCTGGGCTGTTGGTTCCACCTCCGCCTCCGCGTCCTGCAGCTGTAGCTACTCCTGTGAGTATCAAAGTTTTTTACTTTCGCTTGTGCTTTACTTGTATGGCCTCTATTGTCCTAGATTAGCTATCAAAATAATCTTGTCTCACATGCAATCTTTTCTCCTTTGTGCAGTCTCCATCTGACGGTAGTTCGAATAATCCACCTCATGCACCTACAAATGATGCATCTGGGCCTTCACCACAGTCGTAGTGGCCGAGATGAGTGCATGTTGTATTTTTTACATTTGTTGTTCACTTGGTGATGGACTTGTGATATACTTGTGATGCACTTGTGGACTTTGATGGACTTATTTGGATGGACTTGAGCATTTATTATTATATATTGTGATGGATGTGATATGGGCGGATCGATGTGTGGATGGATGAGATATATATGCGATGGATGAGATATATATGTGATATATGTTTGTATGAATGCATTTGTCATGATGGAATGCAAAAAAAAATTGCCGTTTTGGGTAACTTTGCCGAGTGTTGCACTCGGCAAAGGACCCCTTTGCCGAGTGCAATGGCCACAACACTCGGCAAAGCTGAAAAAATGGGTGATCAGAAAACAGATTTTTCAGCTTTGTCGAGTGCTGTGACCATGACAATCGGCAAAGAAATTAAAAAAAATTAAACTTTGCCGTGTGCCCGCCATAGGGCACTCGACAAAGAATTTTTTTTTAAAAAAATCAAAACTTTGCGGAGTGCCACCCATAGGGCACTCGGCAAAGAAATTAAAAAAAAAATAAAAAATCTTTGCCGAGTGCCTTCCGGGTTGACACTCGGCAAAGAATTTTTTTTAAAAAAAATGAAAAACGTTTGCCGAGTGCCCGATGGCTGGCACTCGACAAAGAATTTTTTTAAAAAAAATAAAAACACTTTGCCGAGCGCCTGTATGGTTGGCACTCGGCAAATAATTTTTTAAAAAAAAATTAAAGCTCTTTGCCGAGTGCCTTACGCGTTGGCACTCGGCAAAGAAAAAAAAAATCTTTGCCGAGTGCCTCACGGGTTGGCACTCGGCAAAGAATTTTTTTTAAAAAAAAATAAAAAATCTTTGCCGAGTGCCTCACGGGTTGACACTCGGCAAAGAAATTTTTTAAAAAAAATTAAAAAAATCTTTGCCGAGTGCCGGCGGGGTTGGCACTCGGCAAAGTCACCGTCAACGGAACCGCCGCCGTGCCGGTCGCTTTTCTTTGCCGAGTGTCCCCGGGGCACTCGGCAAAACCTTTGCCGAGTGTCCGATAAAAGACACTCGGCAAAGAGGGCTTTGCCGATCAGATTTTTGCCGTGTGGGCAAAGGCTTTGCCGAGTGCAATTTGGCCTTTGCCGAGTGCCTCAGTCACTCGGCAAAGAACCTGAATTCAGTAGTGGCGGGCTCCCTCGAGGAGTGCTGCCCACTCCAATGAGTTGTCTAAGGTGGAACTGCCGCGGACTTGGCAATGCCGCGACAGTGAAAGAGCTTCGCGAGCTGGCGAGAGGGGTTGCCCCTTCTGTACTTTGTGTCCAAGAGACCCAAGTGCACAAGACGAGGGTGGAGTAGCTGAAGAACACTCTAGGTTTCGATTTTTCCTTTGTTGTTAGTAGTACGGAGCCTCGGTATTTTTTGAAAGAATAATATAAGTTTGCAGATTTTACCCTACTCACAGTATTACATTGATGCCATCATAAAAGAGGGCGATTCAGAGCCCTGGAGATTAACTTGTGTGTATGGGGAGGCTCAGACTAATGAGAGGCATAAGACATGGAATCTACTTAAATTCATTAAATCTTCGTCTCCTCTTCCCTGGGTATGTATAGGTGATTTTAATGAGGTTCTTGACCGGTCCGAACATGTCGGTGTGCAAGAACGCACAGATGGAGGGCATTACCGGTCCGAACATGTTTGAGGGTAGAAATTGTACATATGAAAAAAAAAGGCTACTGGCGGTTCTTACTGTCGGGTTCGTTTGGATAGAGCTTTGGCTAATGCTGATTGGTCAGAGCGTTATCCCCTGGCCACGGTCCGGCATCTTACCGCGGCTGCTTCGGACCATGGCCCGATTACTCTTACTTGGAGATCAGATGAGACGGGAAGAAGAGTTTCAAGTATGAGGTTATGTGGGAAACCCATGATGAGTTTGCGTATAAGTTGGCGGAGGCCTGGGAGGGGCCGGAGCTTTCAAATATACAGGATCTCCAGCGTAGACTGAAGGATGTCAGCGGCCGCTTGCAACGTTGGGAGAGAACGACGTTTGGTAATGTTCGGTGGGAGCTGCACAAGCTAACAGCCGAGCAGGAACGTATGCAGTCAGATCCTCTTCGGGTGGGACCATCACATGCTGAGTTGAAAATCAAGGAACGCATAATGGAACTAAACCATAGAGAGGAGATTCTGTGGCGCCAAAGGTCCAGAATTATGTGGCTTGCTGAAGGTGATAAAAATAGACGTTTTTTCACCTACGAGCGAGCCGTCGAAGGAGGAGAAATAAGATTACAAAGCTGAAAAAAGCTGATGGGGAGTTTACTGCGGATGAGCAGGAGATGAGGGCAGTGACTATGGACTTCTATGGAAATTTATTTCGATCAGAAGGGGTACACAATATGGATGCTGTGTTAGATACAGTTCCATCGAAGGTAACGCCAGACATGAATAATAAGTTGTTGATGCCATTCACGGAAGCGGAGGTGAAGGAAGCTCTTTTTTCAGATGTTCCCCACAAAGGCCCCGGGACCAGATGGCTTTCCGGCACATTTTTTTCCAACGCCATTGGGAATTGTGTGGAGCACATGTCACCTGAGCAGTACTGTGTGTTCTGCGAGGAGATGATGACCCAAGGGTGATTAATGATACAATTATCGTGTTCATACCAAAGGCTGCAAATCCGGAGGATCTGGGTCAATTCCGACCGATCAGCCACTGCAATGTGATATATAAAATTGCTTCTAAGACTGGCGAATAGAGTGAAGGTGATTTTACTGGAAATAATTTCAGAAGAACAATCGGCTTTTGAACTTGGTAGGCTGATAACAGACAATATAATCACAGCGTACGAGTGTTTGCATCTTATGAAGAAAAAGCGTGCCAGGGATTTAGGCCCCGTTCGCGTGCCCTTAAACCTGGCTTGATCCGCTTCTTTTTTCATCCGGAACAGTGTTTTTTTCTCACAAATTCCTCCAGTATTCCTCCAGTATTTCTCCAAACCATCCAAATTCCTTCAGAATTCCTCCAAGCGAACAAGCCCTTAAGATGTTGTGCACTCAAGTTGGATATGAAGAAAGCATATGATCACGTGGAATGGCCATATTTGAGAGTAATAATGCTTCGACTAGGCTTTCACCAAATTTGGGTTGCGAAGATGTGGGGGTATAACCTCCGACACCCACAGGGCTATACATGGGCCGAGCCGCCAGGGGAGGCCCAACCCACATGATCAAGCCGTGTGGGACACGACACAGGTCGGTGTGCGCCGCAAGTCTGCGTAAAGCATCCTTGATGACGAAGGAGAATCTAATCGGATATGCTAGATGTCGTATTCCTTGTAAACACATATCATGCAATCGATCAGGATAGATACAACTGACCTGTAACACTACCCCTCGAGCTATATAAGGTGGGTAGGGACCTCCTTGTTTTCAACTCATCTCATAATACAATCCACCAAAGACACATGACGTAGGGTATTACATCTAGCTGACGGCCTGAACCTGTCTAAATCGCTGTCTCTGTGTTCTGTGTCACCATCTAGTTCCCTTCACACGTACCTCCACCGATTCATCTACTACCGTGGGCATACCCCTCGGTAGACTGTCGACTAGATTTCGTCGACAGTGGCACGCCAGGTAGGAGGTGTGCATGCTAATTCCATGGCGAGCTAGATGGTCTACTTTCTGAGCTCCATGGTCTTTCCCAAGCTAGGCTAGTCATTCATGATTGGATCTATGACCTGGGTCATCGGCGCCAATGGCGTCGAAGAGATCATGGAGGCGGTGCAGAATCATCCTGCGCCAATTGTGCCAACCACTACAACAATGTCTCCGATCCCGACGCCCCACCGCTAGGTTAAGAGATCCATCAACAATGATGATTTGATCGCATCTATCGATCGGGTCACCAACAACTTAGCCGAATGCTTGTCTCTCACGGAGTTGATCTTAGATCAGTCTACCGTGAGCGACAAAGTCCCTACGCCCCAATATCGTCGTGCCACTACGATCGAGCGATCTACTCGGCCGCGTCGTCTGGGGTGGAAAGATTCAGATCTGGTGATCATGACAACTCCAGAAGGGCGCACGGTGCGACGCCGACCACTCCCTGCCACCGGCCTGCTCCTGGCCGACTATGAAGCCCCAATGGAGAACATACCGAGGCCCTATCCTTTTGGGCTGGTGGGCCGGGATCTGCGTACCAAAATGCTTTCCACCACCTCTTCGTCGACCACGCCGAGCGCGACTACATAGATGACCTCTACAAGATTGATCTGCCTAAGGTCGGTCAGCCAACATCCATGGTGAATATGGTAACTATCCACCAGATTATGGACAATTTACTCCACAACAACTTGGATGAGAGCCCCAACGCCTATTCCGAGGGCTCCATCGAGACCAGACCAGCTGCCCCCTTTTCTGCTAGGATTCGGGGGCGAGATCTTTCATATCAGCCACGACAGCGTCACCAAGGACGGTGAAACCGCCGACGAGCGTAATGCTCGCCTGGAGAAGAACGCCGATCACCAGCGTCAATCTCGCTGTTGTTTTCAACGAGCTAGAAAAACTCCTACATACTTCGAAGGTTGAAAAGATCACCGCGCACATCAAGGCGGCCCAAGTCCATGTCAACGAGATCTAGCAACCCGCCCCAACTAACTCGACCACATCGGCTCACAGCCGTCGCTCCCGTAGCTCCTGCCACGACAGGGGGAGTCAGCACCAGGGTTCCGAGCACCCTCGTTATCAAGTGGGCGGCCCCTATCTCTATAGAGGGTCTCAAGGCAACTACGAAGCACACCCAAATCCAGATGGGCGCCCCCTCATCCCCCAGGCGGTTGGGGCACCACCGTAATGCCAATCAGCAAGTCAATCAACCTCTACCGTAGGACGCCCGCGAGCACATTAACGCCAACATCGACGCCCACGACCACATCAAGAACAGCAGAGCCGCGCATCATGACGTGGACATCCAACACCGGTAGCAGTATGATGCCGAGCATAGGGTTCCTGGTGCCCCCCGAGCACCACCCGTCGCTAACACCACCGGGCTACGTCCTTTCACGGTGAGATTACAAGCCGTCCGGTGGCCCACAAGCTTCAAGATGTTCGGGGTGGACACAAACGACGGCAAGGCCAACCCAGACCAGTGGCTGATGCTGTACAAGATTGCCATATGTGCTACTGGCGGGATCAAAGATTTGATGGCAAACTATTTGCCTATCATGCTCAACCAATCTACGAACAACTGGCTCCTCAGTCTTATGTCAGACTCCATTGGATCTTGGGAGGACCTCAAGAGGGCTTTTGTCGCAAACTACATTGCCACGTGCAAGCAACCAGGAACCAAATATGATATGTAGAAGCTTCATCAAACCTCCGGGGAGCCCCTGCATTGCCTCATCAGGCACTTAGAGACAAGGAACTCCATCCCCAACATCTGTGACAGTGAGGCCATTGTTGCATTCACCAAAGGGCTCATCTATCATGAGCAGCTCCACAGGAAGTTATACCGCAAGAGGGCAACGACCATCGGTGAGCTGCTGCAGACAGCGAACGCCTACGCCGACGCTAAAGAAGCTGATCGGGCTACTCACCCTTAGCGACAGCAGCACCGTGTGACGACTGTCATGAGGAGAGGTGCTATGATGACCGCCACTATGATGACCGTGATCGCCGCCACAATGACTGCGACCGTCATCCCAATGATCGTGACCATCGGTGTGACGACATGCAAGAAGGCTCCAGAGGCAGATAGGACCGCCGCCTAGGCTAGATAGCTCTGTCAATGCTCGCGCTAAGCGTAGCTACAATGCCGACTATGCCAAGCTCATGGACGGTCCATGTCCCATTCACAATGGTGCAAAGCACACCATGGGCGAGTGTAAGGGCCTGAACAAAGCTTTCCATGAAAAAGACAGGAAGAGGCCATGCCGGAAGGATGATGAGGCCGATGATGCCAAGGAAGAGGATCATGGCAAAGATGCTCGTCCTGCCTACCAGGACCCCACCAAGACCATTGCCTCCATCTTCGGTGGGAGACCCACCTCCGAGAACAGGCGAGAACAGAAGCTCACCACCTGGCAGATCATGTTGGTGACCACCTACGATGACACCATCATAGATCCCAAGTACCTAGACTGGTCGGAGTACTCGATCACCTTCTCTAGGGCCGACCAGTGGGCAGATATCCCATACCCAGGGTGTTTCTCGCTCGTCCTGGACCCCATCATCAAGAGCGTGCGCTTCCAGAAGGTCCTCATCAACGGTGGTAGAGACCTCAACATCCTATTCGCTGGATCCCTAGCTGAGCTAGGGCTCACCAAGGAAGACCTCACCCCATGGACTCTCCATTTTGGGGTATCATTCTTGGGAAGGCATCCCAACCCCTGGGGCAGATCACACTACCGGTACAGTTCGGCACCGCCGAGCACTTCCGCACTGACTACGTCAACTTCTTGGTTGCTGATTTCAACACTGTGTACCATGCCATCCTGGGCTGACTAGCCCTCGCCAAGTTCATGGCTATGCCGCATTACACGTACCTGGTCCTTAAGATGCCGAAGGAGTAGGGGATCCTCAGCCTACGTGCCAACCTCAACATCGCTTATGCCTACGAGAAGGAAAGCTTCACGCTCACTAAGGCTACTGACATCTCCATCCGCATGCAGGATTGCCTCACCACCTCATAGTAGATTCCACCAAAGGAGCAGCAGATCCCCACCATGGAGGCCCCTTGAGCGACGACCAAGTCCAAGGAGGTGAAGGAAGTGGTCCTCGTCCCTGATGACCAGAGCAAGACTGCTCGAATCGGGAGCACATTGACATGTTCACATGGAAACCTGTAGACATGCCCGGCGTACATTGGGAGCTGATCGAGCACTCCTTAAACGTCTCGGTGACCACCAAGCCGATCAAGCAGAAGCTTCGACGATTCATGCAGGACAAAAAGGAGGCTATTAGGGTAGAAATAACATGGCTCTTAGGTGCTGGTTTTATTAAAGAGGTGTATCACCTAGAGTGGCTTGCTAACCGGTTCTTGTAAGAAAGAAGAATAAAGAATGAAGAATGTGCGTTGATTACACCGATCTCAACAAACACTACCCTAAAGACCCCTTCGGCTTACCTCGCATAGACGAGGTCATAGATTCCATAGCCAGTTGCGAGCTCCTGTGCTTTTTAGATCGCTACTCTAGTTATCACCAGATCACCCTGAAGGAAGAAGATCAGATCAAGATGTCGTTCATCACGCCCTTCGGCGCCTATTGCTACACTACTATGTCCTTCGGGCTCAAGAACGTTGGCGCTACATATCAAAGAGCTATCCAGCGTTGCCTCAAGGACCTGATCAGGAAGAACGTTGTGGCCTACGCTGATGATGTGCTGGTTAAGTCTAAGACTGCTGATACCATCATTGTCGACCTCACCGAGACATTCAAAGCCCTGAAGAAATACCGATGGAAGCTGAATCCCACTAAGTGTATTTTTGACGTTCCATCTGGTATCCTATTTGGCAATATCGTTAGCCATCGTGGCATCAAGGCCAACCTAGAAAAGATAGAGGCGGTGACGAAGATGAAACTACCGACCTGCGTAAAAGACATCCAGAAGCTAACGGGGAGCATGGTGGCTTTAAGTCATTTCATATCCCATCTAGGCGAAAAGGGACTCCCCTTCTTCAAGCTGCTCAAGGCCCAAGAAAAGTTCATCTGGTCAGAGGATGCTGATAAGGCTTTCACCAAGCTCAAGCGGTTCCTCCCCCAACCTCCGATCATGACCGCACCCCAAACTGGTGAAACCCTGCTAGTCTACATAGCGGCGAGCAACCGGGTGGTCAGCACGACCATTGTCGTCGAGCGTGAAGAGGTCGGACATGCCAACAAAGTCCAGTGCCCTATCTACTTCATCAGCGAGGTCCTGAACGAGTCTAAGACTCACTATCCTTAGGTCCAAAAGCTACTGTACGCCATCCTAATCACATCCTAGAAGCTCCACCACTATTTTGAGGCCTACCCCATGTTGGTATTTCTTAACGCAAACAGAAATAATCCGCAAGCGCATGGAAGTACCATTGCAGCACTTCATCTGGAAGTATTTAGGGTATCGTATTTTCCACAGGGAATGGAGGTACTCTTCTAGCTAATTCGTCCAAGGACAACACAAGGCTAGAGCCGGTAGAGTTAAAGATGGATTCCTATAATTATAGGGTCTATAGATAGATAAACTCTACTATTACTTGCTTACTTTGGGCACCGGATCACACTTGGTCTGCCAAGCGAGGTTGGCCTGTAGCCTACATTGAACTCAGACGTGGGGGAATATGAGGGATGGACAGGGCTATCACCACCTGTCACCTAACCCTCAATCATGGGGAACAAGGTAAACGAAGATAGCTTCTAACCTAGACACCATGTCTACGCTATCGACTATTACTCTAGCGTGCATGCAAGGGTTATCCATCTCTATCAGGGCCCTTCTACTAGAGCAACTGCCATGAGGATGGATGACGAACCCACAAACAAGTAAAAATATAGGTTAACTAATCAAAGACTTTATAACCAAAAGAACCACGAACACCCACATTGAAGTCGAGGTACAAGACGGGGATACACCGACAAACCCGATGCTTCCCCAAGCTCTCCCTCACATCTCTCCCTTACTACTCTACTAGCTATCTAGGGCCTAAGCCCTTGGAGTGTTGCTCAAAAGTAGAGAAGCTCTTTGCCTTGTTGTGTATATTGTAGAGGAGGGTAGCCCTCTATTTATACAAGAGCCAAGGTGGTGCTGGAGGCTATTCTTGGCATGAAACAGGAGCTCCACCGCCATAGCATGGAAGCATGGCACTGCCATAGTGAGGAGAGGTAGGGAGGTGCCCGGAGGGGGTCGCCCGCCCCCTAGGGTCGATTGCCCCTTGATCACCACCTCTGGCCACCACCTTCACGTGGCAGGCTTTTAGCTAGACCTGGATCGTGTCCCGGTGGTGCTTTGCTCCGTTTAAGTTAAGTTGGTAGGTGCCTTTGTCATTCCTTTGTGCAATTCAGCGTCAGAAAGCACCTTTCAGTGAACTTCTCTATGCATTTTATGTTTGTGACCTGCAAAACATGCTTGTACCAAAACTTGTGGAAAGTGTGAGTAAAAATCCCTAATTCTAAGTTTTGGTGTGCACATTTGTTTATTTTGTTTAAACGTTGGTGGTAGAAATGTGAGTTAAGCACCACCAACAAGCTCCCCCACACTTACTCCTTTGCTCGTCCTCGAGCAAAGTTTAGAGATAAAAGTAATCATGAGCATAACATCCTAAGATATATGGCTTACATAAAAGCTATTCCATCACATTCCTTACACAAGAGGGATATGTGGCTTTAGCTAACATGTTTCCTTGGGTTGTTGAAAAGTGAAACAGTTCTCAAAACAAAGTCATCTTCCCAATTTCACATCTTAGTAACTCAGAGTTTTGAAAGTTTTTTTTAAGAAAAAGCATAGTTCACTTTATACTCCTCAATTGGCACTCTCAAATCACTCAATGGTGTATAACTCCTTACCAAGGCATAGCAAAGTTTTGCCTTCTTTCGTTTTCTCCTACTTCTAAAAAGGTTTTATGTGGAGCTTTAGGTAGGGATGAACAATATAGCATACTTGTATTGCATGTGTTGTAAACTCAAATCGAGGATCCGAGGAGAGAAATTCCATACTCTTAGATCAAGATGTGCATGTGTGTCCAAAAAGGTAAACTAAAACTATACTCCTTTTGTAGACATGATCTCTCTCTAAAACTTAATATTTTGAAATATGGCTATCTTTTTTCTTTGTTTCAATGCATGAGCCTTCATGTGCTCATCATTTTTTTCTTTTGTACTTGGACCTTTATGTGTCCATATTTTTTTTCTTTAAGCCTTTTGCATAGCCCATGTCTCTTCTTTTAAACCATATATTTAGAGAGAGATCATTATGTCTTAGAACATGAAGTATTTCCCTAACCAACATATTTTTGTCTACTCCTAGTGTAGGAGCAGAATTTTTTAGTGGATTTGGTGAATTTCTCTATGCATTTTATGTTTGTGACCTGCAAAACATGCTTGTACCAAAACTTGTGGAAAGTGTGAGTAAAAATCCCTAATTCTAAGTTTTGGTGTGCACATTTGTTTATTTTGTTTAAACGTTGGTGATAGAAATGTGAGTTAAGCACTGCCACACACCCCATAGCAGTGGTTATTGAGTACCCACTTGGTGATATCCTCCGGAATAAGGAAGCCAGCAGTCGAGTTAAGCTCCTACTCCATCAACTTTAGGCCACGCTGGATGATCAAGTTGCAGGCGCTCGCCGATTTCATCGCTGAGTGGACCGATATGCAGACCCCTGTCCTGGTTAACCACCTCGAGCACTGGACCATGTATTTTGATGGCTCCCTCAACATCGATGGTGCTGGGGCAGGAATATATTTTATTTCCCCATCCTAGGACAAGCTTGGCTATGTCCTTTGGATTCACTTTCGGGCCTCCAACAATGCTGCGGAGTACAAGGCGGCACTACATGGTCTCCGTATAGCCATAGAGCTCAGCGTTAAATGCCTCATGGTGTTCGGTGACTCCGCACTCGTAATCAACCAACTCAATAAAGATTGGAGCTACACCAGCGAGAAGATGGACGCTTACTGTGCTGAGATGAGGAAGCTTGAAGGCAAGTTCTATGGTGTCGAATACCATCATGTGGTTCGGGATGATAATCAAGCAGCCAATGAGTTGTTGAAGTTAGGGTCAACCTGAGTAGAAGTTCTAGCTAGAGTGTTCATCCAAGACCTTGTGGCACCGTCCATCAAGCAGGGGCAAGAAGTCGTTGAAGAAGCGCCACCTGTTGAGTAGATAGTCGCAACGGTCCTAGGGCCAAGCAGTGATTGGAGAAAACCTTTCATCAAATACCTAACCACTGTAGATGTCTCAGCTGACAACATAGAGATGGAGCGCCTCACCCGCCACAGCAAGCATTACATCCTAGTTGATGGAAAGCTGATGCGCAAGAATGCCAAGGAGGAGCTACTCCAAAAGTGTGTATCAAAGGAAGGAGAGAAGATACACAAGGAGATGCATAGTAGCACCTATGGCAACCACGCAGCCTCTAGAACACTGGTCGGCAAAGCCTTCTGAGCTAGTTTCTATTGGCCTTCAGCCATCGTCGATGCAGAAGCACTCATTCACCAGTATGAGAATTGCCAGTTTTTTGCTAAGCAAATCCACGTCCTGGCTCAGGCTCTACAGACGATTCCTATGTCTTGGCCCTTTGCATGCTGGGGACTGGATATGATTAGACCATTCAAGCCCATGCTAGGAGGATTCCGCTGGGTCTATGTTTGCATCGACAAATTCTCTAAGTTGATCGAATACAAACCCCTTGTCTAGGCCATAGCGAAGAAGGTAGCCAAGCTACTCGACAACATCGTACACAGGTTCGGCCTACCGAATAGCATCATCACTGACTTGGGGTCCACATTCACTAGTAGTGACTTCTGGGATTTCTACGACAAGAGATGCATCTCAGTCAAGTACATCTCCGTGGCTCACCCTAGGGCTAACGGCCAGGTCTAACATGCCAACGACATAATCCTGGACGCATTGAAGAAGAGGCTCTATGAGAAGGAGCAGTAGCACCCTAGGAAATGGCTCAAGGAACTACCGGCTATGGTCTGGGGGCTAAGAACCCAACCCAGTCACTACACTGGTGTCTCCCCATACTTCATGGTTTTGGCTCCGAAGCCGTCTTACCCGCCGATGTCGCTTTTTGAGCACCTAGGGTGGACCACTACGACAAGGAGAACTCTGACTGAGCCTGGCTCGATGATGTCAATCGCCTAGAAGAACAACGCCTAGTCACCTATGTTCAGATGGCTAAGTACCTATATGGCTTGCGCAGATACTACAACCGCAATGTCAATGACAGATTCTTCATGGTCGGAGACTTAGTCCTCCGTAGGAAAAAGAAGACGGATGGGATGCACAAGCTCTCATCACCCTGGGAAGGCCCCTTCATCGTCAAGGCGGTCACCCGACCAGGGTCTTACAAATTGTGCGACATGAACGAAGTAGACGCCCCAAACTCCTGGCACATCAACCTCCTTAGGCGTTTCTATCCTTGAAACGTTCCATAATAAGATATGTACATTTCATAATTGAGTATTAAATAAAGTTTTTGCTCTGATGCTTCTTCATGTTGTTTTCTTCATGTTTATTAGCTAAACGATCTTTCTCCATGTATAACATCTTAAAGATGACATACGATTTTTGCTTAAGGCACACCCCCAAACAGTCATGTTTATGATCGTGCTCCCCAAAGATGGCCCTATCTCCGGCTTCTCCCTACATGTGCATGAGCACCTACCCTCTGCGTTATGGGTGGTCGGTAGCGGCTCCTTGGCAATGCTTTGTTTTCCTACACGTACACGATCTTTGTGCTCCGCGTTATGGTCTACGGGCTAGCTAGGGCTGGTGACTCAGCTACAAACTAACTGGCCAAATGGTTTATATTAAATATAAACATAACTATGAAATAACACTTAGTGTTCAACAAAAGCTGCTAAGCAACTTTACACAACATTCCAACATAAGTTTTTTCCTAATCTGTTGGACATTGTCTCGTCCCTCGCCGATCAGGTCGATATCTCCAACAAGCTTCACCGCCACTTCCTCCGTCTCATCCTCCAGCTTTGTGATCTTTGCCTCACTCATTCCTTGAGCATAACTGGTCATTATCACTTTGGGTTTCACCAAAGGATAATGTGACCATAGCACCACGAGCGCGTGGATGATGGCTCCTTGGGTGGCATTGCGTGTGTACTCCTTGAAGTCCGTCCAGGCCCTCTAGCACCGATCTAAGATTAGTTGGTGGGGCAGGTCGCTGGGCAGCCGGGTGGATCCCTCGGGTGGCTCGAAGCTGACATAGTCAAGCATGGGTTTGATCCCCGTTATCAATGCCTCCTGCTTATCATCCCAGGCCTTCACCTGGTCCTCGAAGACCTTGAACTGCGCCTAGGCATTGTATCGATATTCTACAACAAGGCGATGACATGTTAAACATGTTCCTAGCACTACGAGAATGGTTTCAACAGAAGATACCCTCACCTTCAAGATCCTTCATGACCATATCGACCTTCTCCTCCGCCTCCTCCTTCTCCTTCTGGAGTTGGGCGATGGCCTCACGGGAAAGGTCGAGCTCTCTCTCTAGATCTGCATAAGAAAAGATGTATAAGCAAGCCATGCCACCGAACACCCATAGGACAACGTTGAAGGTCTTACCCCTCTGCTGGTTGGCACTGCGACTGAGTTGCTCGGTTAGCGACCGGTTCTCTATCTCTAGCAGCTGGTGCTCTTTCTCCAACGCTAGGACTTTCACCTCTAGGTCCTCCTCTTGACGGTGCGTCTAGGTCAGCCTCTCCTTGAGGTCCTTCAGCGACGAATGCAACTCCTTGTTCTCCACAAGAACCAGAGCCATCTCGTCCAGTTGCCATCACCGCTGCTCGGACATCTTCATCACATTCTACAGAAGCAACTGGTCAAAAACCATACCCAAAGAAGAATGTAGCAACAAGACTGCTATTGACTTACCTCAATCTGGCCAATCATCGCCGATAGGTCGGCCCTCAACCTCTTCACTTCTGTGGTCGCCTCCTCCTCATCTAGCATCTTGAATTCGTCGCCACGCCGGATAACTGTGTGGAGGAGTTGGGGAGGCCGGGCAGGCTCTCGTGGTATTTCTTCAACTTGTACAACAACTATCCTCAGAAGAGACCTCCTCAGGCGCTGTTGTGCCCGAATAGGACGTCCAAGCCCTACCTCCATCACCTGCGACACCGTGGGCACCACATCTTCTATCGCCATGGGAGGGTCTTGCGTCGTGCTACCCGACGCAGGCCTCGCGGTCTCCGCTCTTGCCCCAGCAGAGCCAACTAGCACGCCTGCTATGGCCCATGCCTCTTCATCGCCTAATGCATCCACAGGGTCACCCTCATCATGTGTCCCACCACCAGGAGGGGTCGGTCCTACAGCCGGCGCCAGGAGCCCCCATTTCTGCTCTGCGCTGCCCATCCTCAGCAACCGATGGATGCAGCTCTTCAGTCATCTCCGTGCTAAGACAAGGAAGCAGATTTGTCAAACAACAACATCAATATAACGAAGCAACACAAGAAAAACTTACAACTCTGACCCCCATTGAGCTGTCCAGAAGCGATGCGCCCATCTAGACCCGCCCTATCTAGCTGCAGAGCTGACTGGTGCTTCAGCATTCCCCTGGCCGGTGGCCTCAGCTCCTACAGCCGGGGTCGCCTAGGTAGGCTCAGGGACTTGATTGGCGGCCCTAGCTATCGCCGCTGGGGTCGTCCAAGCAGTCCTGGGGACTGCGGCCGTGGCCTCCCATGCTTGCGTCTCTCCCGCATCTCTACTCCAGCCGGCGTAGCTAGCGAAGGTGTCTTGGTGCTTGGAGGAGGAAGAACCGCCCTCTCATCGTCGTCAGAATAGTCTAGCAGAACCATCTGCCTCCTCTGAGGTTGTGCGGCATCCCTAATACTCACAGGTCGCTCTTCATGGCGGGAGGAGCCCAACATTTTCCTCCTCTTTAGGGATGGCTCATCTTGTGCTAGCTGCTTCCCCCAAAGTTTCTCATGGGCATAGGCGGTCCGTGGATCTCCATCTCCATCACCGGGGCCATCCGATCTCTCCTTGCCAGTCCCTGAGCTAGAATGACGCTGGGGAATGCTCAGCTGGGCGTTTATAGCCCTCGTCCAGTCCTCTAACAATACTGCCGATAAGTACACCACTCAGTCCTGCCCATGAATATTCAAGAACGCACATGAATACATTGCATAAACACAAAGATCAAGTATATGTTACAAGCAAACTCTTACCACCGAGGGAAGGCTCACAACACTGAATGCCATCTGCTAATCATTGATGGAAGTGCACACCACGAGGTTGAATATCGTGATGCGCCGCTTGACTTTGTTCCGGTCGATCTCTTCGGACACCTCATGAGTCCTGTCGGTTCTCCCTGGAATTCATATCCAGGATGCGCCCTCTCTTTACAAGGCTGGATTCGCCAAAAGGTGAAATTCGTCACCACTACGACTCCATCCATCCTCTTGCGATTTATCAAAGTCAGGAGCTCCCTCACTTGCTCCATTCCATTGGAATTGGGCCTCTTGGACCACCTGGGGTTGCTCACTAGAACCTGATCAATGTTGCACTGCACATATGGCTCCACCTACCTGATGTAGAACCATCTGTAGGCCCAGTACTTCACATTCGTGTTAAGCGGGCTGGTGATGTACTGACTCGCCATCCTATCCTGCAGCTACAGATAGGCGCTGCCAACCACTCTAGATCTAGATCCCCCCTAATTTTAAGGTAGAAGAAATGGCGAAAAAGGTCAAAGTGGGGAAGGATTCCCAAATATGACTCACAGAGATTGATAAAGATTGCGATATGAAGGATAGAACTCAAACTAAGATTATAGAGACTGACACTAGAGTAATCAATCAATCCGCGAAGGAAAGGATGAATAGGAACGCCAAATCCATTAAAGAAATAATCTTCGAAGACAACTAATTCGTCAGAGCGGGGAGTGGGGAAGTCCTCATCGGCTGCCAGGCGCCACCCCACCGTCGCCCTGTCTGGCAGGATGCCCTAATTCAAAGACAACTAATTTGAAGACAAGACGCTTGGGTACTAGCTATGGGGGTATAACCCCAATACCCACAGGGCTATACATGGGCCGAGGGAGGCCTAGCCCATAGTATCAAGCCACGTGGGGCATGGCATAGGTCAGCGTGCGCTGCAAGTCTGCGTGAAGCATCCTTGATGATGAAGGAGAATCTGATCGGATATGCTAGATGTCGTATTCCCTATAAACACATATCATGTAACCGATCAGGATAGATACAATAGACCTGTAACCCTACCCCCTGAGCTATATAAGGCAGGTAGGGACCCCCTCATTTTCACCTCATCTCATAATACAATCCACCAAAGACATAGGACATAGGGTATTATGTCTAGCTGACGGCCTGAACCTGCCTAAATCACTGTCTCTATGATCTGTGTCACCATCTAGTTCCCTTCACGTGTACCTCCACCAATTCATCTACTACCATGGGCATACCTATAACACCCCAGGTGTTAGTCATAAGTTAATCAGTGAGTCTGGACTCAAGTAAGTTATGTCAAGTGATGATTGAGAGCTATAGTCTAAAATTTTTGAAGTGGTGATGAAGGTGTTGTGGTCAAATCTATGAAAATGAGCCCCAACTTGAACTTGGGCAATACACCTTGCTTACATGTTGACCCTTTTCAAATATAGGCTTGAGTAGTGTTCAACATGCCTCTTTTATGGGTATCACCTTAGTATCAGGCCATCTTGACCATTGGAAAAGTTTTATGAAGTTTGGAGCCAAGAAGTCACATGAAATGATAAGTTATAACCTTTCTTGAATTGCTTCATCAGGTGAATGGGAATATGGGATGTCGACCAAACCTTGCTACCTTGCCCAAATAACTCTAATTGAACTCTACAACAAAAATCATGAAAGGCTCATGTTGAGCAAATGTCAAGAAAATGCCTCAATCGGTCTAAAACTCTAATTTAGGATTTATCGTGATACCGCATTGACCAAAGTTAAATAATAGTTTGGAAGCAAGTTATGAAGTTTGACCTTTAAGCAAAGTCAAAGTCTAAGTGGAGTGCTACAAACTTTGTTCTTGGACTAAAAGCAAAATCAAAGGGTAAGCAAGTCCAATAGGTGCTCGAATATCGAATCTGTGGCTGTTTTTAGACTTAGAAATATTCCAAGTTCAGAATTCATCATCATCGGCATTGGCATCCCACGTTCTCCAAAATTTGTTAAGCAACTTGAGTTGAGCCAAAAATAAAGGTGGGAGTTTATATTGTGGAGATAGCATGTAAAAAGTTGGAATTAGTTTGACCCGGTTTGACCTTCCAAAACCAACAAACCAAGCTCTACCTTAATCCTCGTTGTTTTTGCTGACAGTGTCAACTTTGGACATAATTATCTCCTAATACATTGCCCTAATGACCTGAGTGCCTCAATAAAAGTTGGAGAGCATCAGGAGTACAACAAACTTCATTTAAGGCCCAAGGCCCAGATCGGACTAGAAACTGCCCAATATTTCATCCCAAACCGGCCACTTCGCTGCCCACGAGCTGCTCGGAAAAATGCCCAAGAAGACATCGCGTGTTCGGTACGTGTTCGCCATGCGCAGCGACGAGCGCCCTCTCCCTGCCGTGTGGTTGCACCCCCTGTCTCCCTCGCGCGCGGAGTGGAGACACCGAGCTCCGCAGTGCCTTCGTGATCAGCCTCTCCCTCTCTGCGTTGTCTCGCTACCTTCTTGCTCACGAGCGCGCACACCGCCATGGCCGCCGTGCCAGCTTCCGTGCCTCTATGCCTCCTCGTGACCTCCAGCCACTGTTGCTAGCAAGCCCCTCCTTTTGTTGTTGCCAGCCGCTGGCCTTGCGTCCATGGTGTGGACATCGAGCCCGACCGCCTCTATCCGTCGGCCCCCTCCTCCGTCGTAGTCGTCGCTGCCTGCTACTGGCTACCGCCGACCGAGCCAGAGCCTGGCGCGGTCACAGCTGGGCGTGGTCGAGCCCGGCCTGCCCTTCCCCGCCGCCGCTGCCGAGCCCGATCCCCTGCCTGCTCTGTACGAAGGTTGAAGAAGAAGGGCAAAAATTAGAATAGAAACTCTTTGCACGGTTCCTGATGCAAGAGCGCCAGAGAGAATACTTTTCAGTTATGGGCTTGATTAGTTTTAGAAAAGTTTAGGGTTCCAGGTGCAAAAGTGTTTTTTTTAGAAAAAATATAAAATAGCAAATCAACATGTTTTGAAATCGTTGTGAGTAGATCTATACAGTAGTTCCATTATATCATATGTTTTAGTAAAAAGTTTTTACTACATATATTTATCTTTGTAAATTAGGGTTTTCTAGGAATAAATTCATATCTAAAGTTGTGGTGTTTCGATTGATGTGAAATTTTTATGGTAGGCTACTGATGCTATATGTGTGCTGTAGTAAAAAATTTAGGTTCATTGGATGTAGTATGATTGATTTATTGATTTAACTTATTTGGTGCTTGATAAATGGTTTTAAATGATTATAATTAAAATAAAGATGCAAAAATGGAAAACGTTCTTCCATTACCTTGGTATGAGGTTTGTAACAACCCAAAAAATCCACACACCAAAAATCACAACTACAAAATTTTTTCTTCAAACCCCCATGTGACGATGAGTGACATTGTAGGAGCCAACCCTAAGTGTTGCATTAGTTGTAACCCAACTAAACAATTTCTTGAGCATGGCATGTCATTTGTTAATTATGTTTATTTAAATACTGACAAATAAAATATATCATACATTGTTAACTCAAATGGTGATTTGGATTTCTATTTGCTTTATGTAATGCCTAACAACTCCTTTAAAGAAATAAACCATAAAGTAATTATTAGTCAAACCAAAGAATAAATGCTTAAAGAGAAAACTATTTCCATTTTTGTATAACAAAAACTCCACCAGATTTGAATTCAAGTTCTAAAAACAAATTTGAATTCAAAACAAAGAAGAAGAAAAACAAAATAGAAAAAGAAAAAGAAGAGGGAGGCCTCGCAAGCCGCCTCGGCCTGCTCGGCTTCGCGGCCCAGCTAGCCCAACCACGCCCGCCTTCCACCCAGCATGCGCGCACGTGGCCCACGAGCCGGCCCAGCATGCCGCTCACGCCCACGCGCTCGTCCGCTTCACCTGCTGTCGCTGCCACACGGGCCCCACACGTCAGCCACCCCCAGCCACAGTGTCGTCTTCCTCCCCACGCCGAACACTCCTCCGACCAAGCACCGACCGGCGTGGCAGGTGCGGTTCAAGGGTCACGCTGGGAGCATGACCCCGTCCCCTTGCGCCGCACCTACGCAACCACACGCGGGCCGTTGGATGCGATGCACGCGCCTCCACCGCTCGATCGCCGTCCGCCATGGGTGCCATGGAGCTCGGCTATAAAAGCCCCGGCCCTGGGAGCCCCTGAGCTCTCTCATCGGCCCGCCACCACTTTGTGGCCGTCCACTGCGCACCCGAGCCAAGAGAGAAGAGGGAGAAGATGAAGAAGAAGGGGGAGCGCCGAAGCCGCGTGACGTCGCCGGTGTCGCCGGAGCGAAGGGCGTCGCCCCAATCAAGCACGTCGACGCTGCTGTTCCGCACGGCACAGCATCGACTCAACACAGCCATGACCCACCACTGCACCGCCATCCTATCTCCCACGACACCAACGCTGAGCCCCGGTCTTTCCCCTGCTCACCGCCAGACCTCGCTGTTTCAGCCATGGCGCTCTACACCGGGAGCGCGTAGGCCAAGGCCATCTCTGGCCTCTGGGTACACACGCACTCACACGCACATCCGCGACCACACCGAGACCACCCCACCGGCACCCCATAGTGCTCCTACGTGCCTCGCCGTTGCCACCATGCCGCCGTGGATGCCGTGGAGCCCCTACCGGCCACATGGGGACCCAAAGCCCCACCTTGAGTCCCTCGACGCCCTCGCCGTGCCCCCACGAATCCGCAGAAGCCCTTATCCGCCCAACCAAGCCACTAGGGAGCCTACATGCATGACCTCACCACCGGCAAGCACCGCCGAGCCGCCGATCACCGTGGCCAAACCCTAGGAAGCTCTGGCTGCCACTTTGATCCCACCGTCGCAGTCGCCATGGCGTGGGGAAGCTTTTCCCCTCCTCAATTGGACACCAGCGCCGCTATGGGAGCTCACCGGTGAGCTCACCACCGGCGGGAGCACGTCGGGGAAGGAAACAGGGGAAATTCCCCTCGCCGGCCACACGCACATGCACCCGGTGCACATGGACCACAGAGAGAGAAGAGAAGGGTGGACACGGTCCACCGTAGACCTGCCTGCGGTCCATGGACCAGCGCTCCTGATTCCACCGTGGACCACGATCCGTAGACCACAGCCTAGTGGAGGCCCAAGGTCGTGACGTGGCTGCGCCACAGCATGCCATGTGGTGGGCTGAACCCATCCCAAATCCAGCCCCGTCCAGGCCCACCAAAGCCCAGTCGAGACCCAACCTGGTTGACCGTTGACCGGTCAACATTGACTATTGACCTGGCCCACATGTCAGCGGCATAGACACTCTGGACCCACAAGTCAGAGAGTGACGTCATGCTGACGTCACGCGGAACCCACACGTCAGAAGCCAACACAGCCGGGGTGACGTCATGCTGATGTCACGATGACATCAGCTGCTGACATCAGCAGCCCTAGCCCCACACGTCAGTGACCCTGACCGTTGACCATTGACTCACCCATTGACTTGACATTGACTTTGACCGGACCCACATGTCAGTGACCCAAGAGCCCCTAGACCCACCTGTCGGAACTAATGACGTTAATGACGTCGTGCTAACGTCAGCTAGACCCCACCTGTCAGCTCGGAACCGAGATGATGATGTCATGCTGACGTCAGCATGCCACGTGGACCAGTCACAGCGTGACACGTGTCAGCCAAGGATTAATTCAGCCTTTTCCATTTTCAGAAATGATTTAAACTTCGGAAATTCATAACTAATTCATATGACCTCAGAAAAATATGAAACTAGGACCAAATTTCATCTAAAATCGAGCTCTACGCAATGAACCCATGTTTGAGTGCATTTGGCTCTTTTGAATTTTCATTGCTTCTTTGTGCTATTCTATAGACGTCGCTAACGCGACTATAATGCGATCGTTTGTAGACTCGGAGGAGAACCGGACGGACGAGTATCGTGAGTACCGTGAGGAGTACGGAGACGACTACACTGAAGGTGCCACATCCCACCCAACTTCGTAGCACCTATTATGCATGGCTAATATAGAACTGCTATTGCTTTACCTTACTGTTATATTCACACTATGATAGGACTTGCATGGTAGTATGCTTACTTGATGGCCTTTACCTTGACACAACCTTACCCCTGCTCACCCAGCTTTTAGGCTAGTCACACGCTTGCTGCTATGTTTCATTGCTTATTACTTCTACTACGCTTGCACTACATATATGCGTGGTGGAAACTGGTGTTATCTGGACTATGGGGAGAGTGCTGCGTGTGTGACTTTGGTGCGTGGAGGGTGAGGGTTGACTCGACCAAGTTGGAATATACGATGAGCCTAGGGCAAGTCTTGTCGTGGGGTGCTACCTAGGCACACCTGGAATTGATACCTGTGGTGGGTAAATGGTATATGAGGTGGCCCTGGGTGTGAACCTGTGATGGGAGGAGCCCAGGGTGGAGGTGCTGTGGTGGCACGGTAAATGGAAACCCTTATGAAGACATTCTGGCTTGGTCATCCCTAAGGACTTACTAGTACTCAGATTCACCGAGAAGCCTTACATACCACTCGCCCTATATGGTGCGGGACAGCTAGACTACTGGGTAGGATATTGCCACTACTGCTAGGTTGATAGCGGACAGTGTGAGGGAGGTACGGGGCGCTGAGGATTTCCTCCACACCCTTTTGAGACTTCATGGAGACCTTGTGGACCCGGCTCATGACTCACAGTTTCAGCCACCCCAGACTAGACTTGGGGTGTACCAGGGCTGAATGGTAGAGTGGCATTATCCTAGGCTAGCAAGCGGCCGGAATCAGCCCAGTTGACGACGGTCAGCGAGAAAGGCGGATCTTGTGGTTATGTAAAACCTCTGCAGAGTGTATGGTTGATCGATCGATACATATGCCGACTTGTCGGCTATGGACCATTCCTGGGTTTCGCTTAAACTAGATAGTGAGATGAGTCATTCTCTTCTCCCCCTGGGAGTGAGTGTTCGGACGTAGCCAGGGGCTACGGGCCTTGAGACAGTGCCGAGAGGGAGTTGGCCTGTCGACTG
Source organism: Miscanthus lutarioriparius (assembly GCA_904845875.1). NCBI lineage: Eukaryota > Viridiplantae > Streptophyta > Magnoliopsida > Poales > Poaceae > Miscanthus > Miscanthus lutarioriparius. Next base: position 54,214,881 of record CAJGYO010000009.1, on the reverse strand, counting down.
AGCGATGGTATGGTTGTGGTATGGTGATGGTATGGAGATGATGGTGTATCGATCCCAGGATCGAAACCTGGCTCTAGACGGAAATAGGGTGGAATGGGTGTGGGAATGGTGTTAAAACTTGACCAACTATTATTATGTACTTGATATGCTAATACATAGGAAACCCCAGCCTTATAGGTTCCTTTTGATTATATCCAACTTGCATCCAATTTTCACAAAGCAATGCTCATAGGGTGGGAGTGGCCAGTACAAATCATACTGATAAATTTTGACACACAGGTTCTGCTGAGGAGTATAGCTCTGAGGAGTTTGATGGTTGAGGGGTTCGTTCCTACGCTCAAGTTTGGCGATCTTATCTTCAAGCTGTTCTGAATGAATGCTACTTTTGATTCCGCCAATGCGGCGATGTAATAATTTATGTAATTCCGCACTATTTGTACTCTGATATTATCGTTGTATGGATGTGATATTTGACTAGAATTTGGGTAATATTTTCTACAACGGTCTTATTACACATCGACTCTATGGATTTCCCTTTGCGGAAATTAGGTCGTTTCAAGGTTGTTGTGTCATGTTGATACACAATATGGCTATGTGTTTGCAGAAAATAGTGTGTTTTAGATATATCTTGCTCACACATGTTTTCTTGCAATAGCAATTTGTCTTTTTTGTAATGATTCATATATAGAACCTGCGCAGGCAAGATTTGTACATTAGTCATGTTTTGTTATCATCTATCTCTCATAAAAATTTAAGATCCAAATGAGATGTTTGCCACATCACCTATAATTAACATATATATTTTATTATATAATTGGATAATGAAAGGTTGCTAGTAGATGCACGCAATTAAGTCATGTGATGTTTTTAATAGTTGTTGTTGAGTGGTATATATGAAGCCAAGTTATGATAAGTAGTGGTTAAGCTTTGAATATAACTCATATGTATGCTCTCATGTTAATATAACAACTAATGATTATGTTGCTTATACAAGTTCTTCATCCTTGCTTTAATTCTTGCTTAAAGTGTTTAGGGTGTTTCATGTTACCTAGAACCAATGCTAATTAACTATGTTCATAGTAGTTGTGAGCTATGTGTTTAACTTATGCATATGTTACCTTGTTGAAGAACTAAATGAAGAACTTTGGCGCATATGTGCTGAAATGGCTGCATGTGCAGTTTTTGTTAAGTGGGTGTTTCTATGATACAAATGATGTTTTCTGTGAATGTGGTCAATACAAAAGTTGTAGATAGCCTCCTCATCTTGCTTTTCCTAAAATTTCATGATTTTAGTCCTGATGGTTTATGAGTTATAGATTTTAGAATTTTGCTGTTAGGTTTTGCTGAACAAATCTGAATGATTGTATTGTTTGGCTTATTTAAACATGGAATCATGTTTTGGTGATAATATAAGAGTTGTACTGATTTTGTTAAGCTTTCCAAAATGTCTAAGATCACCACTTTTGATGACCTAGAACTCTGGTTATAGCTGTTCAAAGTAGAATGGCAGGTTCTGTCCAAATCTGGACAGAGATGTCTTTATTCGGTTGTTTAACCTTGTTAGCTATAGAATCATCTTAATATGATAATAAGAAAGTTATAAATAACTTAATAAGATTTCCATAAAGTTAAGAATCATGTTTGTTGGATGATTAGAACTCCAGTTATGTTTTTCTGAAGTTCATGTCAGTTTTCTGTTCTAGTTTGTGCAGATCTGCTTGTTAGTGTTTTTCAATCTTGTTAACCTTTGAATCAGCTCTAGGTGTAAATAACAAAGTCATATACAAATTCCTAAGCTTTCCATAAAGTCTAGGACCACATTTGTTTGATACCTATAACTCCAGTTATGGTTGAAACAAGTGCCTTCTGTGTTGCTGTCCAGATTCTGAGCATGTACTAAGTTGATTGCCTTAGCTTGCTCTTATTTTGGCTAAACATGTTAGTTATTTCTTGATTGATAAATGCTTGATATAAATGAACTTAAGTTGGATAGCATGCCATGCTTGATGTGCTTGCTATCCTATGTTAGACTTGATGTAAATAACTTGCTCTCTAGGTGCTCATGTCATGTGGTATAACCTTGTGCTTATCTTAATATGCTTGTATGTGATGTATCTCATGTTACCATTCTTCGCATTCATGCATTTGCATCTTGCATCTCATATAGGTATGCTAGATGAAGCATGTGGGGAACCGAAGGATGTGATGTTGGAGCCGAACCCGAAGATGGTGTTTGGTGGACCTATCCTGAAGATGAAAGTACTCCTGGAGTGCATGCCTAGAGTGGAGATGTTCTCCAAGACAGTGCAAGCTAACTGAACTGACTTTGTGTTGGATCCCAGACAAGCCCCGGAGCATTCTAAGTCTACCACGCTCTCTTTTTACAAATGCACATAAGTATAACTTTTGTATGCTACATTAGGTGATAGGAGTTGAATGAAACCGTTGGTGCAAAATTCCTACCTTGTCCACTATATATAAATACTTGAACCCTTACTAGTATGAGTAGGACGTTCTATGCTTAGCCATGCTTAGACCGGTAGAAGTGGGTGATTTCCTGTCACCTACAATATAGGTGGATACCTGGTCATGGTTGGCTATATTTGCTATCGTGGAAAATAACCATGTGATGATGAATAAATGCAGACCGGACGGGATCTGATGATTGAGAGGCAGCAGGACATGGAGGTCTTGTGTGCATGTTTTATCCTATCTATGTCGATTAAGGACCGCATCATTATTGGTCCTCGGTCATTTTGAACATAGCATCTCACTTAGCTAGCCGGATAACTCGTTCCGACCACGAAGCTAGGGTAGCTCAACTCAGGTCAGGCCCCATTCTATAAGAGTGCGCACACTGGAGGTAGTAAGGATGTGCGGGGAGCCAGACATGAGCCCAAGGGCAGGCTAGGCCTAACCATCCTAGCAGCTGGTTGTCCCTGATTGTGTGGCCCTGATTGAACCCACAACATGTGTACCTAAGTTGTACCAAAGGTGACCTAAAACTACCTTGGCGCAGGTATATCTAGGTTTGTGTTAGGAATACTGCCTAGCTGGTTGCAATCGATTCGAATCGTCATCTCTCCTAGATAGTGAGAAACTTGACCGGGCTTGCTCCATTCATAGTAACACTAGATATAACATGATGGTTATGATGATATATGATAACTCGGATATGGTTACTAATGTTTGCTTTAGCTTAATCAAGTGATTGCTCTAGAATAGGTGCAAAGTTTGCCATAATAAGCTTCACTAAACTTGATGCTAAAATATTGACTAAAAGATTGAAAGTAAGGACTTATGATAGTAATGCTCTTTTTGCAAAGTTATGCTATCCATCCAACTTCACTAAATAAGCCTTGCATACCCTTGAGAGTCTTTTTATTTCTCTCCTATAGGGTAAGTCTAGCTGAGTACATTAGAGTACTCAGGGTTTATCCCACCATGTTTATCCCTTGAGACTCTATATTTATTTCTCGTTCATATACTATTGTTGGAGAATGTTACTTATGCTAGCAGTGTATTTAAAACTTATGTTATTGTAATCATTTTAAAGCTATGTTGTTTTAGCTATCATATTTGTAAACTTGGCAACATATTATTCTTTGTGAACTCAATTATAAACATTATTTTTGCTGCAAACTCCGTGTATGTGATGTGTATTTACTTAATCATGCGATCTTGGTTGTGATGTTGATTTACCGAGGTCCTTCATGACACTCGGGGGACTATCGGGTTTATATAAGTGCAAGTGTGTGCGTACCAACGTGTTAAGCGGGGGCAGCCGTGTTTGAGCTTGTATAAATTGGACGGTTCTGTCGCAATACCCCTCGGTAGACTGCCGACTAGATTTCATCGATAGAAGATAATGAGGCTGAGTGTCCTTTTTGGTTCAGCTCAATGGTGAGTGTTTAGAGCCGTTTACTCCAACACAGGGAATCAGACATGGTGATCCGATCTCCCCCTATCTTTTCTTGTTAGCAGTAGAGGGCCTTTCGTGCCTCTTGAGATCAAGGAATCAGTCATCAGCACTCAATGGCATTAGGGTGGCTCTATCGGCTCTGATGGTTAGCCACCTACTCTTTGCAGATGATAGCCTGCTGTTTTTCAGGGCTGATGGGGAGAGTGCTCCGGAAGTGAAGGAAGTGTTGAGTATTTATTGTCAAGCTTCAGGCCAGCAAATAAATATGGAAAAAATCTTGATTCATTTTGCCAAGGGTTGCGGCCTGAACTTGAGGGAGGAGATCAAGAATATCCTTGGGGTATCTTGAAGAACTCAAGGATAAATATTTAGGCATGCCATCCGATGTGGGTTCAGCGATCAATGGAGCCTTCAAATACTTAAAGGACGGTGTTTGGAATAGGGTACAAGGATGGATGGAGCAGTGCTTGTCACCAGTGGGAAGGAGGTTCTCATCAAGTCATTGCACAAGCACTCCCAACTTTCTCTATGTCCTGTTTCAAATTACCCTCGGGTGTGCCAACACATTGATGGTCTCTCGCATAAAATTCGGTGGGACTGTAAAGATGGTAAGTGGAAGACATGTTGGGTGGCCTGGGATGACATGACCCAACCGAAGTATGTTGGTGGTCTTGGCTTCCGAGATATGGAGTTGTTTAACCTTGCACTCCTAGCAAAACAAGCATGGCGGATATTGCAGGATGGCAGTTCTTTGAGTGCTCGGGTCCTAAAAGCTATCTATTTCCTAGACTGAGAGTTCCTTGCAGCTGAGATTGGTTCGTCTCCTTCCCGTATTTGGTGGTCAATTGTTGAAGGACGGGATGTCCTTAAAGAGGGCCTGATACGGCGGATAGGCACAGGTGAATCAACTAATGTGTGGACTATGGATTGGCTACCTACGTCAGGGTTAAGGAGGCCGGTGCCAAGCAGCCTGGCGAACCTCCCTCAACTTGTTAGTGAACTCATTGATCCGACGACGGCAACTTGGGATCGGGAGAAGTTAATGAAGTTTTTTACACCGATTGATGTGGATGTGATCACGAGCATCCCTCTAAGCACAAGGTGTCAAGAAGATTTTTGGGGTTGGCACTTTGAAAAGCGTGGCATTTTCTCGGTTCGATCAGCATACAGGATGCTTGCACACCATAAGTATCTGGCCAAGAATGTGGGTGCCTCAGACAGACAGGCTACTAAGAAGGAGTGGTGTACATTGTGGGGAATCAAGGATCCCTCCAAAGTATGTGTTTTCCTGTAGAGACTAGCTAGGTGCTCTCTCCCATCAAAGGAAGTTCTCCATGCCAAATATGTGGAGTCGAGGACTCGTGGAAGCACTCACTTCTCGAATGTAATATGGCGCGCTGTGTATGGGCTCTGGAGAAAGAAGAGATCACTCAACACCTTTGCCAAATCGAGGAACAAGATACGAAGGGTTGTCTGGCCGCAGTGATGAAGTCCCTACGACATGAGGACCTGATTCAGGTGACTATTACTCTATGGGCAATCTGGTATGCGAGGAGGAAAGATGTGCATGAAAACATTTATCAAAGCCCGCTCTTGACTCATCAGTTTGTTACCAATTCTGTGGCCGACATTCAGTACGCAAAGCCACAAAGGAGGGTGCGGCCTGAAGTTCAGAGAAGTCCTGCGAGGTGGATCCCTCTGCCAACAGGATTGATGAAGATCAATGTTGATGCAGCCTTGGCCAAAAATTCAGGAGTCGTTGTTGCGGCGGCTCTTGCTCGAGACACGGCTGGGCGATTCTTGGGGGCCTCGGCTGTGGTTTTAGAGGGTCGCATGGAAACCAACATGGTGGAAGCAATAGCATGCAAAGAAGGTCTTGCACTCGCCAGTGATTTGGTTCTGCGAGATTTCATATTGGTGTGTGATAATGTTGGGGTTATCAAAAGCATCAAGGAAGGAAGCATGGGCACTTATGGTCATGTTGTGCAGGAGATTAGAGCTAGATCTAATGACTTTAGGCTTGTTGACTTTGTCCATGAGGGGAGGCAATCCAATATGGATGCTCATAATCTAGCTAGAAGTTGTATTTATGACAAACTTGGGTGACATGTTTGGCTTCTATCTCCGCCCGATGGCGTTTGTAATTCTTATGAAACTCAATAAAGGGTTTTATTCTGATAAAAAAGTACCTTTTATGAGCTAAGGGTTGGAAAGCCATGATTTGGATTGAATTTTGTGATTAACAATTTCCTGACTCTCTTACCAGAAATCAATTGTCAGGTTTGTTTGTGGTTAGGAAAAAAAATGTATCAGAATTTTAGAAGAAACCTTAATTTCTGGATTTAAATTAAATTATACTAAAGATAAAATGATTATTTTAGTATACTTTCCATGAAGGGCGGGCCTGTGCAAGCGGTAGAGTCTTACGGCCTGTGACCGGAAGGTCCCGAGTTTGAGTCGCGGTCTCCTCGCATTGCACAGGCGAGGATAAGGCTTGCCACTGACACCCTTCCCCAGACCCCGCACATAGCAAGAGCTCTATACACTGGGTACGCCCTTTTACTATACTTTCCATATAGAATTGATGTAACTAAAAATTAAGGTGTGAGGAAGGAATATTTCACCCAATTTCTTACAACACCTTTAATCATGACGTTGAACTCCTAAAAAAATAATTGAACATCTTTCTTAAATAAGTTATATACAAACTCACAAAATTCAGGCATAGAAGGCAAGTTTTTCACTCTATACGTTATAGCAAAACTATATATTTTCCTTTTGATCCTGATATTGACCGGCATGAGAAAACATGAATTCGTCCAAAGTGAAAGCAAAAAACGTTAGTTGACTCATCCAAATGGCAACCTAAAAAATTTAAAGTAAGCAAGGCACCACACTGTAGCTATACAGCCTGTTCGTTTGGTCGTATTCGGCTTATAAGCCATGGCTTATCAGCCAACGAACAGTATTTTTCTCTCACACCAAACCAGCCAACAATACTTTCAGTCATGGCTTATAAGCCAAACCAGGCCGAACAACAGGGCGATAATTTATGTACTGTTCATGTCCAACACAGACTCATCAAATAGGATCAGAAATAAATAGATCAGACACCACATTACTTATCACGGTTGAGTTCTGTTTTGCACTTAATACATGCACGGGAACAACTGACAAGTTGCACGCAGAAATCCAAACTTAAACACGAGATATAGGAACAGATTGACTAGGCACAAGATGGACGCTAGAAAACACCAGGGCAGTCACATTCACAAGATGGACGCTTCCAAGCACAGCACGTCAGCACCAAATTTTTATGTAGGTCACCAGCAACCTGCCAAGAGAATTTACATAAGACTTGGTTTGCAGTGAGAAAACATATGATGCTGCATACAAACATTATACATGCACGATAGTGCTGTAAACAAGAATGAAAACATTTACTGACCGTGAACATTATCAAAAGAGAATACTCGACACAAAACTAATGGTTCATGCTGCCATCTGCGTATAGAAAGAGTTGGGGACAGTGGCATCAGTAGGTTATATAGTTATGTAATTTGGGGAAAATTTAGAAGGCACAATAAGAAGTTTAGTGTCAGGGCACACACCTATCATTGAAGACTTCAGGAAATGCTCGTCTTCAGGAAACATCTGCAGATTTTTTGACTTCAGCAAGAACCGAACAGCAGCATCATGGAAATCCAGTAAGCTGCCAAACTTAATAAGCTCAGCGAGCGAAGGGATCTGATCCGCCATCTCAAAGGGCAGACCTTGCGATATCTACTCTGTGAAGTAGGTCGCAAACTCAATCTTCTCTTTGTAGCTGGGCTCACCATCGCTACTCTGCATGTACAGCTTGGAATCCTCCCTTTCCCACCTAAGCATTCGGCTGGACTTCACATCCACCACCTCTCCAGATGACAATCTTACACTATACCCCACTGTGATTGGTTCATCACTCTCTTGGACAGTCACATTCAGAAGGCAAGAAACCATCCTGTGCCTCTCTTCAGCAGGAATGTCGAGAGCAGGATCAGCGAGGAACGAGAGAATTATCTTGAGTAGGCCAACCATGATCACCTTACTTGGATCAATTGTTCTAAACCGGTAATTGTCTAAGGTGAAGGAATCATTCTTGGTAACTTCTTTGGATATTCTTTGAACACCGATGGTATCATAGATGCAGTTAAGGCTTGCTCTGAGACATGGACTGTTTGGTACAGTGTATAAGCTGCTTATGGCCAAAATAAGCTGAAATCAACAGCCAAACACCATGCTTTTCAGTAACTTATTCTGGCCACGCTTATTCCCACAGCTCCCATTTGTACTAAAAAGCAGAAGCTGGATCAGACCAGCTTATTTTGACCGCCGCTTTTACTCTATTTGTGCAGCTTATCTGGGAAGCACTTCCCAGATAAGCTGTACCAAACATGGCCATGGAAGGTAGGATAGAAGCAGGATACCAGATAAAAAATGAATGCTGAGATAGCTTGCTGAACAAGTCTGTAAGTAGTAGATCATCAGGAATGAACACATCCTCCTTCTTTGACAAAATGATCTTTCCATCAGTACATACAGGAACTTTGACAAAGCCAGAAATAAGTTTCTGGGTGTTTTTGCTCCAGTTTGTCGCAATGAATTTCCAGAAAGCAGAGCAATCAGACACAGCTATCTCCTGGATGGACTTCTCCCATGTGACCCATAGTTGGTAGTAATCTTCAGAACCAGGTCCATTCCTCACGTCGAAAGAGTACAAAAAGAAGTCAAGCAACTTTTTGTCATAATATTTGTCCAGGACGTGAAGCTGCAGGCAAAAAAGACTGTTCCGATCATGAAGAACACAGCTTCTTGAGGTCACCCATTCTCCACCATCCATTTCGTTTGGTATCCAAATCCAATTGCTATTTTTATTTTCAGGCACCCATTTGCTCTCCATCAGGTATAAGTAGATCCGAGAAATGGTAATCCTATCATTGTGGCTCCTCAGATGCCGAGCAACAAGATCTTTTCCATGTTTGATATCCACAGTTACTCCGATTCTTGTAAGAGCATCTTTAATTGGGCTATCTCTGAACCATAGAATGCTTCATCTATGAAAGGGCCATCTTCGATGCAGATAGAAGACTGTGTTGGATCAAAGAGGATACAATCATTAGGACACTGATATCTCATGGATGTCTTCAACCACTTCTTGCACAATTTTTCCTGGAAGCCCTTAGGAGGTCCAGCTGCAAGGGTGAAGTAGCTCTTGATGCACCCAAGCAGTGACAAGATTGTAGCTTTGAACAACTTGGAAGGGTCACTGGGAATGCTGATGCCTGTGATGACGAATCTAGCACCTTGTTTTAATTCAACAGTAACACCCAACTTCTTCAGTTCATCTTTGTAGCCATGTATCTCCATTCCTAAACCATGACAAGAGTCACCATCATCTATGAATGGTAAATTTTCTATTGGAGACAAAGGTTCCCATGCATCATCAAATAGAATTGCATCTGAAGGAGATCGGAATCCCAGTGAGGTGTACAGCCACTTTTCAGTACGCATAGAGTTGAAAAGCTCAACTTGAAGTGGGTTATGTGTTGCCAGTTGACGATACGATCCTAGTAGAGCCAGGACATCTGCTTTTTCAAGCAATGAATTCAACACCTTCTGCTTGAAAATATGGGTTATAGCCTTTGATGCCTCATCGAATCTTGTGATCAACCCAGTCTTCTTCAATTCTTCTTTGTATGAACTGATCACACTCCCATAAAATCCGTAATCAATAACAGGAACTCCATCAAAGACCTTTAGAAGGCACTCCCATTCAGGGTCCACAAGAAAAGACATGTTAGGAGCATGAAATCCCACAATTGTCTTCAACCGTTTCAAATCTTTCAGCTTCCTTACGAAATCATCACATGAACCCACATAACGGATGCACTTGAGGATTAATAGAGTAGCCTCAGAAGTAATATCATCAGAACTGAACTTGAAGTTGTCAATAACAAGCTGGTAATTGTCTTTGAACCCCACAATAACACCAAGTAATTCCAGCTCGGGTTTATATTCGAGGATGGCCTCACCGTAGGACAGAACATCAAGGAATGGTTGGTTACTGATACATGATGCCACTGCCCAATCTGAATCATAGATGATACAATCAGCAGGACGCCTGTTCCCAAGAGTACTCTTCATCCATCGTCCCTCTTTGACACTTTTGATCAGTTCACTCGGAGATAGAAACTTTTCTCGTAGAAACCGAATAAGCCGAAGCAGTGTGTACACATTCTCTTTGGTCAGCGAATTGCCAGCAGCAATAGACATGAGACGACTTCCGATGTAAGCTGAAGCTTCCTGGGATTCAAATCTCACGACAATTGCCTTGAGTTCCTCTTTGTACATATGTAGCTTGTTTTGATAGTGCTGTTGATCAATCATTGGTATATCAACACAGGAAGGTCCTGTTTGCAGAAGACTCCCCCAATTGGCGCTGGACAGAAATGATATATTAGGCGACTTGTACCCAGCCGACGTCTTTAGCCAACTCCCTTCCTCCACACAAGTCAAGAACAGGTCTGGTAATCTCACACCATTTGACTTCAAATTCCTTATCCATTCCAGCAGCAAGAATGCATTCTCCACAGTTAGAGGTGATGAAACAGTAGGGAATCTGGCATCTGGTGGGTGTATGAATGGCACATCCGAAGCCTGCAAATTTGTCTTGAGGAATTCCAGTAGCTGGTCCTCAGAAGTGTAGTTTCCGGCAAAATGTCCTGCTGACTTGTATTCTGCTGACAATTCAATGTAGCCGTCATTCCTCCATGGGTTTGTGCCCATCAAACCAACCCATTTGCTACCCTTGGCAGGAACTATAATGCTATTTCTTTTCTTGACAACGTAGCCATAGCTATCAATTACTGGCATGGTGCGGCAAAGTTCTGATAAGTAGTAGCTCTCGATGTGAAGCATCTTGGAAGAGTGGTAAAGAAAGTGTGCGAAGGCAATGACAGCTCTTTGATCAGAACCCAAGGAATCAACAACAGTTGATGCATAGCTATAGACAGAGACAACCTCCACTCTTGCATGATTCTTAAGCCAGTTTTTCACAGTTATCTTCTCCGACAAATCTTCTAGAGCTGTTTGTGTGCTGGGAGGCAGAAAGAACTGGTTAGAAGATAGAAATTCCCTGTTCCAGCTGATTAGCCATGATATGTACTTGTTTTCAGATGCAATGCACAACCTCTCATTCCACTGACTAGCTCTAGATATGCTCCAGAACGAGAGAACACCACCCCTATCAACATACTTCAATAGGGGAATGGAAATCATGTTTGTACCAGAAAAGTTTTGCCAATTGTCTGCAACAAAATATATAATTTCCAGGTAAAGCTGTTCGTGTACCTCCTTGACAAGATTTGAGCCTTCAATGCATTTTGCATACCATTCATGGTTCACATTTTTCACTTCCAGAAAGTTTAGCACACTGTCATATATACTGTTGTCAAAATGAGAGCTAAGAATATATATAGGTTCCATGGGTCAACAGATTCCTCAAATCCACTTCGAGTTTCCATGCTTTGTCAAGGATAGTCCAAAAGGCTAGCTCGAGTCGTGCAACTTCACTGGGCATGCAGAATATCTTCTGTGAAGCATAAGACTGACACGGAACTATATCCTGTTGGTCCGATCGATCTCAAATTCAGATCTGAAACTACCAGAGGACAGCTTGGCCCTTGGCCGCTTAGATTGAATGAAAATGCAATGGCTTATTTTTACAATGATACTCCATTGCCCTTTATAGGCAAATGGGACTCCCACTTGCTACAACATATTCTAACAACTAAAGTGGATGCTGAACATATTACTAACATTAGACTTGGAAGTCAAGGAAAGTAAAAGTGCAGGAAAAGTAAGATACAAGTGTTTTAGCACTAGGCTTATCTATCAATCTCCCCCTAAGGCTTATGCCGAGCACTGGAGTGATCTACTGTAGCCCAATCCTCTCCCTCATCTCCTAGAACTTGGACTTCCCTAGCAACTTGGTGAGAATGTCAGCCCGCTGATCAGTAGTGGTAATGTGGCTGGCCTTGATGCTTCCGTCCTCCAAGCAATCTCTGATGAAATAGTACTTAATGCGGATGTGCTTGCTTCTTTCATGGAAGACAGGGTTCTTTGCCAGAGCTAGAGCAGACTTGCTGTCCACCTTCAACTCAACGACATCCACCTTCCTGCCAAGGAGCTCTGCCAGCATCCTTGACAGCCACAGCGCCTGTGTAGTGGCAGTGGTGGTGGCGATGTACTCCGCTTCACAGCGTGAGAGGACCACCACCTTCTGCTCGAGGGACTGCCAGCTGACCAAGCAATCACCGAGGAAGAACATTGTCTCGGTTATGCTCTTGCTGGTATCCACATCGCCGGCGATGTCGCTGTCGCAGTAGCCGATGAACCGCACCGTGTCGGGGGCCCTTTCGTAGTGAAGACCGTAGTCGAGGGTGCCCGCCACATAGCATAGGATTCGCTTGATGGCCTACATATGCTCCATCGTCAGCCACTCCATGAACCGGCTCATGTACCCGATAGCGAACGCGATGTCCGGCCGGGAATGGACCAGGTATCGCAAGCTCCCGATCAGCCGCCGGTAATGGATTGGATCGACCTCCTCCGCCATGCTCTCTCGACTCAGCTTGAGCTTCTCCTCCATCAGGGTGTGGGGCGGATTGCAGCCTGTCATGCCGCCAAGCTCGAGGATGCGCTTGGCGTAGTGGGTTTGGCGGAGGGCGATCCCGGTGGCGTCCTGGCACACTTCGACGCCGAGATAGAAGCAGAGGAGGCCGAGGTCGCTCATGTCGAACGCCTTCTTCATCTGAGCCTTGAACACCTCCACCTTCTGCTCTTCAGTGCCGGTGATGATGAGGTCATCGACGTAGGCGCCGACCAATAGAACGTTGCGTTCGCTGCCCCGCCGGTACACCGCCGCCTCATGCGCGCTTTGCTTGAACCCCATCTTCTTGAGTGTGGCGTCGAGCTTCGTGTTCCAGGCGCGCGATGCCTGGCGCAGGCTATAGAGTGCCTTGCGCAGGCGGTACACCTTCCCCTCTTCTCCGGCGACGACGTAGCCAGGTGGCTGGCACACGCAGACCTCCTTGAGGTCGCCATTGAGGAAGGCGGACTTCACGTCCATGTGGTGGACTTGCGACCACTCATCAGCTGCCAGCGTGAGGAGGACATGGACTGACTCCATGCGCGCCACGGGGGCGAAGGCATCATCATAGTCGATCCCCTCCTGCTGAACAAAGCCGCGCGCCACCAGCCGCGCCTTGTGCTTGATCACCGCGCCTAGCTCGTCCTTCTTGAGCGTGAACACCCACTTCAGGGTGATAGGGCACTGGCCGTCAAGCAGTGGCACCAGCTCCCAGGTGCGGTTCTGCTCAATGGACTTGAGATCCTGCTCCATCGCCGCCTGCCACGTCAGATCACCCTGCACCTCAGCGTAAGTGGTCGGCTCACCGGCGTGCGTCAGATGAAGTTGGGCGAAGAGCCGAGGGCCGGTCCGGTGAAGACTGGTCACCAAGGATGCTTGCCACGGTGCGGTATCACAGAGGCTCATCGTCGTAGTATGCATCCAAGCGGTCTTCATCGTCCTTCAATGGCGTGGCATACTCGACCTCGGGCTGCCCTGCGTGCACTGGTGTCGCAGCGGGCGAGGTAGAAGATGCTGAGGAGGTCGACTGGTACGTTGGAGAGATCGACTGCAATGATGTAGAGGTTGGAGAGGTCGGCTGCGGTGCTGGAGAGGTCAGAGCTGCTACTGATGGACTACCAACCACCACCGATGTGATGCGAACCACCGTCGATGAGCTGCCAAGCTCCCCTGGATTTGGTAATGGTGAACAAGGTGGAGTTGGCGAAAAGGTCGGCGCTGGTGATGCAGATGCACCTTCTGCTTCCTCAGCACCGCCAGCCCATGCGTACTCGACGGTGAAGCCGCAAAGCGTGGTCGCCGACCCGTCATCCACCGTCTTGTACCATGCCCAGTCGCGTCCTTCATCGAACACAATGTCGTGCGCCATGCGCACGCGCCGTGTCACCAAGTTGAGCACACGGTAGGCCTTAGCCCCCTCTGTGTAGTGGATAAAGCCCCCTGGCAAGCTACGATCATCGAGCTTGCCAACGTGGTTTAGCTCCTTGATGAAGGCGAGGCAACCGAAGATGCGCAGATAGCTGATCGTCGGCTTGTGCCCGTGCTAGGCCTCATACGGCGTCTTGTTGTCGAGCGCACGCCTCATCATCCCAGCGCGCGGCAAGGCAGAGGGGGTGCGCCACCTATACATGGAGCACATAAAGGTGGTTGCTTCCCCATTTCACCTTGACGAGAAGACAACGACCTCTATCCCAGATGCACAACACGCCGTCCTCAATCTCCACCCGTGAGCCGTTCTCGTCCAGCTGGCTGGCACTGATGATGGAGTTCTTCAAGGCCGGGATGTAGTACACCCTGGTGAGAAGATGGTGCGCCCCCATCTTGGCCTTGAAGATGACCGAGCCGACGCCCTTAATCTCAACGGTGGAGGCATCACCGAACTTGACGGAGCCCTTTACGCCAGAGTCTAGGTCGGAGAAGAACTCGCGCCGACCCATCATGTGGTGCGTCGCAACGGTGTTGAGGTACCAGCCGTCGATCTTGTCATCGGTGGCATCTTTGCCGAAGAAGGCATGGCCGCGTGGTTCGTTGAGGTGGAGCTCAGTGGAGCTTGACATCTTGGAAAGGGGAAAGCTTGGGCCTTTCACCCCCTCCCCTATGTCTTGCTACAGCTCAACGCACCCATGCGCTAGGAGTAGGGTGGCATCCTGCTCCTCTGCTTGCGCGACGTGAGACTGCCCACCATGGCATGGAGGAAGGTGGTAGTCCTTGGCCCAGTGGCTAGTCCTGCCATAGTTGTTGCAGGTGTCATCCCGGGTTGCCTTGCGCTCGCCGATGTCACCGTCATCAGCACTGACCTAGCCCTAGGGTCCCTTCTCCTCATTCTTCTTGCCGCCGCGTGGACGCAGGTGATGCTCCTTGAAGCCGGACGAACCAGATCCTTCCTCATTCTTGTCGAAGGCACGCCACTGCTCCATCATGTACAGCAGCTTGCCTTCGGCGGCGCCCTGCTTGGAGTTCGGTGCCTGCTCACCGTCTTTCACCGCCTTGAGCCTCCCGGTGACATCCTCGATGGTGAGTTGCTTGAAGTCGAGGAGCGTATCAATCGAATTGACTATCTGCGCGTACCTCTTCGGCATCCAGCGGAGGAATTTCTTCACCGCGCGCTCCACTATGAGGTCAGTGTCTCCGTTGCGCGCCATCTGCTCCATCAGATTAGTAAGACGATGGGAAAAGTCCTCGACTTGCTCACCAGGCTGAAAGGCGAGGCCTTCCCACACCCCTTGGAGGCGCTGCAACATCGCCCAACGCACACGATCTCCGCCGATGCGTGCCGCGGCGATCGATTCCCATGCCAGCTTTGCTGTAGCCTTGTTGGCAACGGAGGCACCGAGCTCGGTGGGGACAAAGACGCACAATGGCTCCAGCGCCTGGCGATCATCGTCGTACTCGACGCCGCCGATGTGAACCGCCTCCCACAGCTGTTGGGCCTGCAGCTTGACCATCATCAGCAGGCTCCACTCGTGGTAGTTTGACTTGGTGAGCATCGGCCACGGCGTTCCCGCTCCAGAGTCGCGGTAGACCGTCTGCAGCACCGGGGAACGGCCGCGCCGACCACGACGCCACTCTGGTGATGGCGACTAGCGGCGGCGCCCGACTGGGCTACGCGATCCTCTAGCTGACTCCGGCTCCCGCTCCATCTCGGCGCGTAGTGCTGCCGCCGCGGCATGGACCGCCGCCGTCGCCTGTCAGGCCGTCTCGGCTGCCGCTGCCTCTACGGCAGCAAGGCGTGTCACGTGATTGGTCGGCTCTGGCACCCGTGGCAGCGCGCGCTCTTGCGACCTGGCTGGCGGTGGATATAGCGCTCTTTCACTCAAGAACCCTCTTGACTCCGATACCATATTGTTGGCCCGATTGGATCTTAGATTCAGATCTGGAACTAACAGAGGCCAACTTGGCCCTAGGCCGCTTGGATTGAATGGAAATGCAATGACTTGTTTTTACAATGACACTCCATTGCCCTTTATAGGCAAAAGGGACTCTCACTTGCTACAACATATTCTAACCACTAAAGTGGATGCTGAGCATATTTCTAACACTAGACTTGGAAGTCAAGGAAAGTAAAAGTGCAGAAAAAGTAAGATACAAGTGCTTTAACACTAGGCTTATCTATCATATCCTCCGCAAGGACCTTGTCTTTGATGCCAGACCTAACTGGCTCAAGCAGTGGGATCTGTGAAGAATTGACAGGTAGAAACTTGAACATAGATGATGGCAGAGACATTGATGGTGATGCATCAGCTCCAGACTTCACGAGTGTTACAAAAGCATCCATGAAAGCGCTTGGGACACACTCTAGAATTCCCTTGTTCCACGGACTGTCAAACAATATAGCCTCCCTTCACGAAGCAAGGAGGAAGTCAGCCTGAATAATGAAGGGGAAGCTTGTTACCATGTCAGTTGGGAGGAAAGCATAGATGTCAGGTGATAGCTGCTTCCCACGGGACAGACGCTCGTCATGTGGGAAGGCCAGGGTTATCACCCATTCATCAATTTCAGCACGCTTATCGACTCTATTCTCTGGCTTTACTGGGAATTTCTGCCTCCACATATAATAACCACATTCAGCTTCAACTTTCCCGGTTTCTTCAGCAGATAAATGGAGTGTGTACGACTCAGCATGCATGTTCTTCCTGGCTTGGTAGTCCTTTTCACTGGATATCGAGATCAAACTAACAAAATTAGATTGAATTATAAGATGATGCATCAAACGACAAAACAAATTGCAATATATGAATTTCTTCTATAATTTAAATATATTAAAAGTAGTAATTGCGCTCAGCAGAGATGACGTGGATAGCTTGTATTAAGGGGTTGAAAGTTAGCTGGATGACATGGATATTAGTGGGAGATGATGTGGATGGTTGGTGGGAGATGATGTGGATAGTTAGTAGAAGATGATGTGGATGACTTCATATTGAGATAGAACTTGTAGTGAGGAGTGAAAATGACATTGATAGCTTATATTAAGATGTTGAAAGTTAGTAGGATGATATGGCTATTAATGGGATATGATGTGGATGGTTAGTGGGAAATGATGTGAATAGTTAGTGGGAGATGATGTAGGTGGCTTGCATATTGAGATAAAACTTGTAGTGGGGATTAGCTTTATAAGAAATAAAGATAGATGTGGGTAGATTGGTTTTATTAAACTCGGTTCTCAACACCTAGATTATTTTGGCAAGGTAACAATGAAAAGCGAGAATATCATCTAGCTAAATAAGACATCTTGTGTCGCCCCAAACATCAAGTTGGTCTAGATATAACACACTTGGTATAAAAAATAAATATCTCCTTAGCAAGTGATTTTTTAAACTACTAAATGAGTAAGGGACTTGGTAGTCCTTGCTTAGAAATAAATATCTAAGTTTAAAATGTTTGTCACAGGTTTAAATTAAACCTAGTGAGTCACATTTTGGGAATGTACTCTAAAGGCCATGGCAAATATTTTTGGGACTTTCAAAATAGGAGATGGTCACAAACTAGATTTTGGGATGTCACTTGGATACGCCCAAAACCACTTAAAGAGCAATTACCAAGAGTAACAAGAACACCAACAGCCGCCACGCTCAACTAGTGCCATGAGATGCAAATCAATGATACAAATGCACTAGAGCCTCTCCAATCTCACCCAAATTTGATCCAAAATGATGCAAATGAGTGGAGTGTGTTTCTCAGTTCTCAAGAGATCTGCACAATTGTATGAAGGTCCAAGAAAGTAGCCAAGGTCAGCCACAAGGTCTATTTATGGACCACACACTCAATCCAACAATTACCCCCCTTGAGTCAATTTCTGCGTATGCACCGAACGGTTCTAACAGCTCTTTTCCAATGGCTATTGCCTAGGTTAGATATCCATTGATGTTGTTTGGTGCACACCAGACAACTCTAGCGAGCATCAGTGACCAAACCCTGGTCTGCAACCTTCTTTGGTAGAATGGTGTGGTGCGGGCTCCGGTGTCTGCACCAGACCGCTCTGGCGTCCCCTTTTGACCGTGCATGGCTAGAGACTTGCACCGGACTCATCTGGTGCCCCTCCTAATAGTACAACTATCTATCCTAAACATGAACACACACCGTATAGCATCTCGGCTGGCGAAAACCAAACACCTAGCATATACCTTTGCCTTTAGTCTTGTTTTCACCTCCTCATCTTCTCCAAGTTTGTGCTTGCTCCATTTGGATTGATCACCCTTCATCCATCTCCAAGCCTTGCTCACCATATTGGTGTGGACCTAACCTAGCTTAATCTACACTTAGTAAAAGGTTAGTTGACTAGTGCTCAATTATCAAAGCCAATCTTGGAGCTTTCACCATCATGGATCAGGGATAGGCTCATTTGCCTCTAATAATAAGGCGATGTTTTGTGACAAACACTTTGCACCCATCATGCTTTTGCATCAAATCCTATCTCACTCTTTTTCCAAAATACTTTCATCTCCCACTCATGTGCTACACTCTTTTTTCTCTACCACTCGCCACCCCATCCAATGCCCTCCCCTCAGCCCTCTGCCTACCACTTCTGCCCTAGGTTGCCACCTCTGCCTACCCTCCACTCTAGACACTGTCGCTACCCACAAAAACGTTTCTGCCTGCCCTCTGCTCCTCATCTCCACCAATAGCAGTGGTGACTCTTCTTCCCAAGTTAAAAGGCCTAATTTGATTTTGGTAATTGAGTGAAAACAAGTGGACTAATGGTTTGCTTAAGTGTTGTTTGATCTAGGTTAGTGTTGAGCAATGGGACAACCATGGAGGATATGGTGATGGTCAAGGTGATCAAGTGCTCAACATGGATGAAAGAAGGAGATGGAGAAGTGGGAAGAAAAGGGCTATGCAAAGGTATAAGATGGGTTTTTTTTTATGCCTGTACCTCCTTTTGAGCAACGGTATAAGATAGGTATAAGCAAAGGACTAATGGTTTTTATATGTTGTCTCAATTGGTAGAGTATTCTTTCACACTAAATCCTCAACTTGGAAAGACCTGCTTTAACTTTCTTAATGTATACCGTGGCAACTCAAGCTTTGTCTCTCTCAATATCCTTGGAGTGGAGCTCTTGCCAGATGTAGTTGATGGCTTGGTGCATGTCCTACACTAGCGGGCTCTACTCGTCGCTTCAACTCCTGGTGGATCCTCTCTAGGTGCTCGTGTGGTGACGACGAGGACCGCGTCATTTTTGGGGTTCCACTTCAATTAGATGACCATAGGGGGAAGGGTGACCTAGGTTGCAAGAAATTGTAGAACGAAGGAGAGGATTCATGTGAACTTAAACCCAGATTAACTAACTGGGTTACACTTAATTTGTACGAGAATTTATACTTAGTTCACACAAGAATTTAGTTGTTGGGACAAATAAATCAAACTTTCTCGGACAATAAAAATGATGTTCCGGATGTGACCTAGTTAGTTTTTGGATTTTACTATCTATCAGCATATTCGGCAGGCTGTAAACGATCGTGGATTATTTACTGCTGGCTGATTTGGTGTGAGAGAAAAATACCGTTCCAGCTTATAATCTATGATCGTATACGAGCAAGCGAACAGGCTGTATATTTTATACATATTTTGTCATAAACATGAAAATTATATGCAGTGATTTATTTTCACAAACACTTCCAAAATCCGGTCCTCTTTTGGCGTCCACAATAAACATTATACATATATATAGGCTCCGTTCGCGTGGAGGAATTTGGAGAAATCTGGAAGAATTTGGATGAATCTGGACGAATCTGTGAGAAGGAAACACCGTTCCGGATGAAAAAAGAAGCGGATCAAGCTGGGTTTAAGGGCACGCGAACGGGGCCATAGGAATAATAAAGTGGCGAGGGATCGGATACTGCAGATTGAAAAGACATGTCGTATTTAATAGAACAAACTGTTTTCTTCGAAAGCATTTGTAGCAGCATGTTCGTTTGGTCGTAAACGATCGTGGATTATTTACTGTGGACTGATTTGATTGGTTTGGTGTAAGAGAAAAATACTATTTCAGCTTGTAATCCATGATCGTATACGATCATATAAGCCCAGCCGAACATGCTGGTCTTTGCATCAATCAGTCAGTTAGAAGAAGTCAATGCAACCACGCACTAACACACGGAGGAAGTATCTTCGCGGCGAAGGAAATTGCCTCCCAACAGGCTACAGTACACATCGTACGGTTACTATGTGGGAAGCAAGCCCTGGACTGGAGTCTGGAGCGAATGTCTGCGAGGCACAGCGTCCCGGCTCGTCTGTTCCAAGTGACATTGTCACTCCACTTGTTTTTTTTGAAACAAAACACTCCACTTGTCGTTCGTCACAACACTGTTTGGGCACTCTTTGGACCAAAGTACCTCCGCTCAAACTTTACACGTTGGACACATGTATAAAGTATTAAATATAGATTAAAAAATAATTAATTGTACATATTGCAACTACTTTGCGAGACGAATCTTTTAAGCCTAATTAGTCCATGATTTGACAATAAAGTGCTACAGTAACACATGTGCTAATGCCGGATTCTTTTAATAAATTCGTCTCGTGGTTTACCGACGGATTCTGTAATTTGTTTTTGAGTGAAATACACTGGCGGCCCTTTAACTTATCGGCCTGTGCCAGTTCGGTCCACGAACTTGCAAACGCGGAAAATGGGCACCTGAACTTGTCAAGTTGTTCACCGTAGGCCCATTTCTCATCCGGCGCGGCCTCCAGGCGACATGGCGGACGAAGTACGTGAGCCGCACGTTTTAATACCGAACGCAGGTGACGTTATGCATCTAGGCTCCTCCGCATCTGCCCATCTCCAAAATCATGTCTTCTTCAAGTTCATCGTGCTGGGGGCGAGGCGGCGGCGGGGCCGGCTTGCGACGGAGGCAAAAGTCAACGACTTTGCAAGATTCCGCGGAAGAGCAACGACGAGACATACCTAGGGAGCGCAGGTTTCCGCCGCGAGCGCGGTGAATCTGCGGCATGGCGCCGTGCCTGCGACCGGAAGGGGAACCACCACCAGACTACGGTTAGTCAATCGAAGCTCAAAACCTTCTTGTTAGTGCCTTTAGGATGTGGTGGTGTGCATGTACTTGTTCCTGGTGTAGGGCAATTTCGTTTGTTTTGGTGGCTAGGGTTTAAGGGTTCCTGGTGTCGCCTAAATAAATCAAGTAGTAATGAGCAACATTTGGTTCAATGTAGATGATGCTGAGAACAAGTTCACTGTTGAGGTGCACCACTGTGGTTTCTTTGTTGGTCAGGATTCGAATAAGGCTTATATTGATGGAAAAGTGAACTGGTTTGACCATTGCGAGGTAGATACCTGGTCTCCATTGTGGTTCTTGGATTTTGTTGATGAGTTGAAATGTCCTAAAATAGATGCTCTAAAGATATACTGGTTGCTTCCTGGAATGGATCTTGCTTGTGGACTTAGGGTGACTGAGTTAGATTCAGAGACATTGGTGATGACTGGCATTGTTGATAGGGTGAAGAACCTTATTGTCTATTTTGATCATGATAACAGTATGGCTGACATAAACTGGGATGACATAGTGGCAAACTCAATTGCTTCACTGCCCGAAGTAATCAACCCAGCCAAGTGAGGATTTGTTGGGAAGAAAGAAGGAGAAGAACTGCCACCATTTGAAATGGAGCAGGATTCAGTGCAGCAAGATTCAGTGCAGCATGATGTGCATGGAGATGATGGTGACAGTGAAGATGACTTTAAAATGGAGCAGGATTCAGTGCAGCATGATGTGCATAGAGATGATGGTGACAGTGAAGATGACTTCGATTTTAGTGATAGTGATTATGATTTAGAGGGAGATGATGATGATATTTTTGTGGACTATGTTGATGAGGATGTCACAAAGGAGACTGGCATCAAAGGGCAGCAGAAAGGTAAGGGAAGAAGGCTGTTGGTAGCAAACTGAAGGGGAAAAAGGTTTCATCTTTGACTGGTTATGGAGAGGAGTCAACAGATGAATCTGAGCTAGAATTGCCAGAATCTGATGAAGAAGGACAAGGTCTAAGGTTTAAGTCATTCAGAAGGGAAGACATAGACAATCCCATCTTTAAAGTTGGCATGATATTTGAATCAGTTGAGATGTTCAGGAAGGCTGTCACACAATATAGCATGAAGCAGAGGGTAGAGATCAAGATGCCTAGGAATGAGAAGAAAAGGTTGAAGGCTCGTTGTGCAGATGGGTGTCTTTGGAATTTATATGCTTCAAGTGATAGCAGGACTCAGGGGTTGATGATCAAGACTTATCATGGGCAGCACACTTGCCAAAGGAAGTGGACATTGAAGAGATGTACCTCAAAGTGGCTTGCTCATACATACTTAGAGTCATTTTGGGCTGACCAGAAGATGACACTAGCTAACTTTGCAAGGACAATCCAGAAGGAATGGAATCTGACACCCCCAAGAACTACACTTGCTAGGGCCAGGAGACTTGCTATGAAGGTGATACTTGGTGATGAAGAAGAGCAATACAATAAGTTGTGGGATTATGCACATGAATTCAGAAGAAGCAATCTAGGGAGCACTTTCTATCTTAATCTTGCTGGAAACCTATTCTCATCCTTGTATGTTTCTTTGGATGCCTACAAGAGAGGCTTCCTAGCTGGTTATAGACCTATAATCTGCCTAGATGGTTGCCACCTTAAGACTAAGCATGGAGGGATAATGCTCACTGCAATTGGAATTGTTCCAAATGACTGCATTTATCCAATTGCATTTGGAGTTGTAGAAGTTGAGTCTATGGCTACATGGAAGTTGTTCTTGGAAACATTGAAACAAGACCTAGGCATTGAAAACACATACCCATGGACTGTCATGACTGACAAACAGAAGGTACCAGCTTTTGCACATCTTCTTAACTTGCTGCTGTAGTATTTATGCTAATCTATTCTTGTCCATTTGCAGGGTCTAGTACCAGCTGTTGCATAGGTTTTCCCAGAATTTGAACACAGGTTCTGTGTCAGACACCTATATTCCTATTTCCAGATGCAATTCAAAGGTGAGAACTTAAAGAACCAACTCTAGACTTGTGCTAGATCAACCACAGTAGTTAGGTGGAATGAGAACATGGAGAAGATTAAGGTCCTTAACCAGAAAGCTTTTGAATGGCTAGAAAAGATGCCACCAAATACTTGGGTTAGGGCTTTCTTTAGCATTTTCTCCAAGTGTGATATTCTACTAAACAATAGTTGTTGAGGTGTTTAATAAATACATACTAGATGCTAGAGAAATGCCTATCTTGAGCATGTTAGAGCAAGTCAAGACACAACCGATGACAAGGTATCATACAAAGGACAAGGATGTAGGGATTGTGTGGGATGGTACTATTTGCCCCAAGACAAGGAAGAAACTTCATAAGAATTCTCAGTGGGCAAACACCTGTTATGCACAGCCTGCTAGTAATGGCATTTTTTAGGTCAATATGGTGGACATACAATACACAGTGGACCTAGGTATTAGGCAGTGTGATTGCAGGAGGTGGGAGTTCACTGGTATCCCATGCTCTCATGCTATATCTTGTTTGAGGATACAGAGAATTCCTTCCGAGTCCATGGTTCATGAGTGCTACTCTACTGCAACCTACCTGAAAGCATATGGTCCCAAGATTTATCCTTGCAAAGATAGGAGCATGTGGCGGAAAGTTCAAGGACCAAATGTACTTCCATCAGTCTATGAGAAAAAAGTTGGCAAGCCACCCAAGAACAGAAGGAAGCAACCTCATGAAGTCATGGGCAAGTTTGGTCCTAAAATGTCCAAGCATGGTACTGTCATTACTTGCTCTTATTGTGAAACAGAAGGGCATAACAGAGGTGGTTGCAAGCTGAGGAAGGCTGGGATCAAGCCTAAACTACAACCTCAAAACAAACCAAATGTGGATCATGGCCAAGAAGGAGGATCAGCTGAAGGTTTTGAAGTACCAGTTACTAGCCAAGTAAGTGAAACTTATTTAGCATGTCCATTGGATTAATAGTTCATACACTCTAAAGCATGGCATTGTAGGCTTCCATGCAGTTTGGAGAGGGGAGCCAGCCAGTGCTATCAAATATAACAGGAACTGTCCTTTCTCAATTGCATGCAGATGTAAGTGCACATAAACTTCGTCCACTCTATCAAATTGAACATGTAAACACCTAACTTGATTCCATGCAGTCCTCACAAACAAGCAAAAGACAACTTCACAAGGAACCATTACCAGATTCCACATTCATCAGTAGGAACCAGCCTACTACGAGTCCAGTGCCCCCTACCACTGCAAGCAAGGCTAGAAAGAGGAAGATTGAAGCGCAATGCGCCAAGTGGCCCATGTGATCAGCAAGGCAAGACTAAGAAGAATACAACTACCAAGACAAGAAGGCTTGAAGACCTATGAATGTGGTTTGTGATGCTTTTGTATAGGTCCATAGACTCACTGTGCTAGTTTCTATGAACCTGTAAAGCAGCAACAAAAACATCTTAGTTGATGCTTTAGGCTTATTTTGCTTCCTTTTGGTTCTTCCAGCCAGACAGGGAAGATAGATACATCTTTTGGTTCTTCCATATAAGCACAGGAAGATAGTACTTACTTAGTGCCTTACATCTAGGACAATGACATGTGTGTTATAGTTGATAGACACAAAATCTGTGACAATACATCATCCTGTTATGGTTCCATCTTGAGGAATTGACATTGCAAGATCTGTGAAGATTATCTTGTTGTTATTCATTGATGGTTTCATACATGGCTTGATAACATTACTGAACATATGCATTGATAACATAATGTTGCTCAAAACCAACATGATTGCTGAATCCAACATTACTGAATAACAGGATTGCTGAAACCAACATTACTGAGCAACACAAAAGCAACAGTACTGATTACACATTTACCTACTTCACCAACAGGACTAACAGAACAAGAATTAGCAGAAACAATAGAGCAACACAGACTACAAATATAGCCTTCAGCACCATGACTACTTCTTTCACCATTTCAGCAGATACAGCTTCCCTCTTCACCCAACCATTGTTGCGTACTCCTCCATTAGTGTTCATCTTCAAATCATGGGATTCCACCATGGCTGTGCCTGCATTGCTGGGACTTGCTTGAGCACCAACAATGTTCTTGCCGAACACCACCTCCAAGTACTCCTTCTCCCACTTCCAGAAAGGGCAACCGGTTCCATCTCGCTACAAAAATCCCTAATATCAGCTTCGAATCTAGCAAGAACAAGAACTTCATCTTATTTGAACCACTAACCTTGTAGAACGGGCAGCAGTAGAACGCCTGCCCAAAGCTCCATTCCTGCTTCGATGCCCGGCACACCACCCTTGCCCGCCCGCACTCCCTGCACTGGATCAGCGGTATATCGGCTGGATCTGCCGTAGACGCCCTTGATTCGCTAGCCATGGTGCCGATCTGATCTCGACGACGGGAGCAAGAGGAGGAAGACAATCTGGAGAAAGAGGGCAGATGCGGAGGGGCCTAGAATCTCGTCGTTGCTCTTCGACAGAATCTTGCAAGGTCGGCGACTTCTGCCTCCGTTGCAAGCTGCCATGCCCCCGCCGCCGCCTTGCCCCAGCACGATGAACTTGAAGAAGACATGATTTTGGAGATGGGCAGATGCGGAGGGGGCCTAGATGCATAACGTCACCTGCGTTCGGTATTGAAACGTGCAGCTCACGTGCTTCGTCCGCCATACTGGCGCTGCCACGTCGCCTGGAGGCCGCGCCGGATGGGAAATGGGCCTGCGGTGAATAACTTGACAAGTTCAGGGGCCCATTTTCCGCGTTTGCAAGTTCGTGGATCGAACTGACACATGCCGACAAGTTAAAGGGCCGCCAGTGTATTTCACTCTTTGTTTTTTATTAGTACCCGAACACTCCCTGCGATATCTCATATAACATCCGATATGACATATCTCGGACCTTTACTCTAAACACCACCTAAGGTACGAGCTTTTTCTGCTGGATCACAACAAGTGGAGAGCATCTCGTCTTTCAGTCGAAGTGAAAGCAAATGAAACGTCGGCTACTAGTACGTGGAAAGTCATGAATCCCTGCACTCTTTTGGACCGAAGGTAGGAGGCGGCTTTTGTCATAGTCCTTGTTGTCAACTTTATTAGCACATATATACAAACGGACCCGATAAGTTGATTTCTAAATACAAAACACTGATAAAATTATTACTGCCAAATAAAGTGCACCAACGAAAAAATTCTCCATCTTGTCAGGCAATACCAATTAGTGTCCGAACCAGTTTTTCTCATTTGAGGTCTAAACTTTCTTAGTATATTCATCTGTCTACTTTTTTTTTCAAAGGATATTCCTCTGTCTACTTGGTAACGCTACTACATAATTGTTTTCCTTTTTAACAGTTTTCGAACTGGCAGTTTCTAAATTTAAGTACTCCTTCCATCCAAAAAAATAATTATATATATAATTGTGAATAAATATTTATACAGATTTGTATCTAGAATTATATTCTTTTGACAAAGAAATAGGAAAACAGTCTTTTTTTTTTTGAACCTAGGTATATTCATTACTAATTGGCTAACAAATCGTTAGCGACAATTACAGAGATGCAATCAGGTATGGAGTCTGAAATTATCTCGTCACCCTCAATGCACATATTAGATATTACCCAACTTAGCTAGCTCATGAGCGGCTTCATTACATATTCTAGCGACAAAAACACATTCGAAATTGATGAAATTTGAACTCAACAAGAACTTGATCTCCTCAATCAGATGAACTACAGCAGAATTAGCATATACTGCCGAGTTCATAGCTCGCACCACCTCCTGGGCGGCGGTCTCCAGAATCAGCTGACCAATCAACAAATCCGCTGCAGTTTGCACTTCTTGAAGACAAGGGATCAACTCCGCTTGGAAGGCGCTCAAAAGATTGTTTATCTTCCCTCTTCCTGCTTGCACTACATCGCCATCGCTGTCCCTGATCAGAAATCCCCAGCTGCTGACTTTCTCATTTGGAAGAAAAGAACCATCGCAGTTAAGTTTCAGAGGCCTCACCCACTTCTGTCTATGCTGTCCCGCCTGCATCGGGCTACTTATGATCTGCTGCAAGTTTTCATTCGTATACAGTTCAATGCATCGTGCGCCCGATTACTTCAGCAGGCCGGCGACGACCCTCTTCTCTGATGCAGTTTCGTTCTGACCAGATAAACCAAAGAGTGATCACTATCAATTCTCTCTTTGGTTCTCACTGCTTCAGAATCCACTCCACTACATTTGAAAAATAGGCGTCAGTTATATATGTTAGTAATCCCCTTTCAGTCCCTAGGTTAAGAGCGCGCCAAATTTGCTTTGCCAACTGACATTTGAAAAATAGGTGCCCACCATCCTCGCTCATCCGGCCATATAGCAGACATCTTATTTCAATTTGCATTCGTCAGCGAACCAAGTTGCACTTAAGAGGATGACTATTATGGGTAAGCCGCAATAGAAATTACTTGATTTTGTTAGGGCATTTTTTAATTTCCATAGATCCTTGCAAGCCACGTTCCCATCATTCATACTTCCTACTTGGGCTCCAGCTATGCTTCGGATTCGAACTTCTAAGTTTCTAAGTCTATGACACTATGTGAAAAACAATTTGTAGCAACGGGTTTTTTTTAGAGCGGCTGGCATTGAAGCAGCCCCTACAGTGTCATGCTCGGGCTCCAGCACAGCAGCCGCCCCTACAAATGGCACAGTAGGGGCGGCTGGTAATACGAGCCGCCCCTACAAATGCGTCGATTTGTAGGGGCGGCTGGTATGTAGAGGCAGCTATTACCAGCCGCCCCTGCTGTGTCCATTTGTAGGGGCGGCTGAATCATCAGCCGCCCCTACAAATATCCGATGTATATATAGCAGCCACCTTCTTCCATCACTTCACTTTCCCCAAAATTTTCTCTTCCACCGAGCTACAGCCATTCGCTGCCCCAACCCTCTCCTTCCCCTCACCGCTCGAAGCTATCCGACGGCCACAGCGTCTTCCCCTCACCGCTCCGTAGCCATGGTCCGTCCCCATCCCCTCTCCTGCTCGGCTGCTCCTCTACGCACCACAGACATTTGCCACCGTGCCGCACCGTATCCATCGGCCGCTGCCACCCCTGCCACCTACGCCGCCGCCACCAATGCTCGGTGTCACTGCAGGTGGCCCAAAGCCACCGGTCAGCGCTGGACACCTGGTCCGACGGTGCCGTGAACCTCCGACGGCCGGGGCGGCGGGGCGCCACGCCGGTGCCGAGGGGCCGAGCGAATCTACACCGGGGCCGAGCGGATCTGCGTCGGCACGCCGCCAACCGGGGGCCGGGGAGCTCAGCGGTCGGGCACCGGGTGGTGAGCGGCGAGCGGTCAGCCTTTTTCATTTATCCTCTCCCTCTGAACTCATCCCCTAAGAGGGCTTCAGATCTGAGCATACCCATTAGTGTGTAGGGTATTGGTGCCTAGATTTTGGTGTGAGTGACTAGAAATTTGTTTCTGCTCTGTACACCAGCTAAAGCTTCTCCAACATTGACAGTAATGTGTAGTTGTGCTCTATCTTGGCGTAATTTATTCTTTCTTGTATGGCAAATTTTTTAGTTTTGGTTTGAAGTAAATGAATCATGAATGGTTCCTTTTTGTCTTGTTTCAGATGCAGGGAGGGGTTGGAGATGCTCATGCCAGCCAACTTGGACAACGATGATGGTCATTTAGTAGCCTTGTATTGTGTGGTGAGTAACCTACTCAAAGCATGTGTGCTGGTATTAGCATCTGCATATTGTCATCCAAGAACCTGTTAGGAAGCACTAAGAGTTTCTTATATGTTGAGGTGTGGAAGCAAGTCTTGTGTTCTGAGAGAGCTGCAGCGATTGGGGTGAGGCAGAAGAACATGAAGCATTGATGCCGGCGTAGAATGCGCATGTCGATGGACAAGAGTGCTTTAACAATGTCACCTTGGTCAGTTCCTAATTCTTTTAATTTACTATGCACGATGATGATTCATTACACATTTATTTTGTCGGATAGAAATGTAGATGTAAAGGCATTCTCCTATTGGTGTGTATCTTGATGTGCAATTTATTTGTCCTCACTAAGCTGTGCCTTATTACAAACATGGAGCTTTTGCATAGTGCCATCCAACACTGTATGTCCTATGCCTTCCCCATCTTTGCAACACGATGGTGAAATCCCTGGTTGTGCTTGGTTCTACTGTATGGTGCACATATTATTTTTCTCTAATGCAACTCTCTATATGTTATTTACAATAATTGGATAGGAAAATTTCCAAAATGAGTTAAGCTTCTTAGTAATTACTAATATTCAATATATTTAGAACTTGCCAATCAAACCAGGGAAAAATCCAAAATGAGATGAGCTTCTTAGTAGTTAATAAAATTATAAAATCATTCACTCCGTAGTCTCTACCCTCAAATCGATCGTGCCAAGACTCACTGTAAAAGCTGATGACTATGGGTGAATATACTATTATACTCATTTCTAATATCATACT
The DNA here is from genome assembly GCA_904845875.1 of Miscanthus lutarioriparius. Classification (NCBI taxonomy): domain Eukaryota; kingdom Viridiplantae; phylum Streptophyta; class Magnoliopsida; order Poales; family Poaceae; genus Miscanthus; species Miscanthus lutarioriparius. The sequence goes on along the minus strand of CAJGYO010000009.1, from coordinate 54,185,309 downwards.
AATATGGATGAATTCTTTTATAAAACAAATCTGGTGTACAATTTTTATTAAGTATGCACTACTATTCATTTTTGGAAAGTTACCTTGCACACTTCCTTGTGGTTGACTTCTATAGGATCTCATGCTCACGCTATCACTACCACAGACCATTTTTCTCTCAACTCTGATGTTTTTATCTCATATATTGGATACCAATATTTTTTTATCATGTGCTGCAGAGTGCAGACTCTGATGTGACATGAGCTGTAAATTTCTAAGAGGTAAATTGATCTAGTTCTCTATTGTTGCCATTTTTTCTGCCTATAGAACTGGTTTTTGCCTTCAAAGTTACAGATCCTGTATTGAGCAGTAGCGGTACCGGTGCTTCTGTAGTAGTTGCTAGTCACATTATTCTTAGAAAACAAATCTGCACAATCATCGATCTCAACATTATTCTTAATTTTTTTGGGTGAGAACTAAATCTCAACATATATTCTAATGAGAAATCGTTGATCTCAGATTTGTCCAGGGACTGCTGCCATATCCTTCCAGACCTCACTTAAACAATAGACATTTTAAATAGTCAATAAGTTTTTCCTCTGATATCTTGCCTTATATCACAATAACTGTGATGATATTCTTCTCATAAAAAAAATTGAGACTTTAGCTGTTGCATAATTAGTAGGGTGTGATGATATTGTATGGACTGCTGCGTGTGATAAACTGTTTTAGTTACCATTAGAATGCTTGTTAGTTACTGTTTTAGCAGGCCACTTGAGGTACAGTTCTACTTTGGTTAATTATCTGATTGCAGCCTTATGCCCAAATCATGTATGGATCATATTGGTACTTTAGTTGCAGCTCATTAGTCAAAATTTTCAAATAGACATACCACCAGAACTAAGTAGCCCTTTTGAATCACAATACCTGTTACATCACTGGTGATATGGTTACCAACCTACAACTAGACTATTCTAAAATTTTTATGTTCCTACAAGTATTGATTTACTATATACGCAGCAAACATGAATATAACTCTTGTTTCCACATTTCATGGTTCATGTGCGAAATGTAAATATATATGTTCTGGTCGAATTTGAATTGTAAATTTTATTTTTTTTGTGGAAAAATGTACTATAGGGGCGGTTCTAGACTGAGCCGCCCCTACAAACAGGTATTATAGGGGTAATTTGGTACTACAGCCGCCCTTACAAATCGATTTGTAGGGGTGGCTGATAACACCAGCCGTCTCTACAAATCGATTTGTAAGGGCGGTCTAGGAACCACCCCTACAAATGCATGATTTATAGAGACGGTATGGTAGGGGCGGCTGGCCGAGCCGCCTCTACAAAGGCTTACCAGCCGCCCCTAGAAACCATTCCTGTAGTAGTGTGAACGAATTAACGGAACCTTCCGTCAGTGGTGGCGGATGATCCGTAAAATCATTAAGTGAACCTTCTTACAAAGATGGTGGACGATCCATAGAGTGTTGTTTAGTGTAGAAATATACATCTCGAAATTGGGATCTTGCTCTTGGGACTTTGCATGTGCAATCCATCTTTAGGGTGTGTTCCTAGCATCCTATAGAGCATATCTAGCTAGTTGGTTGAAGCTACATTGTGTGCAACTAGCTCTAGATCATTGGGTGGTCATTTCTATGTGCATGGTCATGTGTAGTGTGAAAATGTGCATTGAGCTCGAGCTTGAGCTTACAAAGAGCAGCAATAGGGTGGTGTTGAGCTCCTCTAGGTGATGGAGAAGCTAGGTCTTGCTCTTGGTGGCTCGGGCTCCTTCTCCTTGCTTGTTCTTCCTCATCCTATCTCCAATGTGGTGAGGAAGAGTGGTCTCCTCCCTCTTCTATTCCCCACCTCTTGTGGTGCTTGACCTCTAGATGCAATCCATGGTGCTCAGCAGCTGGTGTAGCGTCCAATACTCCCCTTCTTCTCCTTCCCTTGCTCCTTCCCTTTGCTTGAGTATGAGAGAGTGTAAAGAGAGATGAACTAGAGAGAGAGAGTGAGAGAGTGGAAATGAGCTGAATGAACTATGTTGGTGCTCTGTGTCGTTCTAGAGGAAGTGGACATCTGGCCTATCTTGTGGGGCCAAGGGAGTTCCACAAGTGACACCTCACATTTCTGCATGGGACGAATTGACGGGCAGCCTATCCTTGCGGTTAGATGCTCCATCAGTGCATGTGTGTGCCTAATAGTTGTTTGTCTGTGTAGGTGTCCCACGGACGCTCCATCAAAATCAATAGATGATTTGTCAAAACATGCAATGCTCAGTCTCTCTAGTGAGGACAATAGTTTGGTTGCTTTACTTGTGTAGGTCACTAGTTGTAGTTCTTGCTCCAAGTAGCTTGTGTGGTTTAGTTGTTGTAGTTAAACTTGCTACTAGACTTCCCCTGGCCCCATTCACCATCAGGCAGTCGGCTTACCGCCAACTCCATGAGTGTTCGGTCTGCTTATCACTGCTTACATCAAGTTAGAACTGGTGTTTTTCATCTGCTGATCTTGTTCGTGATCCTATGTCGTGAAAATTGCAACTAAAAGTGCAATCAAGCCTTAATTATGGGTTTTGGTGATAATGACCACGCAATTAGAGAACTAAAAAGATTTATCAAGATGACAAGTAGGAAATTTATATTCGAGGATGCTACACGAAATGAAGGAGCCCCCAATTATTAATGTAGATGGCTTCAAACTCAAAGGAGGTTTAAATTCTTTTATATATTGAATTTAGGTATAGAAAAAGCCATACTATAAAGGGGGGCACAATGCTTAAGCTAATATGTGCTACCAAGTGCTTTAACAGCCACATGCATCCTCAGATTCACAGCCAAGATAGTCTACACTTCACTATAACCCTTGCAGCGTTGCGTGATGCGGCACTGCCGCACTTAAAGAGAGGCTCACCCGACCCCTTGGTCGCGGGCTTCGGCTCTCCCGACCCCTTGGTCGCGGGCTCCGGTTCATCTAACCCCTTGGTCGCAGGCTCCGGCTCGCCTGACCCCTTGGTCGCGGGCTTCGGCTCTCTCGACCCTTTGGTCGCGGGCTCTGGCTCGCCCGACCCATTGGTCGCGAGCTCCATCTCGCCTGATCTCGAGGCCACGGGCTCTGTCTTGCCTGATCTTGAGGCCACAGGCTCCGTCTCGCCCGACCTCGATGCCGCGGGCTTCGTCTCGCCTGACCCCTTGAGTGCGGTGTCCGTTGTGGGCTGGGGGTATATATACCTTTCCCTTTTCTCCCCAATAGCTATCTACGATTCAAGTGACCGTTGGGGGCGGCGGTATATATACCTTTCCCCTTCCTCCCCAATAGTAAGAAAAGAAAAATGAGCTCTCTTCTTCTTCACTTCAGCACGCCCAAAACAGAGCAGGAGCTCTCTCTGTCACTCCATTATTGACCTCAAGCCCTCAAACAAATCCATTGATTTCTCCATCAATCCTTAACGAAAAAGGGCTCCAAAACTCGATTAGAGAGCAGCTCCATTGATTTTCAAACTCTAAAGAGCACTTGGTTCACGTTTTAGCCGGCGGTTGTGTTTGTTACTCTTGGAGCTTGGCTCCTAGCCGGCTAGAGCGTCGCCTGTGGAGCTTGCCAACTTGTGTGGCAGCCCTGGGAGGTTTATAACCATCTCTTGAAGCTAGTAAACTCACCCTTCATCTCAAGAGTTAAGTCTCTTGACTTGAGAACGAGGAAGGGCTAGAAATCTCTAAGCCTTAGTGGCTAACCTCAACAACGTGGAGGTAGGCAAGCCTTGGTGGTGAGCTGAACCACAGGATAAATTATTGTGTCACTTGTGCTTGATTTACATTACTTGCATGACATATTGTTGATTGAGGTCATTTCTAGAGTTTGAGGCTGGTCTACTTGTGTGTGGTGTTCCCACCACTTTCAGCTGTCGATCTATTATCTACTACCCTGTAGGAAGCTAAGAAATTTACCCAATCTAAATTTTGTTGGGTAGATTTTGAACTGTGAACTAATCTCTCCTGCAGGTGCGGCAGTGCCACACTCACAGAGCGGTAGTGTCGTGGGTGAATTTGACTTTGGTTTGAGTTAAATTTTTACTGGCCTATTCACCCCCTCTAGGTGTTCTAGAGATCCTACAAGTGGTATTAGAGCAAGGTTACCTCGTGTGCGCTTCACCGCATGAGGTATGGAGCCCGAGGGAGGATTTGGTGTTGTGAAGCCCATCAACGTCGATCCGAAGGACGTGGGGCTGCATGACACCGACAGCAGTGAGCTTAGTGCTTCTATAGCGAGTAACTCCACGCTCCTGCAGCTAGAGGCAACCGATGCCGAAAAAGCTCAAAATGAAGAAGAAAGAAGAAGAAGAAGAAGAAGGGCAGCTAGAAAAGAAAAAAAAGAAGCAAGAGAGAAGAAGAAGGAGCAGCAGCGGTTAGAAGAGAAGAAAGCAAGAAAAGAAGAAAGAAGACTGAAGAGAGAAGCTAGAAGAAAGAAAGATGAAGGAACAAGAAGCAAAAGCCTCCAATGCTTCTTCAAGTGAGCTATCTAGCAGCTCCGAAGATGGTGATGATGATGAGTCCTATCAATTGCATAGCAATAAGGACAAGAAATGAAAGGGCAAGAAGAATGACGACAACAAATATGCCGCCGGTATCCTTTAACTATTCTTCTATGTCTATGACTAACCATGATCGCAAGTCTTTCATCAATGTGTCTACAGGCAAGTTACCTCATTTTGATGGGACTAACTTTGCCAAGTGGAAGCACTTGATGAGAGCCTATCTTATAGGTCTTCATCCCGGCATTTGGGAGGTTGTTTGCAATGGATTTGAGGCACAGGTTGATCCCAAGAATCCAACCATGGAAAAAATGAGAATCATCCACCTCAATGGTCAAGCTACTAGTGTGCTACTTAGTGCCTTGGATGGTGATGAGTACAATAGAGTGATTGGTGTGGATGTTGCCAAGATGAAAGGTCCTAATTGCTAGAGGGGGGGTGAATAGCCTATTAAAATTTATACAACAACACTTAGCAAACCGGTTAAACAAATATGAGGCGAAGTGAGTGTTGTGCTAGCCTACTAAATATGCAAGCCACCTACCACAATTCTAGTTTTTCTATAGTCTCTGTCCACACAATGGCTATGTGACTACACTATGTTAGTATGCTCTCAAATGCTAACTAAAGAGCCACACTAACCAAACTAACAAGCTCTCGCGACTAGCTACACTAAAGAGCTTAACAACTAGTTTGCAGTATTGTAAAGAGAGAGAGCAAGATGGTTATACCGTCGAGTCAAGGAGTGAACTAATCAATCACAAGAGTGAATACCAATCACCTCGGAATCAAATGTTGACACAACTATTTTTACCGAGGTTCACTTGCTTGCCGGCAAGCTAGTCCTCGTTGTGGCGATTCACTCACTTGGAGGTTCATGCGCTAATTGGCAACACACGACAAACCCTCAATAGGGTGCCGCACAACCAACACAAGATGAGGATCACAAAAGCCATGAGCAATTTATTAGAGTACCTTTTCGCTCTCCATCGGGGAAAGGTCAAGAACCCCTCACAATCACCACGATCGGAGCCGGAGACAATCACCAACCTCTGCTCGACAATCCTCGCTGCTCCAAGCCATCTAGGTGGTAGCAACCACCAAGAGTAACAAGAGAATCCCGCAGCAAAACACGAACACCAAGTGCCTCTAGATGCAAACACTCAAGTAATGCACTTGGATTCTCTCTCAATCTCACAAAGATGATGAATCAATGATGGAGATGAGTGGGAGGGCCTTGGCTAGGCTCACAAAGTTGCTATGTCAATGCAAATGGCCAAGAGAGTTAGCTTGAGCCGTCCATGGGGCTTAAATAGAGAGCCCCGATGAAATGAGTCGTTGGCTCCTCTGTTCACTAAAAAATCAGGGCGACCGGACGCACCGGTCGGTTTGACCGGACGCATGACCCCAGCGTCTGGTCGTGCGATGTATGCCATGTGGCCCCTACTTCAAATGGTTATCGCTAGATCTCAACGGTCATCAGTGCACATAAGTTATGATCGGACACGCTACAGTGTAGGACCAGACGCACAATCGCCTATCCTCTGGTCAATTCTAGTAAGGTTCCATTCATGACCGGGCGTGTCTGGTCATGACCGACAGGACTCGCCCAGCGTTCGGTAACTCACCGTCTTCTCTATGCGCCGCCACATCAACAGGACCAGACGCTGAATAGTGTTCAGCCAGAGTCCGGTCGCCTACGTCCGGTCTTAGGCTAAGAGTACCACCTTCTTTTATAATTGACCGGACGCTACTCCCCAGAGTCCGGTCACCACATGACCAGCGTCTGGTGCACTCTATGAAACCCTGTCTTTTCTGTACAGGGTGCCGGTGAAGTTTCGAACCCTTGCTCCCAAGTGCTAAACACAATGTGTATCACCTTTGTGCACGTGTGTTAGCATATTTTCACAAACATTTTCAAGGGTGTTAGCACTCCACTAGATCCTAAATGCATATGCAATGAGTTAGAGCATCTAGTGACACTTTGATAACCGTATTTTGATACAAGATTCACCCCTCTTAATAGTATGGCTATCGAACCTAAATGTGATCACACTCGCTAAGTGTCTTAATCACCGAAACGAAATGGCTCCTACCACTTATACCTTTGCCTTGAGCCTTTTGTTTTTCTCTTTCTTATTTTCAAGTCCAAGCACTTGATCATCACCATCATCATGTCATGATCTTCATTTGCTTCACCACTTGGAATGTGCTACCTATCTGTCGGTGCGGGACCCATGGGATACCCCGCAAGGAAGAGAGAAGACCTAGTCTAACTAGGATTCTCCCCATGTAATCTTAGTAATAGTATTATTCTGTAATCCTACTAGGAACTCTCACTGTAAACCGACTAGGATTCTGGCCTCCAGACTATATAAAGGAGGGCTAGGATCCTAGGGAGGATCATGACTTTTACGACACAATCAATCAAACGCAAGGGCTAACACCGACTGGACGTAGGTTTATTACTCGATCAACGATCGAGGGCCCGAACCAGGATAAATCAACTGTCTCTTGCATTTACCGTCGAGTTCCGCATACGCTGAAGCCCGAACATACTGCCCTAGGTACCCCCATGGCAGGCTATCGGTGGTCAAACATCGACAGCTGGTGCGCCAGGTAGGGGCTTTTGGCAAATTTGCATCCGAGAGCTCGATGGACCTCGATAGCATGATCTTCTCGACGGGATCAACCTTCATCTTCGGCTCATGGATCTGCGAGGCGAACGACAATGGCAGGCTCCAAAGCCGTCTCCTCGAAGATTCGGATCACCATGAAGACCTTTCTATTTCGGTGACTATGACAGACCAACTCACCAGAAGATTCGCACAGCTCGTGATATCCGATCCAACTCAGATTTCACAGCTTTGCGCATCCGACTCGAACTCAGGCTCCGCATCCGAGATGGAGTCTTATCTGAGTTCTTTCGGGAAACTGAGTTCTTTACCGATGGGACTTAAGAACGCGGCTTTGGCCTACCAAGAATACAACTTGGAGTACACTCAGAGTCTTTCTAAGAAGTCGGGTCCTTTTCCGTTCGGACTCCACAACATGGCAACATCTTATCAGACACGGCCCGAAGGATTCCTCGATCTGGTGCTTAGAATGACACTGAAGGGAGCTCAAGAAGGTCTCGTACTAACTATAACATTTCAAGACTGCATCGTCCACTGGCCAGGCTCTGTTCCTGAGGATAGCAGTACCCGACTGGTCGACGCGACGACAACAGCAATTCTACCCTACCAAGGAGGAGACTCGATCTACGACCTCGAAGCCTCTACTAAAGTTATCAGCAACTCCGACAATATGGAAACTAACGCCAATAACAGAACAGTTCATGCACGGGAAGTACTCATGGTTCACCATCCTCGATCACCATTGGTCCCCCCAGAAGCGCCCGATGTTAGGTCATCGGATGAATTAGAATCCAACATATCACCCTTTGCCCAGGGCTACGATGGTGAGACCGAGAATCAGAAGCAAGCCAGAGAAAGAAAAAACAAATTGAAGCAAGGACGTCAAAACCATGCTAGGCAGTGCAAGGAAGCTTGGATCAGATATGAGTCAGAATTGGCCGAGTACGATAGAAGAAAATCATAACAAGAAGTCGAAGAAAGACGCACGGCAAATACACCCTACGATAAGATCCGAGAAGCACTAGAAGAACTCAGAGCGACCTCACATCCTAGTGAAAAGCAAGAACAGCTCTGGGATTTTCTCCGGTCAATAGCCCTGAGGATGCACGATGGAAGGACCCGCTCAAGAATACCCACCAGGTTGACATCTCATAGGTAAGAAGATCAAAATCAAAGAAAATCCGCTTTCGAGAGACTTGGACCAAGTGGAAGTCATAACAGAGAAATTAGAAGGGACCATAGTCAGAACTACCGAGTTGAACAACCAAGAAAGACCAGAAGCAGGGCGCCTGCCCAGACAACCTCACAGAACTACTCTCACCAAAACAACAGTTGGCCAGAAGGAGGTGCCGAATCAGAATACAAAGAAGCCGGAACGCATGATAGATTCCCCTGTTTTGCAAATAGACTTGCTTCAATACGACGACCTCACAAGTTCAAGCCGTCCAACCACTCTAAGTATGATGGCAAGACTGAACCAAGGCAGTGGCTCAGGATATACTCACAATCGATTGAACTGGCCAGAGGAGACAACGATATCAAGACCCTGTTCTTTCCCATGGCCCTAGAAACCATGCCCCTCCAATGGTTCGACAAATTGAATCCAGGATCAATCAGAAATTGAGAGGACTTGCAAAGAGCTTTCTGTGAAAATTTCGTGGGTATCATTACACACCCAATCACCCACGTAGAGTTAAAAGGACTCAAGCAGAAAGGAGGTGAAAGTCTCAGAGATTACTATCGACGATTTGGCGAACTACGAGCTCAAGTACATGACATCACCGAACGAGAAGTAATCGAAGCTTTCTCTCACGGAATCATGGCTAGGTGGCAATTTCAAGACTTCTGCAAAGAAAACCTGAGAAACAATGAAGAATTCAAATGAACAGTAGAAAAGATGATTACTGCAGAAGAGAAGACACGAGAAAGGTTCCCGGATAGAAACAACCGAGACAACTTGGACAAGCAAAATCATCAAAACAACAGGCATCAGGAAAGAAAACGTGGACCAGACAACACCGTGGCGATGGCTGACAAATCAAAGAAGTTTTACAAACCCAGAAGATATGACGACATTCAAAATATGCATTGCATCTTACACCCTAATGGAAAGCACACCATCAGAAATTGCTACACCTTCAAAGATCGATACATAGGAAAAGATAGTAAGGAGAACACCAAAGAAGACAATTAGAAAAAAGATGAGGACAACCACGAAGACAAGGGATTCCAAAAATCCAGGGGGACGGGTAGCAGTGATCTTCGCCGAGGCCCTAGATTCCAGAAGCAAACATCAAGAAAAGGTAGCTCTACGGACCATCATGGCAGTAGAACCGGCTACTCCAAGATATCTCAATTGGTCAAAGTATCCAATCCAATTTTCAAGAGAAGACTAATGGACTAGCGTAGGAAACGCAGGCCATTACCCACTGGTTCTAGATCCTACTATTGCCGGAATGACCGTCACAAAAGTACTAATTGACGGGGGAGCCAGACTCAACATTATCTTTTCAGAAATACTATGGAAGATGGGACTACAACTCGCCGAGATGATTACACCAACAAGTACACCTTTTTATGGCATAGTACCCGACAAGGCAGCCATGCCACTTGGACAAATTACTCTACCAGTTACTTTTGGAACTCCCTTGAACTACCGAACAGAGTTCATCAAGTTTGAGGTTGCAGACTTCGATTCATCATAACACGCAATCCTCGGGCACCCAGCACTAGCAAAATTCATGGCAATACCGCATTATCCGTACCTATTGCTTAGGATGCCAGGACCTAACGGTGTCCTTTCTCTTCGAAGTGATTTGAAGCGCGCTTTTGACTGCGACGTTCAGGCAATCCAAATTGCAGCCAAAGCACAAGCCGACAATGGTAGAAAAGAAATAGCCACTATTGCCGCAGAAATAAGCTAAGAAGAACTAGAGATACTAGCTAAAAAGCCCAGCATCCTCGCACCACCAAAAGAAGCCGACGTCAAGCAAATCGACCTGGGCACTGGCGATCCCACCAAAACAACAACCATCAGCGCCCACCTCTCGGCAAAATAGGAACTCACGCTCACCAACTTTCTTTGGGACAACAAAGATATCTTCGCTTGGAAGCCGGCTTACATGCCAGGTGTCCCAAGAGAGTTGGCTGAGCACAGAATTGATATCAATGAAGGCTCCATGCCTGTGAAGCAGCAGCTACGATGATTCTCACCTGACAAGAAGGCAACAATTAAAAAAGAAATCACAAAGCTAATGGAAGCCGGATTCATCAGAGAAATCCTTCATCCAGATTGGCTAGCAAACCCAGTTCTAGTACAGAAAAAGAACACGGACGAATGGCGCATGTGTGTCGGCTACACAGATCTCAACAAACACTGCCCGAAAGATCCGTTCGGGCTACCACTCATTGATTAGATAGTTGATTCAACAGCAGGATCTGCCCTATTATCCTTTCTTGATTGCTATTCAGGGTATCACCAGATCGCATTAAAAGAACAAGACCAGAGCAAGACATCTTTCATCACTCCGTTCGGTGCCTACTACTACAAGACCATGTCATTTGGACTCAAGAATGCTGGTGCCACTTACCAAAGAGCTATCCAAACATGCCTTGGTGATCAGATCGGCGAAAACGTAGAAGCATACCTGGATGACATGGTGGTAAAAACAAAGAACCCGGATACACTGATTGAAGACTTAAAGCAAACCTTCGAGAACCTAAAAAGGTGGAGGTGGAAATTGAACCCAAACAAGTGTGTATTCGGAGTTCCTTTAGGACAACTACTCAGATTCTTGGTCAGTCATTGCGGAATCGAAGCAAGCTCCAAGCAAATTCGAGCCATAACAGAGATGGGCCCTCCTCGAAGCGTCAAAGATGTGCAAAAACTAACAGGCTGCATGGTGGCCCTCAATCGTTTCATATCAAGACTCGGCGAAAAAGGGTTACCTTTCTTTAAACTACTAAAGAAGACAGACAAGTTCGAGTGGACGGAAGAAGCCAACGAAGCTTTCAAGAAACTTAAGACATACCTCACCTCCTCACCAGTTTTCACACCTCCAAAGAAAGATGAAGACATGATGCTATACATTGTGGCAACTTCTACTGTGATCAGCACGGCGATAGTCGTAGAAAGAGAAGAAGAAGGGCGCGTGTATAAAGTACAACGCCCAGTATACTACATCAACGAAGTACTGTCAGAATCAAAAATTCGGTACCCGCAAGTGCAAAAACTACTCTACGCTCTACTGATCACTTCACGCAAGCTTCGCCACTATTTTGAAAGCCACAAGATTACTGTGGTGATAGATTTCCCACTTGGAGACATCTTACATAACAGAGACGCAACAGGGCACATATCTAAGTGGGCAGTCGAACTCGGTGCTCTCAACATCGATTTCACCCCACGGAAAGCAATTAAATCTCAAGCCCTTGCCGATTTTGTTGCCGAGTGGACAGAGATTCAACAACCTATGTCAAATACCATCCTTGACCACTAGAAGATGTACATTGATGGATCACTCAAGCTAGGTGGAGCCGGTGCAGGCGTTCTCCTCATTTCTCTAGACATAAAACAACTCAAGTATGTCCTTCAGATATTATGGCAAGCTACAAACAATGAAGCTGAATACGAAGCCCTCATCCACGGGCTACGAGTGGCAATCACCCTCGGAATCAAGTGATTACTTGTATACGGTGATTCGGCAGTAGTCATCAATCAAGTCAACAAAGATTGGGACTGCACCAAAGAAAACATGGGCGCTTACTGTGCGAAAATATGAAAACTCGAAAAACATTTTCAAGGATTGGAAATTCTACATGTCCTACGCGATTCCAACATTACAGTAGATGTCCTCGCCAAGCTCGAATCAGACAGGGCAAAGGTCCCACCCGGCGTATTCATAGAAGAGTTATCAGTTCCCACTATCAAACAACCCGAAGAGATAACCCCTGAACTCCCAGCCAAAGGCAACCAGATTCTGGTAATCAACACCTCATGGACACAGGCTTTTATTGATTATATCAAAGAGAATAAGTTACCAGCAGATAAAGAGGAAGCTACCCGAGTTGTTCACAGAAGCAAGAACTACGTCATAGTGGGGGACAAGCTTTATAGAAGAGCCGCATCATCAGGAGTACTGCTGAAATGTGTCTCATTTGAAGAAGGCAAAGAGATCCTAGACGAAATACACTTAGGTTGCTGTGGAAATCATGCCGCTTCAAGAACACTAGTTAGCAAGGCATTTCGCACCGGATTCTACTGGCCAACCGCTTTGAAAGACGTAGAAGAACTTGTTAGAAAATGCAAAGGTTGTCAAATGTTCGCAAGACAAGCTCATGTGCCAGCTCACAATCTCATCTGCATCCCACCCGCTTGGCCTTTCTCTTGCTGGGGGCTGGATCAAGTAGGACCTCTCAAGAAAGCAAAGGACGGTTTTGAGTACATCTTCGTAGCAATTGACAAGTTCACCAAGTGGATTGAATACAGACCACTCGCAAAATACAGCATAGCCAAAGTAGTCGAGTTCATCCAAGATATTATGCACCGCTTCGGCATGCCCAATCGAATCATCACAAATTTGGGTTCTCCCTTCACAGCTATAGAATTTCAAAGTTGGGCACAGGATTGCGGTTTTAGCATAGATTACGCATCAGTCGCACATCCAGAAGCCAACAGACAGGTAGAAAGGGCTAGTGGACTCATACTTGCTGGATTAAAACCAAGATTGTATGAAGAACTAGTGGACTATGGATCCAAGTGGGTTGAAGAATTACCCAAAGTAGTATGGGGGCTATGAACTCAAATAAGCAGAGCCACCAGATACTCACCTTTCTTCCTAGTTTATGGGTCAGAAGCTGTACAACATGCCGATTTGATCTGGACTTCACCAAGGATAGAACAGTATGACGAAGGAGAAGCAGAACACACTAGAAGATTAGAACTCGACAGTACAGAAGAAGTCAGAGTAAATGCTACCCTTCAATCAGCAAGATACCTCCAAGGATTAAGGCGCCACTAGAACAAGAATACACAACCTCGATCACTACAAATCGGAGACCTGGTACTAAGAAGAATACAAAAAACTGATGGACGCCATAAACTACTCAATCCATGGGAAGGTCCTTTTATTATTGCAAAGGTCACCGGACCAGGCACGTACAAGTTGATAACTAAAGATGGAAAAGAAGTCAACAATACATGGCACATCAGCCAGCTAAGAAGATTCTACGCATGAAAACAACTCAAGGAAGAATATATATACAAGCCACAAGAGATCAATGTTCATGGTCAATAAAGATGGTGTCCCTCGACAACATGTGTATTATTATGGCTTATCAATGCTCATGATCAATAAAGATGGTGTTTCGACAACACATGTCTGGCTTTCCCCAAGTTGTTTTCTAAAAGCAAAATGGCTGAAAATACGCCTGAGCACACCCGAACCAAAAAGTAAAATGGCTGAAAATACGCCTGAGCATCCCGACCGAGAGCAAAATAGCTAAAAAGATGCTTGAGCCCGCCGATGATGGTAGCTAATAAGCTAACACCCGAACCAAAAAGCAAAATGGCTGAAAATACGCCTGAGCATACCGGCCGAGAGCAAAAGAGCTGAAAAGATGCTTGAGCCTACCGATGAGGGTAGCTAATAAGCTAGCACCCGAAACAAAAAGCAAAATGACTGAAGCTAAGCCTGAAGCATAAATCAGAGCAATTTTAAGACAAGACCCTCCAGCTTCTTGTGCCAAGAAGCAAGAGGCTCGGGGGCTACACTCAGATGGATGTACTTTTTCTTAAAAAACATGAACCCGGAAGACCCCAAGAAGCGCTACACGGTTTCGCCCAGCAAAGCACTCAAACGACGCTTGTACCTCTCGACAGTACCTGAAGGAGCAAGACGAGGCTTCCAGAACTCAACCATGAAGTGCTCAGGGGCCTACCGAACCTAAGAAGTTTTTGCAACTAAGGAAAGAGACAGATGTTGAACACAGCTTGAGTTAAGCGAAAAAGCTAAAAAGAAGAAGCTGAAGATACTTGAGATCACTGGTCCTAAGTTCTTTCAGTACTAACAAGAGCACAAAGTTTGTCAAGACAACGTTATATACCGAGTTGTTTACACAGCGCAGACGAAAGCCAGACAAGCACTCGACAGATCAAGAAAGTTTGTCAAGACAATGATCTATACACAGTTGTTTACACGACGCAGACGAAAACTAGACAAGCTCTCGACATATCAATAAAGTTTCTCAAGACAACGATCTACATACGCCGAGCAATTTGCACAACACAGATGAAAGCCAGAACAAACAACTACTCGGAGAAAATTCTGATCACTTGGACAACTCACTTAAAAAATAAGCAAGGCGAAGACATCCAAGCAAAGAAGACATGAACAGAAATAAAGGATCTTCATTCAAAAGCAAGCATAATATCCTATTACAGAGGCCGGAGTGTTAAGGTCAATTACATCAAGCATCATCGTCAGGGGAAGAAACATCAATATTAAGATTATCTACAATCCTACTGGCTAAGTCTTCGACCCCAGGCTCCGCCCTTTCAACGGCATCCAGATACTCCTGGCTCTCGGCTTCATCTGCAACCTTGGACAAAGGGAACTCCGAAGCAAGAACCTAGACTTGGGCAAGAACGTTTCTGGTTCATAGGCGGGCGCACCCCTTCACGAACTCCTAGAAACGAGTCAGAACTTGGGGGATAAATTGAGCCCAAGGTTGACCATCATCCGCTAGAGTCCGAAGAAGATCAGCTAGTGACCGAAAAGATTTCCACAAGGCATTCCAGTTCTCAGTAGCCATCGCCAACTTGCTAGTCAAGACTTCAATAGTTTTTTGGGCCTGCACAAGATCCCTGTCAGCTCCACGCCTAATCAACTTAGCAAGCGCGAGTTCTTCTTCAGCTCGAGTAATTACCTCCTTAGCCCTATTGTGGTTAGTACGAGCAAGTGTCTTCATTTCCTCAATACCCTCCAAGAGCTTCTGCTTTTCAACTCGGAGAGCTAGACCAAGAAAAACAAGTCAGCAGAAAGGGAAATCAGAATACAAGAGGAAACAAGAACCCGCAATACCTTTACACTCGTTCTTCAGGGACTCCACCACAGCATCCTTTTGTTTCTCTGCCTCCACCACCCGGGCGCGGAGAGCATTCTCCTCCTTCTGATGCGTCTGACGCTCGGTCTCCAACTCGGCTCGATAGAGGTCAAGCTCTGCCTTTAGGGAACTTACCTCAGAAGACAACTTCTTCTCGGTTTCAGACGAGAAAAAGAAGCCGGTATGATCCTGAGAAAAAGACTGAACAAAAAGAGAGAGGGAGAAAAGGCATAAGAACAAAAGAAAGACGAACATCCAAAGAAAGAACTCTAGAAAAACTTACTTGGAGCTTTTCACCAAAGGAAGTCAAAAGAGCCCCCCAGGCGGCAGTCAACTTCGACAAACGATGAGTGGCATCGAACTGCAGCAACACATCATCGTCCAAGCGCTGACTGCTGGTTCCAAGGGGAGCAGAGGGAGAAGCCGGCGCATGCAAAGAAAGTAGAACCAGGGCTATATCCTGGGAAGCCCCAGCTACCTCCTCAGAAGTACCCACCGCCGTGGCCACGGTCACCTCCGGAGCAACAGGATCAGCGGTAGTAGGGGACCCAGCTTCCCTCACAGCCACCTCACCGACCATGCGTTCCAAGTCCCGAGACTCGGCGCGTAGAGGCAGCTCAGAGGACTGAGAAGAAGTTGGCGGAGGGTTAAGGGAAGGCGAGGGTCTACAAGATGATAAGAAAAATCGACGATAAGAATATGAATCAGGGAAAATGAAAAGAGAAGCAAAGAAGCATAACAAGGAATCACTTACTCAGCTATCTTATTCTTCATAAAACCAAAAGAAGACCTTATAGGAGGAACTATGGCAACAAAAACATCACCACCACTCGGCGACAGGATCGATGCAGCCGGTACCGGATCCCTAGAACTCGGTACCGGAGCTACAAAAGAACTCGGTGCCGGAGCCCCAGAAGAACTGGTACCCAACGACCACTTACTACAAAGAAATCAAGACCAAAGTCAAAACAAAGGAGGGGTTCAACAATAGGAAAACAAGAAAAGAACTCACCGACGCGTAACAACGGCCGCATCATCATCCTCTTCTTCCTCATCCTCAACCATGGCAACCATAGCACCAGCTGAAAAAGGACAAAAGTACTCGGTCAAAGACAAAAACAAACAACAAAAGGACAGAGTGTATTAATATGCTCACCTAAGAGCATGCTAGCTACAACTGGAGTACCTGGACGAGCACTCAACTGGCGAGACTTCTTGGCAACGGACAAACCAGAAGAAGAACCTTTAGCTCGCCCCCTCTTTCCAACACTACGAGGGCCTCGAGGAACTGGACGAGGAATATACTCAACATATACATCAAGGTTGGCGGAAGAAACACCAGGAAACATTGTGGCGGTTAGAGACTTACTGGTCAAGGATGCCCCAGCAAGACTATCCCCAGTTCCCACAATGGCAGAGCAGTCATCAAGGAGGATCGGGTCAACAAAGTTACGCCCCAATTCCTATAAAAGAGTAAAACAACAAGACAAGGAAGATTAGGCAAAAAATGGATACAACAAAAGAAATACAAAAAGTACCCGCACAAAGAGAAAACAACTTACAGCTAGAGGTGGGTTGTTAGCACTATATTCAAGGACAGCAAGCGGGATGACGGTTACTCCTTTCAGCATCTTCTAAAGATGCTTGAGCACCTCCTCATCAGTCAACTGAAGGGTAGGGACCATACGAGAAGGGTATTCCGCCCTAGAGTACTTGAACCCAAAATGCTCCCGCTCCTTCAGAGGCTGAACTCGGCGACTAAGAAAACTAGAAATAATCTCAGAGCCGTCCAAGCCTTGCTGTTTCAGAGTACAAATCATGTCAAGAAATGGCTTGATCGCCTGGGCCTCAGCTATCGTCACAGGATTCTTATCCCATAGGTCAATGACCAAGGGACCAGATCCAGAATGAACAGCAAGAGGAGGAATCAAATTGGCGGCGTAAAACCAATCGGCACGCCAATCCCTCACAGAATCTACCAGGTCATAGTCAAAGAATTTGCTCTTAAGACCCCAGCAAAACTGAATCCCACAGCCACCAAGAACGCTGGTGTCATCGCAGCGGGGTTGGGGCTTCAAACGAAAGAAGTAATGAAAGAGAGAAAGAGAAGGAGGAATTCCAAGGAAAGCTTCACAAAGATGAACAAAGATAGAAAGATGAAGGATGGCATTGGGAGCAAGATGGTTCAAGCTAACCCCAAAATAACCGAGAAATCGATGAAGGAAGGCGGAAGCAGGGAGGCAAAGTTTAGCACGGATAAAGGAGACAAAAAGAATGATCTCACCAGGACCTGCAGCAAGGACCCGATGCTCGCCTAGAGCCCTCCATTCAGCAATGTCCTTGCTCTGGATCAGACCATCGCCAACAACCTCGCGAAGCTGGTCTTCAGTTGTTGTCGGAGCCGACCAAACCTTCTGGGCAGCCCTCATGGCCATGAACTCTTGGTTCTCGATCACGGAAAGTGATGACTCCTCATCCACGAAGGCCGCCTGGGACTTGCTCGTGGTTTTCTTCCTACCCATGTACTAGCGGAATCAAAAAGGCACTAGGGAAAGATGAGGCTCAGACGGCGGCGCTAAGATGACGGTGACAATGCCAGCGGTGGATTTCTAAAAACTAGGGTTTTAAGGCAAAAGCAAAGCAGTAAAGAAGAAGACGATGAAAGGCCTTTAAATAGATTTTACAATAGTAAAACGCGGCCCACCGGGCCTGTTAAAACACGGTGTGAGAACGCAACGGTCCATTTACTGACACAGCTAAAATGATGGAAGGCACAAATCCACACAACGGTACAGTTCAACGGGTAGATTTCGGGCTTATCCATCCAGCAAAATGGCAGAGTTACCATATTGCTACAAAAAGAACTCATCAGCCATAAAGCAAAGAAAGGTTACCTCACAAGGAGCATAAGAACCTGATTCTTATAGAAAGAACTCAGGAATCTCATAAACAACTAGGACTGTAGCAGAAAAAAGAATGACAACTCAGAAGACAAGATTCTCTCCATTACAAATGACTTCAAAAAATACAAGATTACACATCTTACAAGACCCAACGAACTCGAAACTACGATAGGCAAGGTAGCAAAAAGGAACCCAGAAACAACTAGGCTCTGGAACGACTACGTGTTCCAATTTGCTACTCGGTAGAACAAACCGCACTCGGCGACACTGTTTTCTTTAAAGGATGGACGCAGTGCATCCAAGGCGGAAATCAGCAGCATGGCGGGACAACATAGACCAAGGGAAGCCGGCAGGCATCTGTCTACCCAAGTCCGATGTGATACCGGATATGGTGTTGATCTGCACCGGACAGTCTCAAGGCAGGCGGCAAAGATCAACCCAGAACTACTGGATGAAGGAACGAATCCCACATCACAAGACTTCCTCCAGCTACAACAAGATGCACAAGAACTACAAGATACGCCCGAGGGCTGCTCTACTTCACAAACTATCATATTCATGACTACGGAAATTTCAGACCACGCAACAAATGCTCAATGAATCAAAATAACACACTAGGAGAGTATTTTAGGCCAAAGAGGCGGTGCACATGGACCGGGAGCACCAACAGAACAAACCTAACAAAGGACACAGTGAAAACACAGAATTCAATGAAAGAGGACTCAGGCGTGAAGGAACAGTACTCAAGAACGAGTATATCCGGAAGAATATACCAACACTGTACAACTCATGAACGAACAACATTTACACCCAACCACCACCATACAGCTAAACCTGACAACAGCAGACTACCAGAGAACATCCCAAGATCCTGTATCCGAGTTCTTTTCAAATAAAAGAACCCAGATATATGCTTGGGGCTGCAACAGGAGAGGTTTTCAGTCCTTTAAACAACTCAGATTCAAGACCATCCAACTCTTTGTTCCAAATAGCAAGAGGCTCGGGGGCTACACTCAGTGAGTGCACTTTTTCTTTAAAAAAGCGCACATCACTTAGAAGACTTCTTCAAGACAGCAGTTTTCGAACAACTCAGATTCAAGACCCTCCAACTCTTTGTTCCAAATAGCAAGAGGCTCGGGGGCTACACTCAGTGAGTGCACTTTTTCTTTAAAAAAGCGCACATCACTCAGAAGACTTCTTCAAGACAGCAGTTTTTGAACAACTCAGATTCAAGACCCTCCAACTCTTTGTTCCAAATAGTAAGAGGCTCGGGGGCTACACTTAGTGAGTGCACTTTTTCTTTAAAAAAGCGCACATCACTCAGAAGACTTCTTCAAGACAGAACCACTTCAAGGCCTCATGACAAAAAGAAGCTGGACCGAGCTATATCCGAGTTCTTTTTGATAAAGAACCCGGGTACATGCTCGGGAACCTTTCAACGAAGGGTCCGAGTGATTTCAAGACAAGACCCTCTAGCTCCTTGTACCAAATAGCAAGAAGCTCGGGGGCTACACCCAAATGGGAGTACTTTTTTCTTCAAAAAGGTACACACCACGCGAAGATATCATGAAGCGCTACACGGTTTCGCTCAAGAAAGCACTCAGACAATGCTTGTTCCTACTCGGCAAGACCTGAAGGAACAAGACAAGGCTTCCAGAGCTCAACCATGAAGTGCTCGGGGGCTTGTCGGTGCGGGACCCATGGGATACCTCGCAAGGAAGAGAGAAGACCTAGTCTAACTAGGATTCTCCCCATGTAATCTTAGTAGTAGTATTATTCTGTAATCCTACTAGGAACTCTCACTGTAAACTGACTAGGATTCTGACCTCCTGACTATATAAAGGAGGGCAGGGATCCTAGGGAGGATCACGATTTTTATGACTCAATCAATCCAACGCAAGGGCTAACGCCGACTGGACATAGGGTTATTACTCGGTCAACGATCGAGGGCCTGAACTAGGATAAATCGACTGTCTCTTGCGTTTACCGTCGAGTTCCGCATACGCTGAAGCCCGAATGTACTGCCCTAGGTACCCTCGTGGTTGGCTATCGGTGGTCAAACATCGACACTATCTCGTGATCACTTTGATAAACTAGGTTAGGACTTAGGGTTTCATCAATTCACCAAAACCAAACTAGAGCTTTGACAAGCAAATTTGGGACACTTTGCATCTTGCACATGAAGGGGTTGACAAAGTGAGAAAGGCAAGAATTGATTTTTTGATGTCCAAGCTCAACCGATTTGTTATCTTGGATGGAGAAGGGCCACAAGAGATGTTTGATAGGTTGATGACAATGGTGGGCATGATTAGAGGCTATGGTTGTGATGAGCTAGATGATCACAAAGTTGTCAAGATTATGTTGAAAGCTTATTCACCTAGAAATGAGATCGTAGTCACTCTGATTAGATACAAGAAGAAGTTTGAGTACTTCACACCAATTGATGTACTTGGGAGGATCTTGACCTTTGACATGCAAAGAGAAGAAGCAAATGAGAGGAAGAAACTTGGAGAATTGCAAGCAAAGTTAGAGGACATCAAGATCAAAGATATAGCTCTCAAGGTCAATAAATCAAGCAAGCAAGGCTCTATATGCAAGTCCAAGATCAACCAACAAGCTTCAACTAGCAAGCCCAAAGCTAGCAAGCAAGATCAAGAAAGAGTAGAGACCACATCATCTTCAAGTGAAAGTGAAAATGATGATGATCAATATGAGAAAGTTGATGATATTGCTCTGTTTATGAAGAGGTATCACAAGGGGCTAAAGAAGTAAGGCTACAAGGTAGTGAAGAGAAGCCTCCCAAACAAGAAAAAGAGGACATGCTACAATTGTGGAAGCACCGATCACTTCATTGCCAAGTGTCCATCTGAGATCAAGGACAACAAATACAAGAAGGACAAGAAAGAGGAGAAGGCCGATCGTAGAAAGAGCAAGAAGTACATGGGAGAGGCTCACATTGGGCATGAATGTGACTCAACTAAAGAAAGCACAAGTGAAGAGGATGAGAAGGTTGCAACTATTGCTATTCACAAGCCATCCCCTACACCAAGGCTCTTTAACGACATGTCTAATGATGACTACTACTCCATCACATTTGTCTCATGGCAAAGGGTGAGAAGGTAAAATCCAAATCGAAGACCAAATCTCCTCCACCTCCTAGTGATATCTCTAGTAGTGATATTAGTGATAGCTCTAGTGACGATGAATCTAGTGATGAAGAAATAAACATGATAACTAAAAACTTGGATGGAAAGACCAAATTAGTCATCACTAAGCTAATGGAGGATCTAGAGAGTGTCCAAGCCAAGCTAGAATATAGAGAAGAGACTCTTATCCAACAAGAGGATCTCTACATTGCAAGCAAAGAAGCTCTTACATTAGAGAGAAATGAGATAGAATCCTTGTGCAAGGCTTTGGCCAAAGAGCAAGAGGACCATGCTATCACAAAGAAAGCAAATAAAGCTCTCAAGAAAAAGTATTGTGACTTAGATGAAAAGCACAAAGAACTTGAGATGCAATATAGCATTCTTTGGGATAGCAACACACATCTCACTAAGGCAAAGGAAACCTCTACTCCCTCCACTAGTTAAGGTTGTGAAAAATGTTTTAATCTTGATTTGAATGACTATTCTACTAACCTTGCAAACATGGAAGCTATGAGAAAGGAGATTGCTAGGCTCAATGAAGTCATTGAAAAAGGGTGGATAAGTGTAACCCAATCCAATGACAAGAAGGTTGATGAATCAAAAGGGCCACAATTCAAGCATGGAGGGCATCCCTCAATCAAGCATGGACCTGGACACACAAAAGGAGCCAAGACAAATGGAAGAAGGATAGCGAATGGCTATGAGTGTGTGTAGTTTGAGAGGAAGGGCAAAATTGGTATAGATTAGCAAGCACAGATCATGGCAGTATAGCGTCCCCGAGCAGCAGTGCTGCACCCCGCAAAAATGGGAAGGCTACCAATTCTGTTCCTAATCAAATTAAGCCCAAGAAGAAGGTGTACCAGGAGAAACAGGTTTTCTAGAAGCCTAAGGAACCAGTGTGGGCCACCAAGAATAAGTATGCCTATCAACCAAAGACTTATGCACCTCGATAAAGCTTGACATCATGCTTTGTTTTGAGGAACAATAGCAGTGAGAAATTGGTTGCTAAATAAGTTGAAAAGGAAACCAACATATATAGAAATACTTCTATTTGGGTTCCTAAGATTCTTGTGACTAACATGCAAGGCCCCAAGTCAAATTGGGGACCTAAATCTAGCAACTAAACTTGTTTTGTAGGCATACTCCTCCGATAGATCAAGTTGGATGCTTGATAGTGGATGTACAAATCATATGACCAGAGAAAGGAGTATGTTCTCATCATATTCCCCGATGACGCACTCAAATGAAAATATTGTCTTTGGAGACAATTCAAAGGGGGATGTGATTGTTCTCGGTAAAGTTGCTATAACCCTTGAGCATTCTATTACAAATGTATTACATGTTGTTTCATTGAGTTACAATTTGTTGTCCGTTTCTCAATTATGTGAGATGGGCTATAATTGTCTCTTTTCGGATAAGGGTGTGGAAGTCTTTAGAAGGGAGGATTCCTCTATTGTCTTTATGGGTCTTTAAAGAACAAGCTTTACCTAGTTGATTCCAACAAAAGTAAAGCTAATCTTGAGACTTGTTTAGTGGCAAAATCTAGCATGGGGTGGCTTTGGCATCGCCGACTAGCCCATGTTGGGATGAGGAACTTGGCCAAACTTCAAAAGGACGAACACATTCTTGGGCTAACAAATGTTCACTTTGAGAATGATAGGATATGTAGCGCTTGTCAAGCCGGAAAGCAAGTTGGCGTACCTCACCCAACAAAGAGTATGACGACCACGACGCAACCATTAGAGCTCATACACATGGATCTCTTTGGACCGGTCGCCTATCTAAGTATCGGGGGTAACAAATATGGTCTTGTTATTGTTGATGATTATTCCCGTTTCACTTGGGTATTTTTCTTGTTTGATAAGTGTCAAGTTAGAGACAAAGTGAAGACTTTTGTTAGAAGAGCTCAAAAGGAGTTCGGTCTCCCCATAAAAAAATGAAAAGCAACAATGGGACCAAATTCAAGAACACCTAAGTTGAGGAGTTTCTTGATGAAGAGGGCATCAAGCATGAGTTCACAACTCCATACACCCCTCAACAAAATGGTGTAGTAGAGAGGAAGAATTGTACACTCATTGACATGGCAAGGACAATGCTACAAGGCATCGGACATCGTTTGGTGTGACGCCGTCAACACCGCTTGCCATGCCATCAATTGCTTCTACCTACACAAGAAGTTGAAGAAAACTTCATATGAGCTTCTAACCGATAACAAGCCTAAGGTGTCTTACTTTAGAGTGTTTGGGTGCAAGTGTTTCATACTTAACAAGAAACCCAAAATCTCTATGTTTGCATCTAAAGTTGATGAAGGTTTTCTTCTTGGTTATGGATCAAATGAGCATACCTACCGTGTCTTCAACAAAACCTCCAGGAGAGTTGAGGTTGCGATAGATGTGACATTTGATGAATCTAACGGCTCTCAAGAGGAGCAAGTTGATTCAAGTGTTGTAGGAAAGGAGGATCCACCATGTGAAGTAATCAAGCAATTGGCCATTGGTGATATTAGACCACAAGAAGATGAAGTCACTGAAGTGGTGGTTCCTCAAGTTGCTGCTGCACCAATTTCCGCTGACGTACCTGATGCTACACTACAGCAAACACATGTTGCAACTCTAGAGTGCGGTAGTGCCGCACCTACACAGTTAGCAGTAGCTGATTCGACTCCAGCTCATGGACAAAACCTACAACCCATATTTGAGCAAGATGATGATGAAGATCCAGAAGATGAACAAGAGGTCACTGAGCGTCCAAGGCTAAGGCAAACAATACAACGGGGTCATCCCGTTGATAACATCCTTGGGAGTCTTCAAAAAGGGGTAACAACTCGTTCACATTTAGCAAACTTTTGTCAATATTATTCGTTTGTTTCCTCTTTGGAGCCTCTTAAGGTAGAACAAGCACTTGGAGACCCGGATTGGGTGATGGCCATGCAAGATGAGCTCAACAATTTCAAAAGAAATCAAGTGTGGACCTTGGTGGAGAGACCCAACACCAATATCATTGGCACCAAGTGGGTCTTCCACAACAAGCAAGATGAGAATGGCGTGGTGAGAAGAAACAAGGCAAGATTGGTTGCTCAAGGTTTCACTCAAGTAGAGGGCTTAGACTTTAAGGAAACATATGCATCGGTGGCAAGACTTGAAGTAATCCGAATGCTTCTACCCTATGCCGCTCATCACAATTTCAAGCT
Source organism: Miscanthus lutarioriparius (assembly GCA_904845875.1). Classification (NCBI taxonomy): domain Eukaryota; kingdom Viridiplantae; phylum Streptophyta; class Magnoliopsida; order Poales; family Poaceae; genus Miscanthus; species Miscanthus lutarioriparius. The sequence goes on along the minus strand of CAJGYO010000009.1, from coordinate 54,160,825 downwards.
ATATCAAATGGATGTGAAGAGTGTATTCCTCAATGGCCTCATTCAAGAACTTGTCTATGTTGAGCAACCACCGGGTTTTGAAGATCCCAAGTTCCCCAACCACGTCTACAAACTCCAAAAGGCACTCTATGGGCTTAAGCAAGCACCAAGAGCATGGTATGAATGCCTTAAGGAATTCTTGCTTAAACAAGGCTTTGAATTAGGCAAAGTCGACCCTACCCTTTTCACTCACAAAGTTGGTAAAGATATATTTGTGTGCCAAATATATGTCGATGACATAATATTTGGTAGTACTAATCATACTTTTTGTGAGGAATTTAGTATGATGATGAAGAGATTTGAGATGTCCATGATGGGTGAGTTGAAGTTCTTCCTTGGATTTCAAATCAAGCAAGTGAAGGATGAAACTTTTATTAGTCAGATGAAGTACACCCATGATATGCTCAAGAAGTTTGACATGGTGAATGCCATGCCTATCAAAACTCCCATGCCAACCAATGGACATCTTGATCTCAACATTGAAGGGAAAGCTAGGGATACCAAGGTATATCGTTCCATGATCGGCTCTCTACTTTATTTGTGCGCATCTAGGCCTGATATTATGCTTAGTGTGTGCATGTGTGCTAGATTTCAAGCTAACCGAAAAGAGTGTCACTTGGTGGCCGTTAAGAGAATCTTGAGATATTTAGTACACACTCCTAACCTTGGTTTGTGGTATCCTAAGGCCTCTAAGTTTGATCTACTTGGGTATTCGGATTCTGATTACGCCAGTTGCAAAGTAGATCAAAAAAGCACTTCGGGGACATGTCAATTACTTAGATGATCCCTAGTGTCTTGGAGTTCTAAAAAGCAAAATTGTGTAGCCCTTTCCACTACCGAGGCTAAGTACGTTGCGGCCGGTGCATGTTGTGCCCAACTACTTTGGATGAGGCAAACTCTTCGTGATTATTATGTGACAATAAGAGTGCCATTAAGCTTGTAAACAATCCCGTAAGCCACTCTAGAACCAAGCACATAGACATCCGTCATCATTTCATGAGACACCATGAAACCAAAGGAGATATCGAAAGTCGCCATGTGAGCACCGAAAAGCAACTAGCCGATATCTTCACAAAGCCCCTCCACGAGTCAAGGTTTATGTTTTGCGTAGTGAGCTAAATATACTTGATTCTTGTAACGTGGTTTGAATTTTAGCATGCCTCCGTTTGATAAACAAGTATCTAGGCAAAAGAGTTAAAATTTTTCATATTGTGCATGAAAATGATCTCTAAAAGGCAACTTATGTATCATGATCATGATCTATATTGATTATTTGTTTCTGGTCATGGTATATAGGTGATATGTGTCCATATCTTATACAGAGAGAGTCATATAGATTATAGCTAACTCCCACTATTTTGGGGAGTGCGGTAGTGCCCCACCTGCCGTGCGGCAATGCCGCTCTGTGGCTGTGCTGGGCTAGGCATGCGGTAGTGCCGCACTTTGGATCTCAAATTGAGATTCGGCCCAAACGGTTTTACTGCGGGGCCCATTTATTATTCCTCTTATCCTCAGGTCTGTAGTAACTTATTTCCCTCTGTCTCCCCCCCTGACGTCGATGCCCGTGCCTCTCTTTCCTCTTGCGCCCGCGCCATCGCCGTCGCTTGCCGCGCGTTGCCGATCTCTGGCAGTGCCGCGGCAGCTGCCAGCACTCCCTCAACATCACTAATGGCTCCTACTGCCCCTAGCCCGAGTAGTTTCTTCCCTCTCCTCTCCATTCCTCGTTTGAGAAGATGGAGCACGGAGATAATGACCGAAGGGGGAAAAGAAAGATGAACGAGCAAAGAGACAAGGATCCACCTCGCTGTGGTCGAGGGAGGTCAACAACAATAGGCAGTAGTGTAGCTCCAAGGGGACTTGGTGATAGGGGGACACGTGTGCAATACATTGAAGATGAGGAGAGGCTGGAGATGATAGGTCGTACCACTAATGCCATTCCTGACACCCCACAACATCTCTCTGAGTTTGATGGCAGATATATGAGAGATTTTGAGGGTAAGATCATCATAAGACCTCTAGATGACTACCGCCAGCATGCAGTTGTCAACTATTCCAAGAGTTGGAAGCTAGTGGAAGAGGCAAGGGGGATCAACCCCTATGCAGTGCGTAAGGATTTGGGCGTTGATTACAGATTCTGGAATGAGTTTCATTCCAATTTTTGTGCCACTGCCATCCTTGCATCCAAGAAAACCAAGATCATCAAGATGCAGTATATTGATTGGGATGAGATGCAGAAGAAGGAGGAGCCTGAGTTTGACAAGGTAATCAAAATTTGTGATAGGTTCCAGCTTTCAGACATCATGGGTTTCTAGTATAACTGGAATGACGAGGTCCTTTCACAGCTTCATGCCACATACTTCTATGACTAGATCTCTGATGAAATTCACTGGATGACTGATGGTCAGCACTATCGAGTCGACTTTGTCACTTTTAGCTAGATTCTTGGCTTTGGGGAGGAGCACAGAGGTTACACTTACATTCATGATGAGTCTCGAGCTGAGATCCGTGACATCAATTATATGTGGAGAGATAGAAGGATTGCCGATGGCAAGAGGAGTGGTTTACACGGCTTCTATTACATCCTCAACAACCTCATTAGGAACACCATCAACCGAAAGGATGGAGCAGCCTCAGATATTAATGGCTATGTGAGAAATGTGTTGGCTAGATTTGCTCCATGTGGGGACAGGTTCAATGTCCCTAGATTCATGTGGACTGAGTTAAGATTTGCAGTGTAGGATGGGAGGACCGGGCTACCCTATGCCCCTTACCTCATGTTCATGATTGAGAGGGTCACTGGATTTTATTTTCCAAAGGATGGGATGCACACCGTTTACAAAATTGAGAAGACCCAGCTAGCTGCAGCTACTCAAGGAGCGGGGAGCTCTCATGCTCATGCAGACATCCCAAAATCTTCCCGCTCTAGGTCTCGCAGAGGAGGCAAGATGAAGAAGTTTGGCAAGTGGTTGAAGGCAATCTTTGGCAAGTGCACCTATGCAGCTGACAAAGCATATGAGACATAGCTTGAGTAGCATCAGCAGCGTGGACAGGACCTTCCACCACTTACTCCTATTCCACCTCCTCCATAGTATGACCTTCTGAGTCTCTCTGACACAGATTCAGATGATGAGGAGTAGAAGGGATGAGCAGCAGATTGGGATGAGACCCTGGAGGGATACTGTCAGAGACAGGAGCTGAGGCGTTCCACTTGCTACACTGCCACTACTCACCATCAGGGCCGTGCACGTATTGACTCCGACGATGATGATGGTGATTGTGGTGCCGGGACTGCTGCAGGAGGTGCTAGGGCTGCAGGAGGTGATGATATTGATTGGACGAACATCCAGGGAGATGACGAGTAGGTGTTGATCTTTCTTGTTTTCTTCTCCTTTTGGTGCTTTATGCCAAAGGGGGAGAAAATTATAGGGGTCAACAACTTTTTGATGCCATGGTCAGCAGCTGCGCTTCATGTCCTATTCGATGAGTGTTAGTCTTCGCTAGGTGGAAAGTTTGAGAGTCGCTCAAAACTCTAAATGGTGATATAATGCTACTATTTTACTTTTTGTGTGGGATATGGACATATATTAATCTATGTTGTTGCTTGTGATACAATTGTGCTAGAATGTATACCTTTATATGTATCACATATTGTGTGGTGTCTGTTCTGATCTGTGCTGTTATAGCAAGTGCGGCAGTGCTGCACCCAGCTACAACAGCAAACCATGTTGTGCATAAACTGTCATTTGCATCACGTTTTACATACCTAACATAGTTTGCAGCACCCCATAGGAGCATGGATATAGGGGGAGCCCCATCACTTTCACTAAAATGTGAATCTTGGCTTCTTATGCCAATTTGAGAATTCAATTCTCTATTCACATACTTAGAGGGAGGCTCTACACCCATGGCTCGAAAGTCTCAGTATTTATTTCATATCTTTTGTAAGCTCTAATTGGGTTGTCATCAATCATCAAAAAGGGGGAGATTGAAAGTGCAATCAAGTCTTAATTGTGGGTTTTGGTGATAATGACCACACAATTAAAGAACTAATGAGATTTATCGAGATGACAAGCAGGAAATTTATATTCGAGGATGCTACACGAAACGGAGGAGCCCCCAATTATAAATGTAGATGGCTTCAAACTCAAAGGAGGTTTAAATTCTTTTATATATTGAATTTGAGTATAGAAAAAGCCGTACTATAAAGAGGGGCACAATGCTTAAGCTAATATGTGCTACCAAGTGCTCTAACAACCACATGCATCCTCAGATTCACAGCCAAGACAGTCTACACTTCACTATAACCCTTGCTGTCTTATGTGGTGCAGCACTGCCGCACTTGAAGAGAGGCTCGCCCGACCCCTTGGTCGTGGGCTCCGGCTCTCCCAACCCCTTGGTCGCGGGCTCCGTCTCACCCGACACCTTGGTCACGGGCTCCGTCTCGTCCGATCTTGAGGCCGTGGGCTCCGTCTTGCCCGACCTCGAGGCTTTGTCTCGCCTGACCCCTTGGGTGCGGTGTCTATTGTGGGCTGGGGGTATATATACCTTTTCCTTTCATCCCCAACGGCTATGTACGATTCAAGTGACCGTTGGGGGCTGGGGGGTATATATACCTTTTCCCTTCCTCCCCATCGGTAAGAAAAGAAAAACGAGCTCTCTTCTTCACTTCAGCACACCCAAAATAGAGCAAGAGCTCTCTCTCTCACTCCATTGTTGACCTCAAGCCCTCAAGCAAATCCATTGATTTTCCCATCAATCCTTGAGGAAAAAGGGTTCCAAAACTCTATTAGAGAGCAGCTCCTTTGATTTCCAAACTCTAAAGAGCACTTGGTTCATGTTTTAGCCGGCGGTTGTGTTTGTTACTCTTGGAGTTGGCTCCTAGCCAGCTAGAGTGTCGCCCGTGGAGCTTGCCAACTTGTGTGGCAGCCCAGGGAGGTTTGTAACCATATCTTGAAGCTAGTAAACTCACCCCTTATCTCAAGACTTAAGTCTCTAGACTTGAGAACGAGCAAGAGCTAGAAAGCTCTAAGCCTTACTAGCTAACCTCAACAACGTGGAGGTAGGCAAGCCTTGGTGGTGAGCCGAACCACGAGATAAATCATTATGTCACTTGTGCTTGATTTACATTACTTGCATGACATATTGTTGATTGAGGTGATTTCTATAGTTTGAGGCTTATCTACTTGTGTGTGGTGTTTCCACCACTTTCCGCTATTGATCTGTGATCTACTACCCTGCAGGAAGCTAAGAAATTTACCCAATCTAAATTTTGTTGGATAGATTTTGAACCGTGAACTAATCTCTCCTGCAGGTACGGCAGTGTCGCACTCACAGAGCGGCAGTGCCACGGGTGAATTTGACTTCGGTTTGAGTTGAATTTTTACAGGCCTATTCACCCCCCCCCCTCTAGGTGTTCCAGAAATCCCACAGCAACTAATACTTATCAGGATTCATGGTTCCTGTCATTCCTGTTTGATTTAGCTTTTGGCTATAGCTTTTGCTCCCAAAAGCCCAAAATCCAACCAAAGGCACCTACTGGACCAACAACTTTTGCCAATAGCAGCTTTCACGTAGTTCATTTTCCATAGTAGGGGAAGAGCTGCTTTCACCAGCTGTAGGGAGTGACTTTCAATGAAATTACCCGCACTACCATCGGTTATGAAGAAAACATTTTGTTCTTTCCCTTTTGTTCCCATCCGCGCAAGTCGCGAGCGCGTCCATCCGCGCGAGGTGAAGCAAAGGTGGCACTAGGGTTTGCTGGTGATGCATCTCGCTGGCCCTGCCTCGGTCTCCTCCGACATCGCCTGGTCCTTTCCGCCACCACCATGTCCTTTCCTACCTTGCCCCAGTCCTCGCCGGCACTAGGACTCACTAACCGCGCCCTATCCTAGCCTCTCTGCTCCGACAAAGAACCCTATCGCCTGGTCCTCACTGGCCCTGCCCAGCTCCTCACTGGCCCCGCCCCATCTAGCCTCTTTGCTCTAGCACGGGATGGGAGTGCCCAGCCCAACTCGCTCCTCTCCGCTCTGATCTAGCCCTGCCCAGCTCGCTCTTGTCCACGCCTAGACGCAATAGCTATGGTCTGCGCCCCTTCCAATAGATAGTTCACATGTTTGAATGGGTAGTGCCATTAGAGGAAGTGGTTAAACACACATGTCATCATGGATATAGATCTCAGAATGTGCTAGTTGTTTGTGACTTTGACATGAGGTTTATTTTTGCGGTTGCTGGTTGACGGGTTCTGCAGATGACACACATATCCTCAATCATGCATGGGCAAATTTTCCTCCATTTCCTGTGCCTCCTAAAGGTATACACATGTCCTTACTAAGGTAGTAGTACTTGTATTATTATTTCCTTATACTTATTTGATTTTGTAGGAAAATATTATGTCGTGGATTCCGGTTATCCAAACCAAATAGGGTATCTTGCCCCTTTCAAAGGAAGCACATACCATATAACAGAATTTTGTTATCGTTCTGGACCACCCCAAGGGAAGTATGAGGTGTTTAATTTCTTGCATTTATCCCTTTGAAATGTCATTGAGCGGGCTTTCGAAGCATTGATGGAGAAGTGGCCCATTTTGATGGGGATATCAAGTTTCTCAACTCGTACTCAAAAGCATATCATTATTGCTTATTTGGCATTGTATAATTTTATTTGTGTCAGTAATTTGTGTGATAAGTTTGAGAGATGTGATGCTGATAAGGAATACTTGGTACAACAGACAAGTTGCATGACACATGCACAGGGAGATGAGTGTGAATATGTGGAGAATGAGGATACCATTCGTAGTAGAATAGCTGATGCTTTGGTTAGTGCAAGAGGACGATAGTTATGTTAAGGGATGACATCATTGTATGAGCCCTTTATCTTTTATAAAATGCTATTGTTCTATTTATGTGGACCATATCACTTTGATTGATGAAAAACTCAGAAAAGATTAATTTTTCCTTTCCAACAAAATAGTCATTTACATGCGAATAAGTGAATAGAATAGTTATTTACGAGTAATTTGTATATTACTAGTCCCTCAGGCCTTCAGGCTAGGGGTATGACAAACATTTCTTACACAGCCTACAGTTTCACAGCTGCTCCAAGTAAACGACTTTTAGCTTTTCCCACAGCTCTTAGCTCACAGCAGCTTTTTCAAAAGCCACAGTTCAACCAAAAAAGGCCATAATATTTCTACAAATTACAAGGGTTAAGTCCTCTGACTGCTCTTCATTGTCTCCTTCTAACATTTGCGAAAACATTTCCTCTGGGAGTGTTATCATTGTGTGCTTGATCCTGAAACCCACAAATGCAATGCTAGCTTTTAAGGCCCCTTTCGCTTCGCTCGAAAAATAAGCTAAAATACTGTTCCGGCTGATTTGTTGTGAGAGAAAAATACTGTTTCGGTTAAAAAAACAAGCTGGAAGGTACGGATTATTCGTATATCACTACTTCATATCAGAAAATGTTGTATGAGTGAAATAAAGTGCACGAGAAGTGTACCTAAGTTCCAGATCCATGGTGTTAATGTTTTCTCCAATTTTCATAGTCTGTTTGCAAGATATTACAATGGAACCTCCAATAGGACAGAACTTCACAGAAGCAAACAGGAAGTCGAACAGGACATTCTGCAGTAGCTGCATTAAGTTCGTATTATTAAGCCTTTGCATGCGAAATTTCTCTGCATGGTCGGTAGATACTGTGATCCCTTTTCTTTGACAAGCCACCCGTACTTCACTTATTGCGACCTCTAACACGTCTTGTAACACAAGTTCACCCATCTCGAAAGTCATACTGGACCTGTGGACCCAGAAATATAATGGAACATTATTAAACCAATGGCCCTTACAACATTGATGTAAATCAGATAGAAAAACTACTAGCATGCTATGAGAACTTAATAAAAAACAAATGAAGAAAAAATGGTACGTCGTGGAGAACAAAACCTTTAACCTTTTTATCATACTTTTATGTCGCATCTGCTTCTCCAATTCTAGCTCCTTATTTATGTGGACAGCAAACACTTGTGCTATGAATTCACATGCATGCCGTAGCGAAAAGGGGACATGTCTAGGGCTCATATGCTGGCAAACAATGAGGCCCCATAGCTTCTTCCTCGGGTGACGCCATTCTGTTGGTTGTTCATGCTTGGCGTCAGAATATTCTTCATTTTCATTTATCACAACAGCCATTACTAGAGAGGAAACCGATTTCATGTTCTTCATATACTGAAGGTGACAACTTTGTGGCACCCCAAGAGTTTAACCACACAAGCTAACATTAAAAGGGAGTTCCTCGTCTTTGATAATCTTCACTGACCTCATAGAGCAGTCACATATCATTTGAACTTGGTGCTTCATGAAAAGAATCCTGGCGGCTTGAGGGATATCAGTGGCTGGATAGTGTAGGCCAATATATGGTTCAAGACCAGGTTTTCTAACCTCGGCAATGATCTCACCATGATAATCTTCATGGAACTTGTAAGCCATGACTCTATCATATCCCACTAAGTCAAAGATTTCTTGTACCAAAGTATTGCACAAGGCCTCCATGCTTCCACCTGGCACTGACTGGATCTTTGATACTGCCAGCGCCGCAAGCATGTAAGACTGCGGTGAAGCCCATGCAGCAGCAGTAGGAAATTCAGAAGGCTTCACTGGCCCAAAATCTACCACTAGACAACCAGTCCCAGTCACCTGATGGGCAATGGCATAAAACAGCTTGCCCGATGATTTGCATTCAGCTAGGACTGGATTCAGAGAAGAAACATCAGCAGACCTTAGTACCTTGTGTAGTGATGTGGCACTATATTCCATGAAAAGTGACAATGCATTCGTCCCAATGGACAACATTGGGGATTCATAGATACTTGGCTCTGCATGGCTGATTGTTTTAAACATCTCGGGTGCATTTTCACTGAATGCAATGACATTGAGGCTCATTGTATCAAGCACCAACAAGCAACCAAATGACTACAAGTAGGCCGTGTTCTCCTCTGAACGCTCCTGCTGTAGATTTGAAGTGGTCCCCTCTAACAATATGGGGTAATCATATTTTGTGCCAAGTTCAGCATCAAGGGTTATTTGTGCTGACATCCTTGCTAGGGAAGTCTGCCGGATTGTGTTGGAAGAATTGGAGAATTGGGTAGGTTTTGACGAAAACATTTTGTACCTCAAGTATATGATCCACTCAAAGGTATTACCAATTGTACCACTCCTGCTTAATAACACATCATCATCAAGTAAGTAACCACTATTGGAATTTGAAAAAAAAACAAAAGACTTACTTAGTGTATTACAATAATATACACTCAAAAATAAGTAATTAGAAAGCCCCTGACAAGACTATATACAGTGTAGCACACTAGCAGTACATTAGGGAAGATATATACCCTTTGTTCGTAGTGCAATTTATTAGATGTGCTTGGGAAGGCATAGTGCTATAGTATTCCAAAAATTTTCGTCAACAAAATAGTATTCAAAAGTTTTTTCTTAGCAATACAAAACATCTTACTATTACTAATGCTCTAATGGAGGCTCCATGTTAATTCTTACAATAATCCTAGAAATTCGGACAATAATCAGAAATATCTAGCATTTAATTTAGTATCTCTAAACATCCGTGCTAATAATACACATCGGATCTATTATGTTTTATTAAAAATTACCCACCTTTGTCATTATGAAAATACACATAGTAACCCACTAATTTTGTATCTAAATTACCTACTTCTTCCATTATGAAAATACGCAAAGTAACCCAGTAATTTTGTATCTAATTTACCCACTTCTTCCATTATGAAAAAAATTTCGAAACAAACCCATAAATTTGTATCTAAATTACATACATATGCCATTATGAAAGAATTTTCAAAACAACCCCAAAATTTACATGTAAATTACCCACAATTGCCATTAGTAAAAGATTATTCATAATAACCCTCTAGATTTATATCTAAATTAACCAACTCTGCTATTATGAAAGATAATTTAAAATAACACTATCGTATTTTTTATGAATTACCCACATATGCCATTATGAAAGATGATACAAAGTAATCCCTAGGTTTGCATTCAAATTACAAATATATGCAATTATGAAAGATATTAGAAAGTAACACCTTTTAGTTCATATGTAAATTATCCACCTTAGCCATTATAAACAATAACAAAAATATCTCTCAAATATAGATGTAAATGCTAATATAACCTATTACAAAAATATTTCAACATCCGTAAAGTATGTTATGTATATTTTTAAACTACACACTTTCTATGTGTTTACGTTAAAAGTAAACATAAAATTGTTAGTCAAGTAAATATGTACGCATTAAATAAATATTTATTTAAATATCATATCGAACATGGAAAAAATACTTAAGAAAATTCGTAGCAATGACTAACAACTTTAAGTCATGCCGGTAACAAAATTCCTAAGTTGTCTTAAATAAGTTTATACATATTGAAGAAACATTACGTTATATCCATATTAGCAATTTAATTAAATACTATATGATTTATAAAACAATACTACTACATATCTAATGTTTTGATATAAAAAAATTCAACATCTTTAGTTTCATGGTGCAAGATCAAACGACTATTTGAGACATTGTAAGAGCCGGGTAGACTTGAGCATAGAATATTTTCTTAAAATAAAATAAATTTTGAATAAAGGATACATAAGCAATAGTGTTTCAACTTAACACTTGGATAGAAAATTGCAACAACTAGAAAATTGTAAACAACTACAAAAACTCTATGACTGTGTAAAAAAATATAAAATAACCCATGAATCTAATATTTAAATTACGCAAATATGCCATTAAGAAACATGATAGATAACTAAGTATCCATCTACTATTACAATAAATAATCTACATAACCCCTAAAATTTGCAAGTAATTACCCACTTGCTATTATGATAGATAATCTACATAGCTCCTGAAATTTCCATCTAAATTACCAATTATGTCATTATAAAAAACTAAATTGTCCCCTCAAATCTAATCTAAATCATCAACATCTTCTATTACAACAAATGTTTAAATAAACGTAAAACATATATATTTGGATATTACCCACTTATATTGATATTAATATATTAAAATTTGACCAAATAATCATACATGTTCTACCATCATTCAAATCATGAACACATGCATGCTTGAGTGATAAATATATATGTTATGTTTCAACGATCATGAAAAATATTTGCTTAATAATTCATACACTAATGATAATAACAAAGTATTTAACACTATACTAATAGCCATGACATATAGTTTATATAAGTTGTTACTTTAGATATATTTACACATTTTAATACAAAAATGTTTGACATATCTATATTGATTGATAGTATAACTATTATTGCACATATTCCTTGACAAGAAAATTCGAATAGCGGAGAGAAGTGGGGAAGGTTAGTACAGCCCACATGTGGCTATATCTTCCTAGACTTTGGGATTCATTTGGATAAATAATTATTATAAAGCTTAAATATTAATATCCTATTGAGGTTAGCATCTTTACCCATCCTAGATCTCACTTCAATCTCTACCACCGATCTTAAGCAACATTATGTAACTTTTAAATAATTGTTTATGCCATTGTAGTACTTAAGATTACAAGTTACGATCTCAAGTCCTTATTGTTTTTTTTAAAAGCACAAAAGGATAAAAAAAACTATATCAAAGTAGAAATTAGTAAGGTATAATTTGGAAAATTAAAATTTAGATTCACGGCATCATAATATATGAGCTGAACAAGAGCAACCATAATTGAAGCTAAGGTTTGAACTAAATGCATATTAAATATACACAAACATATTCTGCAAAGAAAAAACTATGGATATAAATAAAAAGCATATAGATAAATAATTGATAATAAGTTTATTACGATGGCGTAAACACTACAAAGTGTCTATTGTGCTATGTTAAAATGAACAAAGAGAAAAATTACAATTTAATATAAATATTTTTTATTAGTAAGAGGTATAAACAATAATTCAAGCAAAGAGAAAAAAAGACATAAGTATCAATTATTGTTTAGTTACAACCATCACTCGACGATACACGAGTGGCACTGTCTAAATACAACGCTCACTCCACAATTAGTGCCGCTTTCATGGTTAGTGATAAGTCAACTTTCCTTTTTTTTGTAGTTGAAGATTACCAGGAACATTTTTTATTAACTCAAATAAGTGATTAACAGGGTGATAGGGTGATAATTCATAGTTAGTGATTAACAGGATGGTTATAAAAATAAAAACAAAACAATAATAATAATAATAATAATAATAATAATTAGTGGTCGGAGTTTTCCAACAAGTAGCCAAAGTCAAACCGTCTGCATTAGTTTTTCTATGGCTAATTAGGTCAACTTGACCAGGTATAACAATAATCTTTTTCTTATCTGAGCCGTCCAATCACAACCAATCTTAATTCATTCATGCCACAAAAAGTTCAGTGTGGACAGATGAGAGGGAACTAATAAGAGAAATTAAAGACAAGCTGGTATGAAAGGAAAGGGAAATCCAAGCCCAGCCCCCAGGCTCCAGAGTCCAGAGGACGGCGTACCAGTACCAGGGCAGTAGGCAGCGACAGCCCGATCTGTTTGTTGCCCCTTGCCAACAATCATATGCTTGTGGTGGTGGTCGACCTCGATCGACCAGGTGCAAATTTATAGGCGGATGGATCAGAGCTGCGCCCGTCACGCCGCCGAACGACTGGCTAGCGACCTGCAGGAAGGCAGAGACGACCTGCAGGAATGCGCGTTCTGTCTGCTCCTGAAATCGGCGGTGATGTTTGCCGTTCCGGGCTGCATCCATTGCAGCGCTGGGAGGGCCTTCACGTCTCCCACTAATCCAGATGAAGAATTTCCGTTACGGGGAAAATGGACAATCCTATGCATTTGTAGAAATAATACACTCTCTCGACACGGTTTGTTGCTGGGCACAAAAGACATTCAGCGAGAACTCTGCCGAATCACTAGCTTTCCATGGTGGTATGCTAGACTGCTAGCTTTATGTTTTCGTTGGAGATGGATTAACATATAGTATAATCAGCAGCAACAAAAAAAAAAAGACATGTCATCGGCAGGTAAAGAACCATGCCTAACGACCTAGCAAGACCATGCTCCCGAGGCCTGTGTCGTAGAATTTTTTAATACATATTATTGGCAGCAAAGCAGTCAGTGGACTTCGCATTTTCATATTTGAGATTTGAGAATCAAATACAAGAGAAAATGGTAAACTTTGAGCCAATTTGGAAGAAATTGGATCAACGTGGGAAAAGCCCGATTTCTAGTGGCCGATGTTAACCGGCCCAGGCTGGTTTTGCCTGAGTTGGTGGTCGCCACAATGTGCAAACCTGCCTAGGCTGGTTTTTGAAACTGAAATTCGATCAAAACTCCTGGGATCTCATGGAAAATCTCTGTACATCCTGTTTTCTACCGACCCAATCATCTTAGGAGTCAGGAGGAATTTGGGAGGACCACAAATATGGCTCTAAAACCTCTGGCACCCATGTACCACGTAAATCTCTCGAATTACCGAGTGAGCTCGAAGTACGTAATCTCGGAGGACGCATGCCCATTGGGAAAACCAGAAAAATAGTTGATTAAGTTCGGACAAAAGCACGAGCTCCCGAAGATGGAAAAAAAGGTTTACGGCGTTCCTCATGATGGGTCTACCCAGCCATGTCTTATACTGAGATATGGGTGCCACTTGTTCTACCTGTTAAAAGCTCAAAGAGTAGTATGCGCAAATGCCTTGCGCTGCTTACGCGTTCGTCATTCGCCTTGGTGATTCCTGAACCAGGACACCTGACTTCCTGGGCTGCTTCTGAGTCTAAGGGGCATCGCCCCACACCCCTCGGATCGAAATACTTGCGTTGGCCAGAGATCTCGCCGGAACAGGAGTACCCAAAGAAACGTAAAGTACTTGAAGTGGGAAAAAAGATTCGAACCAAGTCGAACATCAGGTAACATTGCCGTATTTCATAAAATAAACTTTTTTCCTGTCTTAGGGGCGGTTTGAATTTGCCTTCACCTGAGCATCGACGTGTTCACCTAGGCGGGTCACGGATGCAATAGCACGAGCGAAAGGAACAAGACGGTTCTATTTCTCGGGCCCCATCCTTATCTTCAGAAAGGTGACGCGCATCGACCAATGAATCAAGATCTGCTCATGCACAGGGGAGGAATCCCTATGCAGAAGATGCTCTCAGTCGAATAACTCTCGGTACTCAGAGTAGAGCACTTGAATTACAAAGATACTCGAGGGCGACTGGCATCAACCTTTTCGAAGGCCTCGACACCCGAGGAATGCTAATCGGGACCTACGTTATCCGAGGACTACGACACCCGAAGGATAGAGCTATTCGATAGCTTGTCATCAAGTCAGGGGTACTGTCGAATATATGGACCCGGGACACCTTCCCCTCCTATATACTTGATCCGAGCCTGTCTACCAGGACGAAGACGACGAGAAATGAGGCTCACGTAGATCAGGTGAATCCACGTGCTTGGAGTTCTAAGTCATTCTCACGATATCCGATGTCGTCATATCTAGACGATAGGATAGAATTATTTTGTTATGTTTTTCATATAACAAACTAGCTAGGAAACACATCTTATAGCTGATCGGATCTATTGTAATTCTACCCTCGGACTATAATAAGGTGGAGCAGGGGTCTCCCGATCGGGATCCCATCTTCTACATTCTAGCACATAGCTATGAGCAACAACTCCTCTAACCGAGCATACAAATATAGAGAGAAGATACTTTAAACTAAACGTACGGCACCACGTGCCTGAACCAGTATATATATATATATATATATATATATATATATATATATATATATATATATATATATATATATGTGTGTGTGTGTGTGTTTTGTTCTGGGCTCACGAGCCAAATGAGCTGGCTCCAGCTAATTACATGTATTTTCTAGTACTACCACTAGTAGAGAACAGACCTTTGATCCTCGGTCAAAATGGGCTATAGTCCCGGTATTTTTTGCGCCCGGGACTAGAGAGACCTTTAGTCCCGGTTAATGGATACAACCGGGACTAAAGGTCCCTGCCCAACGGCTACTGCGCCAGACAGAGGTGGCAGGAACCTTTAGTCCTGGTTGGAGCCACCAACCGGGACTAAAGGTATACTTTTACTTCCGGTTGGTGGCTCCAACCGGGAGTAAAGGTATACTCCCGGGCCATGGATGCGCCGGAGGTTGGAAAGTTACCTTTAGTCTCGGTTGGAGCTACCAACCGGGACTAAAGGTCCCCCTTTATATCCCAGCCGTCTCCTTCTTCCTCCCCGAGCCCGAGCTCAGCACATTTTGAAGCTCACTGCACTAGTGTTCTTGCTTCCTCCCTCCATTGTTCCTCTATCCATTCTTCAATTCCTCCGTCGATTCTTCAGTTGTAAAGGTTACCAATCTCATACTCTTATTTTTCCTCATTGGCTTATCTCATATTGTTCACTATATATATATTGTTTTTATGGTGTTTTTTTTATTTGTAAACAATTTGAGCTCAAAATAACTTATAGTTTGCATATTTGGATGAAGAAAAGTTAAAGTAGGTATTTAAAATTAGTATTCACTTTTTATTTCTAGCATGCATAGCACACTTCATTGTTTAGAGATATAGATAATTTTATAGTTTCTTAATTTTATTTGTTTATAAAATGAGAAATTTATAGTGTATTAAAAAATGAATATAGAGAGTAGATGGCAACTGCTTCCGGGTCCTCGGCCTCTCATGGGTTTCCAAAGCGACTTAGGCCGGGCCTCCCTCTCATTCCATGCGGCAAGTGTCGTGATGAGATGAAGATTGTGATGGAGTACCGAGTGAAGAAGGAGGGTCCCAACAAGGGTCGTATCTTCTACAAGTGTCCGGATCGCAATGTGAGTTATTTTATCGTATTTTATGATTATGGTTAGTTTATACCTATTTTCATGATGGTTGTGATTAAAGTTCTAATTTTTTGTTTTAATTTCAGTGGGATGGCAGTGGACGATGTTTAGGCTTCTACTGAGAGGAAGAGTATGTTGAACTCGTGCAAAAATATCTTGCACAACAGGCAGATACGGCGGCTAATGAGGCAGTGATCTAGCCGAAGAAGCCCAATGATGTTGCACAATCGGGGGATCTGTCTGTTTTAGTTGAGATTGGTTGCGAAATCCTTGTGCTCCTGAAATGTATTTTAGCTTTAGTTCTTTTAGTGGTAGTTGGGATTGTCTACATTGTAGCGATGCTTTCATAAATTTGTACCTTTTTGTGGTGGCACGCATGTTGTATAAATAATTAATTATGATCTAGGTTTTAATATGATATTTATATCATGTAATGCAGATGAGCCGGCATTGGATGTACAATGCTGATCGCCGCTCCCAAGAGTTCATTGACGGCGTGCATTCTTTGTTACATGCGGCCGAGGCAAACAAACGCGACGGTTTCATGTGTTGGAATTATTCAATCGCCAAATCATCATAGTGCTCTGTACGATGACAATGTGTTGGAAGGTGAGGCTACATCCACACCATCTCCAAGGAGGTCTCCAACGCCGCAGCCGCCACCTCCAAGGAGGTCTCCAACGCCGCTGCCACCACCTCCAAGGAGATCTCCAACGCCTCCCCCGCCCCCGCCTACCAAGAAGCCAAGTACTAGCAAGAGGCCAGCCCCGCAAACGAAGAACCAGCCTTCGCCGGCAAAGAAAGCCACCGTGAAACTAAGGGCTATTCCCAAAATAATATCTGAAGAGAAGGAAGAAGTAACTGATGCATATAAAAAAGATATGTCTAGATTCTATGACAAACTTAAAAAGGATCAAGAAGCAAGGAGAAACCCGAGAAACCGTGCTTCTTCGTAGCTCCAGATATTCTAAGAAAAAGGTGGCTTCTTACCAAACAACAACAAATGGGAATCTCGTAAGCCGTCCAAAGCAACGTTAAAGGACTATGACCACACTCTCACCAAGTCAATTGAGGCGGCACAGAAAAAGAAGTGGGCAGGGAAAGGAGTTGCACAACTCGGACAACAATCGCACCAATCAGTCCCCCCGCTAGTTGTTGGTAATGAATATGGTTGAATTTAGGATTAATGCATCAGCAAACATACCTTCGGATGTCGATTTGGATCACCTTGGTGAATTTATTGAAGAGACTGGTCTCGACCTTTACCAGATGTTTGGTGATGGAAACATTGAGAGTGGCGGAGGTTGATATTTGGAAGAAAAATTTGTACTAGGCCGTAGTCTATACAACCCTCAAGCCTTAGGTGATCTGGGGACTTAAATGTACACCGCTAAACAAGTGGTACATGCAGGCGTCTACCGGTGGAGACTTCTGCGTTGGTGTCAGAATTAGAGACAAACATTGGTTCCGTGGCGATGATGTTATGTATGTTGACTTTGTAGAATTTCATCAACTATGCCACCTGACCTCTCTGGGCAAAGTTATCATTAGCTGCTATTGCCTATAAGTAATAATTCTTTTGATCTATTATTAAACTCATCATATGTGTATATGCATATAAATTATCCTAACAAGTACTATATATATGCAGATTTACAATGACAGAGCGCAGAAAGAAAGGCTGCAATGAAATTGGTTTTGTTGATCCCCATATAGTATTCAAAGACCCAGTTACTCCAAAGCCTAATTGGAAGTCTGAGTCAGAGAGTAACCTCATGAACTTCTTAGTGAACCAACGCCACAAGAAGGATATACTCTTTCCCTACAACTTCAAGTGAGTGTTAATAATGTCGATCATCCTTAATGGCTCATATGTTGATTCTAGTTAATTAATGAGTGTTATGCGTTATATCCTATAAAAAGATGCAGCAATCACTGGATATTGATGGACATCGATCTGGAGAAAAGTCACTTGATAATCTATGACTCGATGAGAAAACCACAACAAGACTACCAAGATATGATAGATATTATCCATAGGTAATTTCGGTATCTCTAGCAACTATATATACACACAAACATGATGATTAACTATATATGTTGACGTGGTAAATTTTTATTGGGCAGTGTTTAGAAAACCTTTATTGAGAAGCAACACATGGGAAAATGCAAAGCGCCACTGAATGTAATCCCTTTGAAAGTAAGTCCCCTAAATCGCATCATCTTTATTAATTAAACATATAGCTTTCACCGGATCACAAGATTGAATGACAAATCTTTTTCTCGTAAAGTGGTGTCTGAAGCAGGAACAGGGGAACAACTACTGTGGTTACAAGTTTATCAAGGAGGTCTCCCAAAGAACTCCTACAGAGAGACTCAAAGTACGTTAAAAATACACTATATATTTATTTAATTATTATTATTGATTGTGTTACTATGTCTTTATATATATATATATATATATATATATATATATATATATATATATATTAATTTATTTTCCTTTAATTCAAACCTGTAGGCTCGATGGTTGGAGAAAAAGGTCATACGGCAAGACCAGTTCAAAGCAATTCAAGAGTCTATAGCCGGATTTTTTAATGACCAGGTCATCGATTCCAAGGGCGAGTTCTACTTCGACCCAACACTGCCATGGAAGCCAATCTAGAGGATGAGAGAAAACTTGTTATATCATAACAACTGTAATGCAATCTTTTGTAATATATCCACATGAAATAATATAATGTAAAATACACATATGCATGCATTCATGTAAATATATATATATATATATATATATATATGATGCATGCATATATATATATATATATATATATATATATATATATATATATATATATATATAGTTCTATGTTTGAATTGTGTCATTTAATACGTTCATTGTGCTTGAACCGAAACATACTATACACGCGTATAAATGTATTATTAGCAGCGTACAATACAACTTCGAAAACCTATTTTGAAAAGAAAACAAAAAAATGAAAAGAAAAAAAAATAACCTTTAGTCCCGGTTGGTATTACTAACCGGGACTAAAGGGTGCCGGCCTCGTGGCATGTCAGGAGGCACCTTTAGTCCCGGTTGGTGTTACCCACCGGGACTAATTCTTTAATTCCGGTTCCTGACCCGAGACTAAAGGACCCCTTTAGTTCCGGATGCTTGCTCCCGGGTGGGGAACCGGGACTAGAGGGGGTTCCCCACCAGGAGTAAAGACCGTCTCTGTACTAGTGTACTCTACTAGCTTTAAATCACCTGGCTAATTACATACTCCTAAGAGTATTACATACTAGTACGTACTCTAATAGCAGCTTGGAAATTTAAATCACCATGGCTTCGAAATCTTAAGGTCGACGACCTAGCTTTTGCAGTCGTCTGTAAAGAAAGTATCCAGGGCCGACCAACTAAACAAGATACAGTATTTTAGGTCAGTCTTCCACTGTTGCCGTGTGCTGTCAGCCTGTCACTAGAACGTACGAAAGCAGCAGGACGTACTAGTACTGGATTGCTCCCGATGCTGGAGCTAGGGTTGATGTGGCCACCAGCTCGTCACCTCACATATTCAGAAAACGGTCGTTAACATGTACTAGTAGTACTGACGTGCAAAATGTCGGTCGCTGGAATGCTGGTGATATTCATATACACGGCCATAGTAGTGCTAAACACGGCCATTATCTAAAAAACAAAAATCGAGAAACAAAATGACGATGTGTTGCAATAGTAGAGCATCCAATTTAGGATGATCAATGCTTCTAGAGCTGTGGCAAATAAACTTGTTTGACATCTAGTAGTGCATTTCAGGAGAGGTGAAAGAACAAGCAGTATGCTATCCTGGATACAAAAGCATGACAACTTTCATCGGCAAGACTGCAACTGATACGCCTAGCATATACACCGACGGAAACGAATCTATTTGGCCTCCAGTACAAGCAAAAACCGTGCAATTAACAGATCACGGTCACTGCCACAAATCTCAAACAAACACAACTCAGGTAGCGGGACCATAAATCAACGGAGCACACACAAGGCACTGACGATAATAATAGTAACACTTCATTCAAGTACTTGGTGTCATTTAACACTACCGAAACAACTGACATGTTTTGTACCAGGAGGCACTGAATCCATAACTGTAATAGGGAGATAGCAGACTGACGATGATACATATGCATCATAGAAGACACCAACGTTGGTGATATTCAGGAGCCTCCAGGCACAAGCGCAACACTCTTTTCTAGGGATTGCAGGCCATCAGCAATCTGCGCACAAGATAACTTATGTAAGACTTCGTTGCATCAAGAAAAACTGGTGCAGCCTTGAAACAGTACATGGATGCAAATGGGCAGTAAAGTATTGAAGACAGTAATTTACTTTTTTTGAACGAGAAGACAGTAATTTACTAACCTTGAACAAGTACAAAAGAATAAAATCTGCAGGCTGCTAGTTGTTCACTGGTTTTTTGCTGCCACCTGTGCATTGAAATTAGCCTCAGACCATCGGTAGATTATGTAATGATGTACTTTTGAGAAAAATCAGAATCACAAGATGCTAATGTAGATTTCAGGACGTGTACCTAGCGGTGATGAGTTCAGGAAATCTTCATCTTTTTTGAACGAAACAGGAAATCTTCGTCTTCAGGGAACAGCTGCAGGTTTTTCGACTTCAGCAAGAACGCAACAGCGGCAGGGGCTCGAAGTCCAGTAAGCTGCCAATTTTTATGAGTTCAGCGAGCAAAGATATCTGATCTGGCATCTGAAACAGCAACCCATGAGATATCTCATGTGCAAAGTAGGTCGCAAATTCAATCTTGTCTTCGTATCTGGATACGCCATCAGTTCTCTGCATGTACATCTTTGAATTCTCCCTTTCCCACCGAAGCATTCGTCTGGCCTTCACCTCCACCACCTCTCCAGAGGACAAACTCACACTGTATGCCATTGTGATCGGTTCATCGGTCTCTTCGATAGTCACATTCAGGAGGCAAGAAACCATCTTGTGCCTATCTTCAGCAGGAATGTCAAAAGCAGGATTCGAAAGGTATGCGAGGACTATTTGGAGCAACCCAACCTTGATCACCTTACTCAGAACCACTGTTTTGAAACGGCTATTAGCTGAAGTGAAGGAATCATTCTTGGTGACTGCTTTTGAGATTGTCTTGACACCGATACTACCATATATGCGGTTGAACCTTGCTCGAGACATGGAAGGTAGAGCAGAAGAAGGATACCAGATGAATAGTGATTGCTGAGGATGCTTGCTGAGCAAATCTGCCAGCAGTAGATCATCAGGTATGAACACGTTCTCCTTGTTTGATAAAAATAATGTTGCCATCAGTACATACTGGAACCTTGACACAACCAGAAAGAATTTCCCCTGTTTTCTTGGTCCAGTTCGTTGCAATGAATTTCCAGAAAGCGAGGCCATCAGATATGGCTAGCTCGTGGACCGAACTCTCCCATGTGGCCCATAGTTTGCAGTAGTCTTCAGAACAAGGTCCATGCCTCACACTGAAAGCAAGTGAAAAGAAGTCAAGCAGCTTTCTGTCATAATATTTGTCCAGAACATGCAGCTGCAGGCCAAATAGATTGTTCTTATCATACAGAACACAACTTCTTGAGCTCACCCAGTCTCCACCCTCTGTTTCATTTGGTATCCAAATCCAATTTCTGTTGTTGTTGTCAGGCTTCCAGTCACATTTCTTCAGATACATGTAGATCCGGGAAATAGTATCTGTATCTGTTTTGTTCCTCAAATACCGGGCAATAAGATCTTGTGCACAATAAAAATCCACAGACACTCCAATCATCGCAAGGGGATGTTTGAATGAAGCTATCTCTGAACCATAGAATGCTTCATCGATGAAAGGGCCATCTTCCATGTGTAGAAAACATTGTTTTGCATCAAAGAGAATACATTCATCAGGACATTGGTAGCCCAAGGATGTCTTCAACCACTTCTTGGAAATCTTGTCTTTAAAGCCCTTTGGGGGTTGAGTTGCAGAGTCAAAGTAGTTCTTGATACACTCCAGAAACGACAAAATGGTAGCTTTAGACATAATGGAAGGATCATCAGGAATGCTGAGGCCAGCAAGGACAAATCTGGCACCAAATTTCACTTCAATAGTAACACCCAACTCCCTAAGCTCATCTTTATAACCGTATATTTCCTTCCCCAAACCATGACAAGTGTCACCATCATCCATGAACGGTAATATTGCTATGGGAGATAGATATTGCCATGCGTTATCAAATAGGATTGTATTTGAGGGAGATTGGAACCCTAGTGATGTGTGTATCCACTTCTCTGTGCGCATGCAGTTGAAAAGCTCAACAGGAAGTGGGCTGTGTGTTCTCAGCTGCCGGTAAGCTAGTAGTAGAGCTAAGGCATTAGCCTTCGTAAGTGATGACTCAGATACCATGCGCTTGAAAACATTGGCTATAGCCTTCGATGCCTCCTCAAATCGTGTGATCAAACCGGCCTTCTTCAACTCTTCTTTGTATGAACTGATCACACTCCCATAAAATCCTAAATCAGTTATTGGAAGTCCTTTGAAGATCTTCACAAAGCACTCCCATTCAGAATCCACAAGAAAAAAGACATTTGGAGCACAAAATCCCACATTAGTCTTCACCCATTTCAAATCTCTGAGCTTCCTTATGAAATCTTGACAAGAACCAACATAGAGGATGCATTTGAGGATGAATACAGTAGACTCAGAAGTAATAGCAGAGGATCTGAACTTGAAGTTATCAATAACAAGATGGTAATTGTTTTTGAACCCAATAATAACACCAAGCAACTCCAGCTCTGGTTTATATGAAAGGATGCCCTCGCCGTAGAACTCGACATCAAGGAATGGTTGGTCACTGATACAAGATGCCACTGCCAATTCTGAATCTTTGGTGATACAATCAGAAGGACGCCTATAGCCAAGAGTATTCTTCATCCAACCTCCACCTTTGACACTGTCAATCAATTGACTTGGAGATAGAACCTTCTCTCGTAGGAACCGAATGAGCCGAAGCAAGGAGTACACACAGTCTCTGGTTAACATGTTGCTTTCAGCCATAGACATGAGATGGCTTCCAATGTAAGATGATGCCTCCTGAAATTCAAATCTCACCCCAATTGCCTTGAGTTCCTGTTTGTACACATGCAGCTTGTTTCGATAGAATTGTTGATCAATCATTGGTATATCGATGAATGAAGTTCCACTTTGCAAAAGACTTCCCCAGTTAGCACTGGACAGAAATGATTAATTTGGTGGCTTGTACCCAACCGATGTCTTTAGCCAACTCCCTTCTTTTACAGAAGCCAGGAATCGATCTGGTAAAATTACACCATTTGACTTGATATTGTTGTGATAAAGTTTGTTGCATTGCATGTATTCTGTTAGGTGTGTCCTAGATTAGCGGTGAGCGCGGCCAGTTCAGCGCCGTGCACGTTTTTCTTTCCATGCAAGTGTGCGTGAGTGGTGGAAACTTGGCCGGCATTGACGCCCACGTTCCGTGGCTGTGGGATGGCGCAGCAAGAAGATCGGACGTGGGCGATGGTGTTCGTGGCCTTACCGAGTCTGTAATGGTGTGAGTCAATAAAAAGGAGAAAACAAGAAAAGCAGCAGTTTGAGCGCTGCGCCAAAACCCAGTCTCTGTGCTTGAACGCGGCTTCGTCCGTTCCAGCGAGAATTGAGAGAGATTCTAGTTCAACAACTGGTATCAAAGCCCGATTTTGTCGCTGGGATCGTCACCGAGCGATCACCGCAACATTCATGCCAAGAAACAACTCAAGGTCGCCGCGGCGGCGGCGGTCTTGGTCTCCACCCGGCGGCCGCTCTGGAGGTAGCGGCGGGGATGATCGTGGGCTGGTGCTTCACCGCACGGTCAAGGAGCTCGGCAACAACGCTGGGTGGCCAATGCTGACGAGAACAAACTACACCGACTGGGCGGCGCTGATGCGCGTCATGCTGCAGGGCAGGCACCTGTGGGATGCCATCAATGTCGGCACCAACAGCTTCACCGACGACCGCAACGCCCTGGAGGCGCTGTGCAAGGCGGTTCCGGAGGAGCTCCGCGGGATGATGGCCAACAAGCCCACGGCCAAGGCGGTGTGGGATGCACTGAAGACACGCCACATCGGCGTCGATCGGGTGCGGAAGGCCAGGGCGCAGACTCTGCGTCAAGAGTTCAACGGCCTCACATTCAAGGAGGGGGAGACCGTCGACAACTTCGCGTATCGCATCACCAAGATCACCGACCAGCTCGCCATCTTGGGTGACGCCTACGAGGAAGAGACGATCGTCCGTAAGTTTCTTCAAGCCGTTCCAGATCGCTTCCATCAAATTGCAGCGGCCATCGAGACTCTCCTCGATCTCGAGGCAGTCTCCCTGGAGGAGTTGGTGGGGCGGCTCAAGGCGGTTGAGGAACGGCTCGATCGTGCGAGAGGAAAAGGCGGCGGAGGCTCGGGTGGCGGCGGCGGAGGCAAGGAGATCGACGGCAAGCTGTATTTCACCAAGGAGCAGGTGATGGCGCACCTCGCGTCCCGCCTCAACCTCAACTCCGACGGGTTGACGGGGCGCGTCAAGGTGCCGGCCGGCTCCGGCAAGCGTCGCGGCGGTACGGGCCACAGCAAGGAACGCGGGAAGGAAATGCGTTCAGGGCCACCCAAAGGGGGCAACGGCCGGGAGGGCGATGATGACGCCTGCCACTACTGCGGCAAGTCTGGGCACTAGAAGCAGGAGTGCCGGAAGAAGAAGCGCGACGAGGTGGCGGCGCAGGTGAATCAGCCTCAGGCCAACCTCGTCAAGGCGGAGGAGGAGACGGCCTCTCTGTACATGGCCGTGGTGACCCCAACGGAGAAGGTCGTCCACATAACGGGCCCGTCGAGCATGTCTTCCTCAACGAACGCAAGATCGTGCCGGACATGGAGGATGGCAGTGATCTCGGAGAGTTGAAGTGGTACCTCGACACCGGTGCGTCGAATCACATGACCGGTGATGCGTCCACCTTCTCCAAGCTCAGTCACGGTGTCATCGGATCCGTGAAGTTCGGGGATGGCTCCCTGGTGGAGATAGCAGGGCGCGGCACCATCCTGTTCGAGTCGAAGGACGGCGGTCATCGGGCGTTCCATGACGTATACTACATCCTGCGGCTCCGCAGCAGCATCCTCAGCATCGGGCAGCTCGACGAAACAGGCTACAAGATCGACATCGACAACGGCATCCTCCGGATGTGGGACAAGGGGAGCCAGGAGCTGCTGGCCAAGGTGAAGCGCACGCCTAATCGCCTGTACATCCTCCCGCTCAAGCCGACCAGGCCGGTGCGTCTGGCCGCAAGCTACGACGACGACGAGTGGAGGTGGCATGCTCGTTTCGGCCATCTGGGGTTCCAGGCCCTACAGAAGATGAGTTGCGGTGGCATGGTGCGCGGGCTGCGCTCCATCGAGCACGTCGAGCACGTCTGCGACGCGTGCCTGGCTGGGAAGCAGCGTCGAGTGCCGTTCCCGCATGCGGCCAAGTACCGCGCCACCAAGCCCCTGGAGCTGATCCATGGCGATCTATGCGGCGCAATGACACCACCAACTCCCGGTGGTAAGAAGTACATCATGCTCGTCGTCGATGATATGTCCAGGTACATGTGGGCGGTCCTACTCGCAAACAAGTCGGACGCCGAGAACGCGTTCAAACGTGTGCGCGCCGGCGTCGAGAATGAAGCTGGGCGGCGGATTCAAGCGTTCCACACTGATCGTGGGGGGGAGTTCGTGTCGGCGAGCTTCCTCGAGTACTGCACCGAGCACGGCATCAAGCGTCACCTGACCGCGCCGTACAGTCCCCAGCAAAACGGCGTGGTGGAGCGGAGGAACCAGTCCGTGCTCGCCATGGCGCGCAGCATGATGAAGGCCAAGAACATTCCGGCTTGGCTTTGGGGGGAGGCTGTGATGACAGCCGTCTTCCTCCTGAATCGAGCCCCGACGCGGAGCCTGGTGGGCCGGACGCCATATGAGGCGTGGTACGGTGTCAAGCTAGCCGTCCACTTCCTGCGTGTGTTTGACTGCGTGGCTCATGTCAAAGTCACAAAGCCAAACGCCGGGAAGTTGGACGACAGGAGCCGGAAGATGGTGCTGATCGTCTATGAGGAGGGATCAAAGGCGTACAGGGTGCTCGATCCCACTGCGAACCGTGTGCATATCACGAGCGACGCGGTGTTTGAAGAAGGGGCGGCCTAGGACTGGGGCGCATGTGACGAAGGCGACAATGGAGAGATCATGAATAGTGTTGAGCAAGGCGGTTTTGTGGTGGAGGATGAATGGGTGAGTCCAGGCGAAGAGGAGACGGTCGCTGCCACACCAGCAGGACCCGGCTCCACGACAGCCTCACCGGGGGGTCGCGCTGCATCACCAGGCGCGGCACCGACCCCACCAGGCTCGACACCACCGGGTTCCATGCCCGGGGAATCGGCTTCATCGGCGGCGCCCACAACCATGTCGTCACCGCGCACGCCACGAGTCCAAGGAGGTCCAGTACCGTGGCAAGGTGAACTGCCACAGAAGGATCAGGTCCCCGTCGAGTTCGTGTCCCCTACCTCCGCAGCGCTGGAGACGCTGGATGCGGACGACGACGATATTCCGTATCCATTCCAGTAGCAAGAATGCATTGTCCACTGTGAGAGGCGATGAGACAGTATGGAACCTCGCATTTGGTGGGTGTATGAATGGCACATCTGAGGCATGCAGATGCATCTTGAGAAATTCCAACAGCTGATCCTTAGATGTGTAGTTCCCAGCAAAATGGCCTACTGACTTGTAATCTGCTGACAATTCAATGTAGCCTTTATCCCTCCATGGGTTTGCACCCAACAAACCAACCCATTTGCTCCCATTGGCTGGAACTATTATGCTTTTTCTTTCCTTGACAACATGGCCACCGCTGTCAATTACCGGCATGACATGGCAGAGTTCTGATAACCAGTACTTCTCTATATAATTCATCTTAAATGAGTGGTACAGAAAGTGTGCAAAAGCAATGACAGGCCTTCGATCAATACTCAAGGAAGCAGCAACAGTCAATCCATAACTGTAGACAGAGACAACCTCCATTCTTGCATGGTTCCGAAGCCAGCTTTCCACTGTCATCTTCTCTGAGAAACTATCCAGAGTAGCCTGTGTGCTGGGATGGAGAAAGAACCGATTAGAAGATGAAAACTCCCTGTTCCAGCTGATTAGCCATGATGTACAGTTCATATTAGATGCAGTGCATAACCTATCATTCTGTTGACTAGCTCTGGATATGCTCCAAAAAGAGAGAACACCATTCCGATCAACATATTTCAGTAGGGGAACAGACATCATGTTTGTACCAGAAAAACAGTTTTGCCAATTACACGCGACAAAATATAAGATTTCCAAGTAAAGCTGCTCATGTACCTCCTTGACAAGATTAGACCCTTCAATGCATTTTGCGTACCATTCAGTGCTCACGCTTTTGATACCAAGAAACTCAAGCACACTGTTGTATCTACTATTGTCAAAATGGGAACTAAGAATGTAGGTTCCATGAGTTGACAGACTCTTCAAATCTGCACCAGATTCCCGTGCTTTGCCAAGGATAGTCCAAAAGGCTGGCTTAAGCCGTGCAACTTCACTGGGCTTGCAGAATATCTTCTGTGAAGCATAAGATTCACATGGAACTATATCCTCGGCGAGAACCTTATTTTTTATGCCAGACCTAACTGGCTCAAGCAGTGGAATCAATGAAGAATTGACAGGTAGGAAATTGAACATTGATGGCAGACACATTATGCAGGTGCATCAGCTCTGGACTTCACAAGTGTTACAAGAGCATTCATGAAAGCACTTGGAACGCACTTGAGAATTCCCTTGTTCCATGGACTGTCGAACAGTATTGCCACCCTTGATGATGCAAGGATGAAGTCAGACTGTTCTCTGACCATGTGGAAACGCCAGGGTTATCACCCATTCATCGATTTCAGCACGTTTATCAACCCTGTTCTCTGGCTTGACTGGGAATTTCTGCCTCCACATATAATAACCACATTCTTCTTCTCCTTTTCCACTCTCTTCAGCTGATAAATGGAGTGTATAAGACTCAGCATGCATGTTCTTTCTGGCTTGGTAGTTCTTTTCACTGGAAATTGAGATCTCGCTAACAGTGCTACTCTTTGGATCAGAGTCATGCTCCTGGACAAAAAGCTTTCTGATTTTTGATAGGAACAGTAGCATTTCAGGATGCAAGCTTGACAGCTGTTTCTTCACTGCATCAACCTTCTCGCTCTTCAATGGCAAGATGATTGTGGTTGTAGGTAGGATTTTGGAGCATCCATATATGGCTTTGATATCTGAAAGGGTAGGTCCAGATTCCACCCACTCAGGGACAATGTACCCAATATTGCATTCAGCACATGGTTTCTCATTGAACTTGATCTGGTAACCATTACTAAATATATGGGGCTGGCTTGATATCAAGAAAACACTCTTGAACCCAATACCTAAATTAAAGGCACAAAATATTAGAACTGGTATTGAGGCAACTCTTTGAAATGAAATGAAACGGATCGGCATACAGTCAAGCAATAATGACAAGAATGCATAACAGATTTTGGCTGCCGAAACACATTCAGACAACTTATATGAATTTGAATTGATATACATAGAAGAAAACTAGCACATCTAAGGAATAGCT
The DNA here is from genome assembly GCA_904845875.1 of Miscanthus lutarioriparius. Lineage (NCBI taxonomy): Eukaryota > Viridiplantae > Streptophyta > Magnoliopsida > Poales > Poaceae > Miscanthus > Miscanthus lutarioriparius. The sequence continues at coordinate 54,132,157 of CAJGYO010000009.1, read as the reverse complement.
CACAGGCTGAGTTAAACTAGTTCATCAAAAAACAAAACATTTGAAGGTCATGATCAATGTTTTCCATTATTATCCATACTAATACATGTATTAAAAAGAACTTGACCCAGATAAATGGGATACATATGTGTGAGCTCCAGTACCACAATTAAGGAGGTCTCTCTCCCAACGTCACTGGCCACCCAATAAACTTATAGGAAATGCATAAATTCCAAAAGTGACAATTTTAAGTAGTGGTCATACTTAGTCAGTGTCATATCAATGCATCAAGCATTAGACAAACTTCCAGTAATTGGGAATTAAAGTACTATTTGGTATTTATTTGCTATTATATTGCTTCAGTTTCACAAAACAGTTCTAACTAATTTTGCTTCCATGAAAGCAAAAACGATTTGTGTTCGTGAATAGAGATAACAGAACACTCTAAGTATCAACGCTGAACATAGTTCCTGCCATGTAACAATATAATTTCATCTATATCAGCTATCACAATCTTTGACAATTCCAACAAATTTTTCCTTTAAAAAAGTTCAAGTGTTTCTAATTGGTGAAAACAAAACACAAAAGATTGACTCAGCTGCAAATATTTACCTTTCTCTCGGATGTAACCTTCTTTGTTGATTTCCGACACGACAAATGGAATCTATATTGGTCGATGAGAATCCCCTCTCATTGTTGAAAATCAGCAAAGTCAAGGATGCACCAGATCCAGTAATATCCTTTGATGTAATTAGAAACTCCAAAGAAGGTGCTACTCCAGACGGGTACTCATTCTCTTTTGCATTCTAGTTTTTTTAGAAAGGAGACATTAATATGGGAAATAATATTAAGATTTATGCACTAACAAATGGAAACCTGAACCAATGAGGTAGACTGATCACAAAAAATGGTAACACCAATCACAGTTGGTGCTGTGTCTTTGTGGGTGTTAGTCTAGTGTCCAAAAAGTTTTAGCTATAGTTTCTTTCTGAGGAATGTATTTTATGGCGCTGGGCTGGTACTAAGTCACTGCAACAGCTTCTTTGTAGGTTGCTGCCTATGGCTGTCTAGGCACCTGGTGGGCTGAGGTTGGCTGTGTTTTCTAGCGTGTGGCACTAAAAGTGTAGATTGATCTCCACCAGTTGGCCCAACGGCCAATTGGGCCCTTGATCCACGCATACGATCGGGGCGCCATCATTCTCTGGCTGATGGGCCCCCCATCGACAAACACTATAAAGAGAAAGGTGGAGGCCGGGGCGCAAGGTACGAGGTTCACCGTAGCCACCAGCGCCCCACCGAGGTTCCTAGCCCTAGTCCGATCTAGAAGGGTGCACTGTAAACGATGGGAAGTCCACACCGCCTTCACCGTCGCCACTGGTCCGCGCCTACGCTACTGCTACCGTCGATGACCTAGCAGGCGCCTACACGGCTTCCCTACACCAAACATGTCGCGGCCACCTTGTTGGCGGCGCCACGGCTGCGACTACACTAGACGAGGTACATTACCAAGTCTGCTTATCTAAGTTAAGAATTTCCCCACTGATCTACACCTAGAGGTCCTATAAGTCTATCAATGGTATTAGATCCATGGTCCTAGTGTGTAGATCTAGCAGATTGGGGTAGAAAACAGAATAGAAATCAAGAATCAAGTGATTCAAATTGGATCGGGAACCCAAACCCTAACCCTAACCGTAACCCTAGAAGAGAGGTCGGCGAGGCGAGAGACCTACCCAGGTTCTCCTCATCGCCGGCGACACCACCGGCGTGCGGGAAGACCGTGCACGCTGGAAGAGAGCTGCCGCCTCACCGACGCTCTGCGGTGCCGCGTACACGTGCGTAGGGTGCAAAGAGCACCACCGCGGAGCCGCTCGACGGCACCACGCGCGGCTCCAGCCACACGCGTGCACCGGCGAAGGGCGCCACGGTGGCGCCGCCACCTCCTGAGTCACGTCCGCCCTTCAGATCTCAGGTGCGGCAGCTATGGTGTGCAGCGAAGAGAGGGATAGAGCTAGGGTTAGCGCGTACGGGGGACTAGGGCACCGTCGCCTAGACCACTCGACGGCGGCGCACTCAGCCTAGGGCGAGTGCGCACGCCAGTGAGGGGATCGGTGGTGGCGCCACTACACCACTGCTCCTTTCGTTTCTGGTTGCGGCGGTGAAAGAGAAGAAGAAAGGTAGAAATGAGTTAGGGTTAGGGCGCACCGCCGAGGCGACCGGGTTTTGATCTCACAAAAATGAAGGGTGATCGTCGGATGAAGATGGAAGGCTCAGAGAGATTCAGGCCGAAAGCGGCCCAGGCGGGGTTTGGAAAATCCCGGCCTAGGCCCAGGTTGCGGCCTGGGCGAGAGGAGCGGACGCGTGCGCAGGGGCGAAGTAGGCCGTTGGGCCGCCGCTGGGTTGCCGCTGAGCCGCGCGCGTGGATGCGCAGAGAAATGGGCCGCGCACTGTTTCCCCAGGCTGGGCTGAATGCACAATAATGAGTGTGAATTTGTTTATTATTTTTAGAAGCGAATTTTGATGAATTTTGATTAGTTTATCATCTCTATTCAATTTTAAACCAACGGGATAAATTGTTTAGAGAGTAGATAAGTACACAGTAAAATGCTTCTGAAAAGTAGATAAATTATTTTTTATGTTTTATGCTGTAAAGTTTAAAGCTGATTATCTTCTAATTAAATTCGAACCAACGGGAGAATTTAATTTGAAGGGCAGTTACTTTTAGTAAATTATGATTATGTTTATCCTCTAATTAAATTAAAACCAACGGAAAAATTTAAATTAGAGGAGTACTCGGATTTATTTATGTTAAATTATGGTATTGTTATTTTCTGACCAACGTTGATGATAACAATATTATAATGAGTTTAAGGTTGAAGTTTAAATCTCTGATAAATTTTACACCAACATGGTCAATTTTTCAGAGAGTAGATAAAGACCAAGAAATGCTCCTGAACTAATAGAATGTATTTTATTATCGTGTTTCGCTGCAATGATGTTAATTATCTTCTAATTAAATTCGAATCAATGGGAGAATTTAATTTTGAAGAGTAGTTATATGTCTTTCAAGTTAATTTATGAGTTTTATGCATTAATTCTATTTTCTGCCCAACGGTGATGTAAAATTGATGCAGAAGCATCTTGTAAGTCTTATTTTTTAACCGACGAGATCACTCGGCTTCATGCCAATGGGCTGCAATGCTGGGGTATGTGAATGAAAAGGCTTGAGTCAAGCCAGTTCAGGATAGTTTTTTTTGTTAGTTTACTAATTTTCTGATTAAATTAGAACTAATAGGAAGATTTAATTAGAAAATCAAGTATAAGTGAATGTTTTAGTCATCATGACTAAATTTTTCGTTATGGTAATTTGTATATAGATTTATCCCTCATGGGAAAAAGTTTGGCATAGTACTTATGCTAGTCAATCCTACATGGCGGGAGAAGTTTTGTGATGACTCATATGTTTTTTATCCCGCGTAGCGAGAGAAGTTTGGGTAGCTCTTATGCTATCCTAGTATTGACCATGCCACAATAGAAATGCACCGTCATGATCAATACTAATCAAAGGACAAGAAAAAGATGCAAGCGTGACTTGCAAAAGTACAGTTAATAAAAGATATCGTTGAGTTCTTAAAGTGGAATGAGAAAAGTGTACTCCTATATGGATCAAGAAATAACTTTATTTGCATGGCATAATCATATGAATGAAGTAAGTCATAAGTGTCTCCTCGTTCATAGTTTTCTGAATAGTTCTCAAAATTATAGCAGTATAGTTCATGCCATATTTCAAGGGGAGAATTGTGAAATGAATTAAGAGTAAGAATTAAGACAATTAAGAAACTACTCTTCATTAAGAGTGAGATAAATATGTTGATGAATGTGTACTCTTCATTAAGAGTGAGATACAGATTTTATAAGAAATTGAGTGAGATAAAGATTTTGATGAATGTGGCCATCGATCATAACAATGATACCCCTAAGCAGAGAAACAACTAAATTTCTGGATTTTTTAAAGTTCTGAGAGAAAGATAGTGTAGTCACCATCAAAGATATTAAAGTGGTGCTTAAAGCGCCATATAAGGTTTTAACAGATTGAACCCAAATAAGAAATTGGAAAATACACTATCTTTATAAAAGATGGGACGATCCGGAGGAGCACGATATGTAGAGACCTATGACTTGAAGAGAAGCGGGACTGCGTGCCCACTTCAGTGATTCAAAATAACGAATTTCTCGATACCTGTTGATGTTGTATGACTTATACAATACCTGTTGTTGGCTCTTCGAAGAAGATGAATAATGTAAACAAGGATCTTGTGATACAGGAGCCTGTAGAATCAATTTCCTCTTGGCAATGAAGAGCAACAACAGCCCCACATGAAAGTGCCAGTAGCTGAGGCCCCAGAAGGTCTCAAAGAATTAGTAAACCAGTTTTCTGATGACTATGAAGTCTATGTTAGTGAAAAAATTCAAATAGAGGGTAATCGCACCTCATTTGAAGAAGCCATGAGAAGCATTTACTCGTTTGAATGGCAAGAAGCTATGAAAGTTGAAATGAATTCGATGAATACCAACGATGTTTGGGACTTAGAAGAAATTTCTAATAGAGCCAAAACAGTAGGCTGTGAAAGGGTCTACAAGACAAAATGTGACTCCAAATGGAATGTGGAAAGATATAAAGCATGACTTGTAGCAAAAGGCTTTATGCAAAGAGAATAAATAGATTACGATGAGAGTTTTCTCTCCAATCTCATGCAAGAATTCTTCTAGAATCATAATGGTGTTACTAGCACATTACGATTTAGAGTTATATTAGATGGATGTAAAGACGACATTCCTCAACGGGGATTTGTATGAAAACGTTTACATGGCACAACCCAAAAGTTTTGTCATGGAAGAAAAAGAACCTATGAGGTGCCACCTGTAGAAATCCATTTATGGGTTAAAACAAGTCTCTAGACAAAGAGTATTTAAAGTTGATGAAATGATAAGAAAGTTTGGGTTTAAAGAAAATAAGAAGGACAATAGCGTTTATGCGAAGTTCTAGAATGGAAAATTCTTTTTCCATATCCCGTGTATAGATGACATCCTACTCACTAGTAGTAATATTAATCGCCATTGGAGACGAAGAAGTCTTTGTCCTCAAGTTTCAATGTGAATGTTCTTGGTGAAGTCTCATTGGTTCTAGGAATTGAAATTCACTGAGATAGATGAAAAGACGTATTAGGACTATCACAAAGGCATACTTAGAAAAGATTCTAAAGAAATAAAGTATGCATGTAAGTAAACCTACGCCTGCTCCTATAGTCAAGGGTAATAGATTTGGAAACTTTCAGTGTTCTAGGAACCGATATGAGATCGATCAAATGAACATGGTCCCATATGCTTCAGCTGTTGGAAGCTTAATGAATGTACAAGTAAGAACTTATCTTGATGTAGCTTACATTATCTAGGATATTTTAAGCGAAGTCTAGTCCAGGATATAGATCACTAGAATGGAGTTAAGAATGTCTTGTAATTTTTGCAAAGTATCATAGGCTTCATCTTTGAGTAAGAAAGAACAAGTACTCTCAAATAGTTGTGAGTACAAATGTTAAGTTTTGGCGAGAGATGCAAGTGAAATCCACGATGAGTTGCTAACACTTGTAGTTGGAGTATTATTGTGGAAAAGCTCCAATGAAATAGCTGTGGTGTCATCAATAATGCATAACATAGTATAGCTTGTCATGAGACCTTAGGAACAGGCAAAAGTGGTTAAGGGAATATATACCCGGATTTAACAATGGTAGTCAACAGCAATAACCATTTAAAGTAGTTAGCTCCTAAGACAACAGGTCAAGTGTGCTGCCAAACACATTGACATTTAGTTATATGTTGTAAAGGAGAAAATCCAGAATCATTTTAAAAGCATTGAGCATATAAGTACCAAGCAAGTACTTGCGGATCCGCTTACCAAAGGCTATTCACCCAAAGGTGTTCAGAGAACACACAGTCGACATAGGTTTACGTGAAAGCCTATGATTTATGGATACTAAGGGCCTAATTAAGAATCTGTTTCAAAATGGAGTGGTGCATTGTAGCTGTTTAATCCAATAGCAACTGACTGTGATGATGAGGCACGCTCTATGCACTGATCTGCGATGGAATCGAAAAAAGATAAAGTAAATTAAGTTTAAGTCATAAGATGAGATCAAGGGAGAAAATGTTATATTGATCTCCACCCGGTTGGCCCAATGGCCAATTGTGCCCTTGATCCACGCCCTAATCGGGGCGCCAGCCGTTCTCCTAGCTGATGGACCCTCGTCGAGCAGCGCTATAAAGAGGAAGGTGGGGGCCCAGGCGCAAGGTAGGACGTTCATCGTAGCCGCCAGCGCCCCACCTTGGTTCTTAGCCCTAGTCCTATCTAGAAAGTGTTGTTTAGCGACGGAAGTCCACACCGCCTTCACCGCCGCCATTGGTCCGGTCCTCACGTTGTTGCTACCATCGATGACCTAGCGGGCCTCTACATGGCTCCCCCTACACCGACACGCCACGGCCACCTTGTTGGCGGTGCCACGGCCGTGACTACACTCGACGAGGTACATTACCAAGTCTGCTTATCTAAGTTAAGAATTTCCCCACTGATCTGCACCTAGAGGTCCCACAAGACTATCAAAAAGTACTGTACTAGGTTTCTTCGGGGAGTAGGTTCTGCCTCTCCTTTGTTATTTTCTCGTCTTAATGAAATGACATGTAGTTCTCCTGGGTCGTTTTAGAAAAAAGGTCGGGTGGCTTCTGTATTGGAACTCTGCAGTTGTTCAGACTTTGTCCCTATTTTCCAAAATAATGGGATAATTCCTTTCTGCCTAGTAAATTATGGGGTAATGATCTTGTCAGCCTTTCTAAAAAAAAGAGAAAGGATTAGCTTTTGTAGGTTTCACAAGCCGAGAAAACAAGCCTGCAATGACAGACAGTTAAAGTGTTTTTTTTCCAGGAGTATTGTTTTTCATTGAAGAACAGGAACAGAACAGCATTGTAGTTTTCCAAAGTTATCAGGGATCAAAATACATGAAGCAATACTAAACGCACACAACAAAAAAATCTGTAGAAAAATGACAAGGGCAGCTCAACTACAATTATCAAAGAAACCCCATAGCTGAAATTGTTAGCTAAAGGGAACATCATTTGAGCATACATTTTATAGTGAGTGAACTGATGCATGGACTTTAGGAAATGGAAAAAGGTATGTGTTATCATAGCCAAATACTACCTCCGTCCTCAAATACATAGTATCCAAGCAATTTTGAGACAAAATAAGGAGCCTAGCAAAAGACCACTTTACCCCTTTGTAGCACCCGATTTTAAGAACAAAACCAGATACACACCATATGTGAGTACAGAAAGTCAAATATCACATATAGCTACAAATAAGGGTAATATCGAAAGACAATGCTCAATATATAACGTACTTAGTATAAAGAATATAACCTTAGATAGCAAACAACGGAAAGACAACTTCGATCTTCGGGTGAAGACTCCAATTCCACAGGGACAACTGACTGGTTGATCACAAGTCTAATTCCTCCAAACTCTAGCCATCTGGTATCCATCCGGGATTTTTATCCAAATAATTGAAAAATAAAGCAAGCGTAAGTACATATCGTACTCAACAAATATATCATGGGGTTCATGAGGCTTAAAAGGCTGACACTGTTTTAACTGCGATTAGCTTTTATTGAGTCATGATTTTAGCAATAGGGTGGCAACAAAGTTATCATAAGCCCATAAACACATGATCAGGTAAACATGAATAATGAATAGCATAAACAATAATCATTAATGAGCATCTTCATTATTAGTATCATCCGTGTTCATCATCATTAACTATTAGTGATCATCTATTCCGTAAATGTTCCAAGGCCGCTCGTGACCGTGAGCACGGCTGATATACCAGTTTTACACTCTACAGAGGTTGTACACTTTCACTGTGAGTCGTGATTTACCCTTTCGCCCGAGGTAGCTAATCTCTTGACCCACTTCCAAGGAAGGTCGACAGGGTTCACTATGAAGCCTTTCAAAGGTTCGTCTAACAAGTTAGGGCCATTAGATTCACTCGGCAAACAGATGTAGAGCCTCCCTTTCCGATGGTACAATGACGCGCAGCCTATACATAAGGGGACAGAGGCTGTACTATACCCGATTCGTCAAGCCATTCTTACGTCAATAAAGGTAACCACTAACAAGCTAGATATGGTCCTCATACTGAGCTAAAGCCAGAGCCATGTAGCCCTCACAGCTGTACTGTAAGTCCCGGATGATCACTTACAGATAAGTCCTTAGGAAGAGGAATCTAAAGCACCATAAAAATAGCCCAATGCTCTAGCCCCCTTATTCCATGTTGCTAGAAACATCTTTTAATGTTTATTGCATATACCATTAGTCAAGTTACAAGATCATGGCTTTAGTTGAGCACTAGCATCATACTACCCAATGCAATAACCCATAGGAATCAAGGTATAGGGTAACAAAGTACTAGGAAATCCTTAGTGATAGTCAAGATAGACACATGCAGTATGAATTAAATGATATTAAGGTGAATAGGACAACAAGGATGATCCCATGCTATACTTGACTTAAACTCAGATCATTCTTCTATTGATTCGTAGTCTTCAAAGAACTTCTTCTGGATCACCAACTTCTTTTATACCACCAATGCAAAGCTCATCGACTGGACATGATAATAAAGCACCACACATGCATCCATGCAATCATACACGAAGCAATCAATAGAACTAAATTAGAACAGTACACCAATCATAGAAAAATAAGTAAAAGAGTTTGAAACACGATTCTACACAACGCTACGAACACATAGTCGCGAGAGGCACGCTAATCGGAGCTACGGTTTGAAAGAAACGGCTTTCGAAAGATCTACTCATAAGAGAAAATATAAAACTATAAGCTTCATGTGTTTTAACTATATAAAAGCATATACAAATTGAATTAAGTCAATTTTAGATTTGAATTATAAAACTAAAGTAAAACAAATCATATTTTATTTATAAGATCTAGTTGCATAATTATTGTCCAAATTAGAGTTTAAACCATGAAATTCTAGAAATAGTGACATGATAAACATTGTTACTAACGCGTAGATCTCGTTGTAATGAATCTAGCACAACTTGAACGGGTCAATTCGGAGCTAAAACGTAGAAGATATGAAATAAACAAGATTTCCTTTATTAAAATAATAGATTAAATCTAACCTCAAATTTTAAAAGTTAAAAACATATCTAACAGTAGTATAAACATGTAGATTATGGAATTACGAACCTAACACAAGTTGAACGGATCAAATCAGAGTTAAGACGGAGGAGTTATGGACAAATGAAGATAGTGGCAAATCTGTAAATAGATGAAACTTGATTTTTAAATTAAAATATATAAAATCTGATTTTAAAATCCGGCCGAGGACTGCGGGCACTAATAGGAGAAAGGGCAGCGGTCCTTTTGAAAGAAACTAGGGACGATGGGTTCAATAATAGGAAAGCGCTGGGGCTCTTTAGCTAAACTTCCAGGCGAAGGGGTACCGGTTAATCCTGACCATTGGATCTACTTTGGACGACCGAAAACAGAAGCAAGGGGGAGAGAGGGAGAGAGCGTGGCCGGAACAGTCACCGGCGCAGTGGTGGCCATTAACGGCGGCAAGTAGCTCGCCGGCGTGCACGTGGAAGCGCCTACAGGCCACGTTACGACACGGGGAAGGCACCGGGAGAGAGAGCGGAGCACGGTGAACTCACCTAGGAGGTTATCGTCGATGGGGATGGCTAGGTGAAGGCACGAGGCTGGATGGGGCGGACGGTGACCACCTGTAGGCGTTCGACAACGACTGGTTAACTACAAAGAGCAGCAGAGAAAGAGGGGAAAGCGTAGGAAGCTTCGTTCCCTCGACACGGAACAAGGCGGGAGTACAAGAGTGTCGGGGAAGCAACGACGGCGAAGAACTGTGGCGGCGGGTGACTAGCTCCTCGGCGAGATCCATCATAAGCAGGATGGTGATGCTAGAGCTCAGGCGATGCTGCACTAGGGTTCGAGGAAAGCGGCGCGGGTACCGCTGCTACTTAAGAGGGCGGCGCGGCGTGGGCAGCACGCAAGCACGGCGGAATCGGCGCGGAGACGTACTCTCGGGGGAGCAGAGTCCGGGACGGTCACGTGTTGGAGGAGGAAGACGACGCCGACCGGTGGACCCGGCGTGTTAGTGAGACAGGAGGCGGGTGCGCGGCTTTGGCCTGGGGTGGCCTGCTTGTTGGGCCGCAGCGAAAGCATAAGAGGGGAAACGGGAGCGGCCGGCTAGGCCTGTGCGCGAGAGAGGGGAGCGGGCCGAGCAAACTGAGGCGAGGTTGGCCTGCGGTGAGTGGAGGGGAGAGACCAGGGTGGGCCAAATAGCAACAGACCAGTGGGGAGAGAGACTGGGCCACGACTAGGCCAAAAGAGGAGAGGAAGCAGGCCTTCGGGCCAGATTGAGGAGAAAGCAATTTTTCCAATTTCCAAATCTTGTTCTATTTCCCAAATTCAAATGTAAACAAAAATAAATTCAAACATACTTTTCAAAATAAGCACTTTTGGGAGGTTTCCAAAACTGAACTTTTGCGAACTTTTGAAACCCTTTGTAATTTTTTTTTCAAATTTTCTTTTACTTTTCTTTTCTTTTATTTCAAAGCCATTTTCAAAAGCATTTTGAATTTATTTTGAATTTTGGATTCAACCACTCACTGCAATAAATCAAATGCACCGGCATGTATACACATTCATGTTGCTACTCCTTATGATGAATTTTAATTTAAGGAAAAATTATTATTTCTCTATGTTTTCTTGAGCACAAAAAATCAAAATTACCTCAATTTACATCTATTTCAAAAGGAGCAAATTTTAGGGTGTTACACCCTTACAAATTAGGATGGAGTAGTTCAAATTTTCCTTAATTACTAGTTGGTTGTTTTGGATGATGCCAAGTTTAAAAAGAATCTCAATATTTCCTATAAAAAAGGACAGAGGAGAAAGGGGGGTGAGGACCCAGAACATTTTGTATTTTGGTACAAATTTTAAACTCGGGATCCCTTATATTTGAGGACAGAGGGAGTACACAGTATCATTACCAGTTATGTGCATACATCGTAGCGATAATGCAACAAGAGTAGCACAAACTAAATAATAAAATTCTACTATAACCCATCTGCTCATATAAACTATTTTTTTTCTCAAATACTCATGAGAGCTGCATATCAATGCATTAAGAAGATGCACACATAAATTCGATCAATGTCACTTTGGTTCCTGTTTACTCTACTCTTCTGTTACTTGGTTCATGAAGAATGATGAAGTACAAGTATGTTGATATCATACATTAGTACCCAATTTGGGAGCTTACTCGGGTGCCTATAGTAGAGGGAATGCGACACTATGTTTTGTTTCATATTCAGACTCAACTGCATCATCTGGCCTATAGTGTTATTGTTTATTGTCCTCAAGTACTGGTTCATGTGGGGTGCCAGCTCATACAACAGGGTCTTATATACTTATACATACAAAATCATTGCTATAGGCTACAAAAATCGAAAACACTTTACCTTCTGTTTTTGGACTTTTTCCTGTATGATGCAGAGAACTGTGTTTCATTGTGTCAAGGGCGTTCGCACCCAAGGTAGGAGGGCCTTGGCTCCTCAGTTCATAGCCAAGGCGGGGTAATGGTACCAGGGTTTTTGCCTGGTCGACAAAGGTAGAAGGAGGTACGGCTGTTCCTAAGACCTAGATCTGTTAACGCTATAGGCCGGGCGGAACTCACAACCTCTCCCCCTCCCCCGCCGGCGGCCTCCAGGCCGCTGCCGGCCACCAGCCGCTCCACCCTCCCACCCGCCTGCGGCCTCCCTGGCCACCGCCGGCCACCACTTTCCCCCGCCGGGTGCCTCTCTGGCACAGGCGCCGCCTTTCCGCCGCTCCCTGACCTCCTTGTGATGTCGAAGGTCCTGCCCTTGGCCGCGGTTCTCATCCTTGGCTCCGGCGTCCTCCCCATCTTCGGCGCCTTCTCCTGATCGCAAGCCATGGGTGGCCTCTCAGATCTGGACTTCGCTCTAGGTCTCGCTCTGGAGAAATCTATGTCTGCTCGTTTTGGTTGCTCGGTCAGCCCCTCTGCTCCATTGCTCTCCCCTCCCTTTATTATGGTTGCAAGTTTCGATCGCTCTGCTGTTTGTCTCAATGTTGACTTTGTGAGTCCTCTCCTGCAATCTTGCCTTGGTGGCTCAGCCAAAGATTTTCAAGTTATCCACTTATCTAGCTGGATGTTTCGCATCTCTTTATCTTGCAAAGCTGTTGGTTTTTGGATTTATCGTCTCAAATCCTTTCTGTGCAAATCCTTTGCGGTCTATTTCTTCCTTTAGAGCAATGGGGGTCCTAATTGGGTTCTCGTTTTTAATCGCTGGAAAGAACAAGCAGCTGAATGGACTTATGTGAGCAGAACCAAAAAATCCTTTGCTGAAGTGGTTAAGTCTGCTCCAAAACCCCTTATCTTGGCTACACCGATTTTTCGCATCTTTCCTATCCTGATCATTATGCTAATAACTATCATTTGGATAAAGATTTCATCGGTGTTCTTTGCAAAAAGCATTTTTGTGTTCAGAAACACTCTAACAGCAAGACGGTGCCTAACTCGATTTCTCAGGCTATGCCTTTGGCGAGATCCCCGCCTCTTACCGGGGTCCATCTCCTCTCTATAGATGGCCAACGGGCCGGGCCGGCCTGACACGGGCCCGTGCCAGCATGGCCCGATAGCCAACGGGCCGGCACGGCACACCGTGCCTCCCGGGCCGTGCCTCACAGGGCCACGGGCCTGGCCTCCAGCCCAGGCACTGCACTATGGGCCGATTTCCGTGCCGGGCCGGCCCGTGAGGCACGACCAATTTCACAGGCCGTGCCAGCTCGAGGCCCGACAGAGAGAGAGAGGGGAAGGGGGTCGCCGCCGCTCGCCGCCGAGGAGATCGACGCCGGATCCAGAGGAGGCCAGCGCGCTTGCCACCGAGGAGGCTGACGCCCTTGAAGCTGGATCCGGAGGAGCCGCTCGAGGCCAGCCACCACGCTCGTCGTCCCTGGATCCGGTCGCGCCCACCCTCGATCTGCCGCCGGGGACGCCACGACCCTAGATCCGCCGCTGGAGGCCGAGCACGCCCTGGATCCGCTGCCAGGGGATGCCACCACCCTTGATCCGCTGCCGAAGGACGGGCTGGCAAGCCCTGCATCCGCCACCGGTGAGCACGCCCACCCTGGATCCACCGCCGAGGAGCGCCACACGCCTCCTCGCGCGTGGATCTCGTCATCCTCCGCCTCCTCGCGTCGGATCTCGTGAAGCCGCCGGATCTGGATCTCGTCGGGGCTGCGAGCTCGGTGGATGCGCCGCCTGCTCCTGGCCACACCGCCGCCCCTCGAGAACCACGCGTCGCCACTGCTCAAGGACCGCGCGCCGCCGCTGTAGGGCCATGTGCCGTCGCCGCCATGGAAGAGAAGGGAGCCGAGCGGACCAGAGGAGGGAGAGGGAGGGATGGAGGCGAGCGCACCAGAGAAGGGAGAGGGAGGGTGGCCAGCACACGGCGAGGGAGAGGGAACGAGTGAGGGAGGCTGCGTGGGGAGGGGACTGCGCGGGGCGGCGGGGAGGGGGAGGGGAAGGGAGTTAGGGTTTGAGGAATCGTGAGTGGGGCGCGGGGACTGGGGGCGAGCGGGGAGTGGGGCGCGAGGAGGGTGCGAGCGGGGAGGCGGCAGGCCGGGCCGCTAGCGGGCTGCCGGTTCTGTAGCAGGCCGTGCTGTGCCGGCCCACGTGACTGGGGTAAGGCCCAGGCACGGCTTGCTACTCCGTGCCGGGCCAGCCTGGGCCCGCTAGCCGCCGGGCCGGGCCGTGCTTGGGCCAGGCCAACAAAATGGGCCTTGGGTCGGGCCGACGGGCTCGGGCTGCATGGCCAACTATACTCCTCTCCCAGGTGTTTCTAGCCCAGTGCGCCCTCCTCGCGGGGCTTCTGGCCCAGCTCCGGACCCTCCCCTGTTTTTTGGACCTCAGTTGGGTTGCACTAGGTGCTTGGCCCTTGGTCACTTAAGGAAGGATTGTGGCAATTCTGTAAGGTGCAATATCTGATTTAATTATGGACATATATATCCCGCACTTGCCTTTCAAAGGCCCGTCACCGCCGTGGTTATCGGCCCATTCAAAGGAAGGAAGGCGAAGAGCTGGCCGCTGCGGCCTTAAATAACCTGGACACGCCTCCTTCTTCCTCCTCTTCACTCCCGCACCAATCTACAGTTCAAGCTCTCACCTCGTTAGCTACGATGGCCAACTTCGCTGCCGACCCGCGCCCCCATGTCCCGGCGGGCTTCTCTCTGGAGGATCCCCCTCTCCGTCCTCCTCTTAGGCAGGAAGTCTTTGTGACGGGCTGCTACACACTGGTCAATGAAGACTCGGCGATCGTGAAGTTGGAGTCCCCCGTGCACAAGGACGATTTCGGGCCCCTCGCCACTTCTCTTCGCTCGTTCTTCCGTGATGTTCATCAGGTGCGTGTTGTGGACATCCAACCATGCGCCCCTGGTGACGCCTACGTCAGATTCAATAGTCCTCTTGAGAGGGAGAAATTCTTGGGTCCTGTCTTTTCTTTTGGTACCTATTGTATGACTGTGATTAAGCATGATGAAGGGGACAATGCTAGAACTTTTGATCTTGATCGCGAGGCCTAGGTCATGCTGTTGGGTTTCCCTGAAGATCTTCGCAATATGGGGACTATAGCCAAAGCTGTGTCTGGTTTTGGGATTCTCGTTCATTGGCATCCGTCCAGCACCTTGTCCAGGGTCATTACTAAGGTTTATCTGAATAATGAAGCCATGATTCCTGACTCTGTTAAAGTAAATGCTGGTGTCCCTAAGAGGGGGCGCTCCTGGACAGTCCCTGTGTACGTTCTGAAGGAGACAGGCGTCCAAGAACCACCGGAAGAAGAAGCATATGTCACCGCTGGTCTGCTGCATCCTTATCCACCAGAGTTCCCCCGTTGGACAGGACCAGTATCACCAGCGCGGTCAGATGCAACCCCAGCTGATTCCCAGACTCATGGATCCAACATGGTAGTCGATGCCGTTGGTGTAGCGGCTGAGAATGAAGAAGCTGCTGTTGTTGATGGTACTGCAGGTGAAAACCTTGTTCGACAGGAAGTTCAGGTTCGGGTTAGTGCCACAGCAACTGTTACAAAGGAGCCCCTCTCTAGCACTGTGATCCCCAACCCAGAGGTGACACTGGCGGATGACCAAAACCAAGCTGCGAAGTCTAGTGCTTCTCCTCAGGCAAAGAAGCAGAAAGTTTGCTCTGTTATTGTGAAAGACTCTGTTGTTGTGAAGAATCTGTTTGGTCCTGCTCCCAAGCCAGCCTCTGTCAAGCCAGCTTCTGTCTTCCCAGAACTGGGCAAGGTACTAAATTTCATTTCCAAAGCTATCATCTCAAGCCCTTTCATTTTCCTGTCCCTACTTGATATTGATTATAACACTTCGATTCCATCCTTTTTTGTGACAGTCTGATGTTAGCCCGTTTGGCTTGTCTCCTTCCTCCACAGATCAGGGAAACTGATGAGAATCTGGTCTTTGCTTTTTCGGAGGATGATGAGGACCAGGTTGAAATCAGTGCTGCAGACTTGACTCCGAGCAAGAGGAGGGCCACCAAACCGAAGGAGCAACTGGATGACAGATGCCTTCGCCGCAGCAAGAGGAATGCTATAAAGCTGCAGGGTTTCAAGTCTCCCTCGGCGGGTTCAAAGGCCACAAAAGTTCCTGAATCCGACTCCGCTGGCAATCATCCATCCTCCTGGAAGCCCGGTTGCACCACACCTGACAAAAGAACGTGGTTGAAGGGATCGCCACGGGTTTCCTTCAGATACAGCATTCGGCTGTGTCTGCTTGCATCCTAAAGGCCGACTCTGATGAAGATCAGTCCTAGAAGACCTTGCCTGACACCACTCCGTCTGATAGTGGTGTCTCTTTTGCCCAGTCTTAGGTTGTCAGTTTATGACCAGTCTGCTTGGTCCCACCAGCCTGCATGCTGGATTAATAAGATCCTATCTGCCAATGTTTGGCATGTAAACAACCTAAGTCTGGTTATGTCGTGCTTTTCTGGTACTTGTTATCTGGTGATGAAACATGCCTTTCATTTTAATCAGCTTAGTCTATCTTTATCTTCTTCAGCTTATTTTTTTGTGACCTGTGTGATCTGCGTTCACCTTTATCGGTTGACCCCTTTTGACTTTTCTGTCCACCCCCTTTTCTCTTTTGTCCTGTACCTTCCTGTTCTTCTAGCTTGTTTTTATGCAGATGCTTCCTACATCTCGGTACATTTTGATTGGCATAACACGAACTCAGTATTTTCTGATAACCTGTACCTGTATTACCAGCTGATTCGTAATGGTATGATATGTGGTATGTACACTATTTCTATGCACTCTTTCAGACTTGTGATGCTTAAGGCTTCTGTCCTGCTCAGTCACTAGAACATGATGTGTGGTACCAATAAGCTTCCTATGCTTCACATCGATACTCCTTTATGTTTGTCTACTGAGTGAACAAATTTGTCTCACATTTTCAATCTGTTTTCTCATGGATAACAACAGATCACATAAAATTCTGGTGTGGAACATCAGGGGACTCAACTCTCAAGAAAAATGGGATGCTCTACGGGCTAAAATAACTGAAAGCGCTTGTAATATTATTTGTCTGCAGGAAACAAAGAGGGATAATTTTGATCCAACTTACCTGAGAAAATTTTGCCCTAGGCACCTGGATGGTTTTGCTTTTTCTCCTGCTGCAGGAGCTTCAGGCGGTTTGCTGACTATCTGGAACAGTAACCTATACAGTGGAGACATTGTACAAACAAACAGTTATACTGCTACTTTGAAATTCACCTATCTTCTGGATCAGAGCTCTTTTCATCTGAGTAACATATATGGCCCAGCTCATTCAACTGGCAAAATGGCCTTCATCACTTGGCTTCTTAATTTTGATGGTTAAACATTTGAGGATTGGATTTTAGCAGGTGACTTCAATCTGTTCAGAAGTCTACAAGATAGAAGCAAGCCAGGGGGAAACATATCAGAGATGCAAATGTTCAACAATGCTATTCTTGATCTGGACCTAGTTGACATACCTTTCAGTGGGAGAAGGTTCACTTGGAGTAACATGCAGTTGGATCCACTCCTTGTCAAACTTGATTGGGTTTTTGTTTCCTCTTCCTGGGGACTCTCCTATCCAGCCACAACTGTCCAACCTCTCTCTAAACCGACTTCTGATCACTTACCATTTGTCATCAACATTGGAAGCAAAATCCCAAAAAGCTCACACTTCAGGTTTGAAAATCACTGGATAGATCAACCTGGTTTTTTGGAACTGTAGAACTCCATTGGAATTCCAGTCCTTTCTTTGCCAATGCAGCTAGAACTTTGAATGCTAACTTTAAACAGACAAAAGCTGGGTTAAAATCTTGGAGCAAAGGATTGTCAAATCTCAATAAGTTGATTCATAATAGCAACTAGGTTCTACTTCTTCTTGATGGGCTAGAAGACCAAAGGCCATTGTCAAATCTTGAGCTATCTTTTAGGGCACTGGTTAAGAATCATCTAGAATCTTTGTTAGAATCCAAAAGAAAGTATTGGAAGCAGAGGAACACTGTCAGGTGGGTAATTTTGGGAGATGAAAACACATCCTTTTTTCAGGCTATGGCCACACATAACCACACCAGAAAAATATATAGACAGTCTGACTACCTCTGAAGACGTCCTGTTAACTTATCACGAACAGAAAGCAGGCTTTCTCTGGAATGCCTTCAAAGAAAGATTGGGTGCCAGCAATTTTCAAGGTATTTCTTAGAACTTAGAATCCCTTCTTCAGAGACAAGATTTGGATCATATGGACAATGACTTCAGCCATACAGAAATCACAGAAATGATCAAAGAGTTGGCTAACAGTCATGCCCCTGGACCAGATGGTTTCAATGGGCTTTTCATTAAAAAATGTTGGCCTATCATACAAAATGATTTCTTCAGATTGATCAAGGACTTCTGCAGCTACAGCATTGACGTCAGTTGCATTAACTCTTCTCACATTGCCTTAATACCCAAAAAGCCTAATCCTGCAATAGTCAATGATTATAGGCCAATATCTCTACTCAACTACTCTTTGAAGTGTATCACTAAGCTCATGTCCACCAGACTACAGACAGTCTTCCCAAAACTGGTACATGAAAACCAGTATGGATTCATAAAAGGGAGAACCATTCAGGACTGCCTGGCTTGGGCATTCCAATTTCTTCACATTCGTCACCATTCTAAAAAGGAAGTGGTAATTCTAAAGCTTGATTTTGAAAAAGCTTTTGATAAAATTGAGCACCAGGTAATTCTTGATGTTTTAAAGCATAAAGGTTTTCTAGAGAAATGGATTTCTTGGGTTAAGGTTATTCTCAGCACTGGATCCTCCTCTGTCCTTTTGAATGGAATTCCTGGTAAGAACTTATGAGAGGAGTGAGGCAAGGTGACCCACTCTCTCCTCTTCTCTTTGCACTTGCAGCTGATCTACTCCAAACAATTATTAACAAAGCCTGGCAAATTGGAGTCCTACAACATCCAGTAAGTGAGAACTTTGGTGGTGACTTTCCCATCATTCAATATGCTGATGATACCCTCATAATTTTGCCAGCCAATGCCAGGACTCTTTTCAATTTTAAAGGGCTGCTCAGATCCTTCTCTGACTCAACAGGTCTGCATGTAAATTTTCACAAGTCATTCCTAGTGCCAATAAATGTCAGCATCAGCAGAACACAACACCTAGACGATACTTTTGGCTGTAATATTGGCTCCATGCCTTTCACATATCTGGGACTTCCTCTTGGAATTTATAAACCCTCTTCCAATGACTTTAGCCCCCTCCTCAACAGAATTGAGACAAGGCTAAATGGCATAAGCAAGATGCTGTCGTATCAAGGCAGGTTAAGTCTAGTAAACTCTGTGTTTTCAGCTATGCCTACCTTTTACATGTGTAGTCTGGTTATCCCTCCACAAGTCATCAAGCAGATTGATAGGTACAGAAAGCATTGTCTTTGGAGTGGTGGTGATATTAATAGGAAAGGGTCCTGTCTGGCAGCTTGGGAACCAGCATGTAGACCCAAAAATGAAGGTGGTCTTGGAATTACTGATCTAAAAACCCAAAACAAGGCTCTCTTATTGAAACACCTGGATAAGTTCTACAACCATGCTGATGTTCCATGGGTTAAGCTAACCTGGAACAAATTCTATGCAAACACCCATACACCACCCCAGAAGTCCTGTAGGTTCTTTCTGGTGGAAAGAGGTACTGAAACTCCATCCAGACTTCTGTCCTATGACCAACTGTAAACCAAACTCCGGCACCTCTATTCTTTTTTGGAAGGACAACTGGAGGGATCCTTGCCTGAGTGATAGTCTTCCCCACCTGTTTTCCTTTGCCAAAAAATAGAAGTGTTCTCTCAGATTTTATCTTGACAGTGAGGTCAACAGAAACTTTACACTACCGCTATCAGCAGAAGCATATGAAGAATTGGAAACCCTCGAAGAAATCCTAGAACAAGAAATGGGTAATCAAGAGATTTGGGACAGCTAGGAATATAAGTGGAACTCTCCAAAGTTCAGCTCGAAGAAAGCCTACAGGTTTTTACAAGGTCACCAGGAAGCTTCACCCCTCTTCACCTGGCTTTGGACGGCTGGCAACTTAGGTAAGCATAAGTTCTTCTGGCTTCTTCTCAAGGACCGCTTGAACACGAGAAATTTGCTGAAACGAAAAAACAAATACTTGGATGACTACTCCTATGCTATCTGTAACAGTGGAATTGAAGAAACGTGCATGCATCTCTTCTTTGAGTGTCCATTCAGTACAGATTGCTGGACATATCTTGGCATTCACTGGAACTTGAACCTTCCCCCCTTGGATACGGTTATAGAAGCTAGAACTGCTTTTGACAGTCCTATTTTCAGGGAGATTGTCATCACAGGCTGCTGGACTATCTGGACTGTGAGAAATGGACTTATTTTCGACAGCAAGCCGTGCAACGTAAATAGTTGGAAGATACGGTTTAAAGAGGAGATCGGCCTAGTGTGCATCAAGGCCAAACCGAACGTTGCTAGTTCCCTTAATATGTATATGGAGACTTTACATTAGTTTTTCTTCTGCTTTTGGGTTTGAGCTTGCAAGCTCTTTTTTGCACACCTCGTGCACTTGTAATTTCCTTTTACCAATGATTAATACAAAAAAATAGGTGGGGGAATTCCCCCACTGAGCCCTAAAAAAAAGGTACAATGAGGTGAGATTAAGAGTTGAAGAGATAGGATTGGAGGTAATTGATATTGTTTTCTTCATTCAAAATAGGTTACAGCATATAAGTAGAGGTGACCAGCCTCTGGCTGGCGCCCAGCCCCTTGGCTTCTCGATTCTCTCCTTCTCATTAACTCTAATACTTCAACCAACTCACTAATTGTCATTAACTACAGGCGGCTGCTGTGCCTGCAACCCCTTGGATACCGCCCTGGCTCTATATCGAGCCCTGGGACGCCTCTGGTATTGGCACCCCCACATCACATCTCTCCCTCCCTCAACGAGCAGCTCGTCCTCGAGCTGGAAGCATGGATAGCGGTCGATGAAGCTGTCGACGTCCTCCCAAGTGGCCGAAGCTGCAGGCTCGCCTTGGCAATGGACCAGCACCTGGCGCACCCCTCTAGCCAGGCGAGTATGGGTGGCGTGCTCAGGCACAGGCTGCGTTGCGCCATGGTGTGTGGGTGGCAAAGCTAGAGGCGCTGGTGGTGGAGTCCCCACGAACTTCTTCAGGAGCCCGACGTGGAAGACGTCATGCAGCCAGGCGCGGGGAGGAAGTTCGAGGCGGTAGGCGACGTTGTTGATGATAGCAGCGACCTGGTATGGCTTGTAGAAACGGGGCCAAAGCTTTCCCTTGGTGACCACATGCAGGGACGCTGGGGCGCGATGCCGAAGGTGAAGCTAGACCCAGTCCCCAATAGCGTAGCAGATGTCGTGGTGGTGCTTGTCGTAGAAGCGCTTGTAGACCGCCTAGGCTTGTTCCAGGCGAGCGCGCGTGTCTGCTAGGAGTTCGTCGCGTTCAGCCATGGTCTTGGCCACCACAGCCGCCCTTGTCTCGCCTGGTTCATAGGAGCGGATGGAGGAAGGCTCGTGGCCGTAGACGATCTGGAACGGCATTGTCTTGAGCGCAGACTGGAAGGTTGTATTGTAGATGAACTCAGCCCACGGCAGGCAGTGCAGCCACTGTCGAGGATGGTCGCCCATGAGGTAGCGAAGGTACATGACGATGACCTTATTAGCTGCCTCGGTCTGGCCGTCCGACTGGGGGTGGAATGCCGTTGTCATGTGGAGCTTGATGCCGGCGAGGCACATGAGCTCCTTCCAGAAGATGGAGGTGAACACCGAGTCCCTATCCGAGACAATGGACTGAGGGATGCCGTGCAGGCGCACGATGTCGTTGAAGAACGTCTGCGCCACAGATTCCGCCGAGTAGGGGTGTGACAATGGAATAAAATGGCAGTACTTACTGAACCTGTCGACAATGGTGAGGATGACTGATTTGCCACCGACTTGGGGGAGCGCCTCGTTGAAGTCCATCCCAATGTGGATCCAAACCGATGTCGGTACCGGAAGGGGAAGGAGCAGGCCTGCTAGATGCAGGAGCTCAGACTTGTAGCGTTGGCATGTGGCGCATGCCCTGGCATAATCCTGGACCGCCCTGTGTAGGTTGGGAGAATGGAAGTCGCAGCGCAGGCGGTGCAGGGTATGCTGGACACCTTCATGGCCGTCGTCATACATTGCAGCGAGGAGTTCCTGGAGTAGGGGGCGCCGGGCGGGATGTAGAGGCACCCCTGGAACGCCACCAGGCCATCGACCAGGGACCAAGGAGCTGCACGCTGATTGGAGGTGATTTCTGTTTTGATCGCAACCATCATTGGGTCCTGATCAGTGGCTTGTCGGAGGTGATCGATGAAGTCAAAATGAGGTCCAGAGATGGCAAGGACAGTGCATCGGCCACGGTGTTGGTGCTGCCCGCCTTGTACTCCACTGAGAAATTGAAGGCCAACAGCTTGCCCACCCAATGGTGTTGTCGAATGGTTGCCAAGCGTTGATCCAGTAAGAACTTAAGACTGTAATGATCAGTCCGTACAAAAAATGGCCGCCCCCAAGGTATGAACGCCAATGTCGAATGGCGAGGATGAGGCCGATGAACTCCCTCTCGTAGGCGGTCAAGGACCAGTGGCGTGGTGCCACTGGTCGGCTAAAGAATGCCACCGGGTGCTGATCCTGAAGAAGGACAGCCCCAAACCCGTAGGTGGAGGCTTCACACTCCACGACAAAGGGCTCAACGAAGTCAGGCAGCGCGAGGACCGGCGCTGTGGTGACTGCTATCTTGAGGGCGGAGAAGGCAGTGCTAGCCGCCTCTATCTAGGTGAAACCCTCCTTCAGCAGAGCGGTCAACGGTGCTGCGATGGTGCCAAACTCCTTGACGAACTTGTGGTAGTACCCAGCCAAGCCGAGGAATCCGCGGACCACCTGTGCTGAGCGAGGTTGAGGCCAGTCTGCCACTGCTCGGACCTTGTCAGGATCCATGGGCACCCCAGCTGTGGAAATGAGATGCCCCAAGTAGGCAATGGAGGTGATGCCGAACGCGCATTTGGAGCGCTTGACAAAGAGCATGACCGTTAAATGAAATGCCCTATAGGTTATACCTTTGGCTTGCGCATTCCATCCCATCTCCTTCATTGTTGATGCAACACATGCACCAATCTTGATCAACAAATGATATGATCCACTTCATATCATCACGTGACCTTGTTGGTTCATCGATCTTGACCTCACATGCTTTTCATCGTTGTCTTCGTCCATTGGCGCCAAGTCTGCATCAAGCTTCACCGTCACGCAATCCATCGCTCCAAAGCTTTCAACTTGCCCTTCACGCTTGCAACCGGTCTATTAAGCCAAGTCTTGTCTTGATCTTCTCCACCTTAGTCACATGACTCCATGTCATGTCTCATATGCAATGAGCTCCTCCATCACATGTGTGAGCCTTGCAACAAATCCAAGCCATCTTCACCGTCATGGCATGAGTTGCTCATATAGGTGTACCTGTGGACTAATCACCTATGTATCTCACACTTAAACATATTAGTCCACCTAGGTTATCACTCAATTACCAAAACCAAATACGGACCTTTCAGGTAGGAACCGAAGAAAGCAATGAGTTTGGTTCTCTTGCCTTGCTATCTTGATTTCTACACAAGCCAATTTTTTCTTGCTCAAGTGAGCTAGCCAAATTAATACTCCTCAATGAGCAAGGTTAGGCTTGCTTCGCTAAGCAAGGTTAGGCAAGACTAGTTCTACATCCACTATAAGAACGTCTGCAATGGGTGGTTTTCGGTTGGTTCCATACATATACATTATGGACATGTTTCTATATAGAAGCCGCTTCCATACTTAGCGACCGTTTAGCAGGGCTCCCCGAGCGGCGGCGGAGCCCAAAAGGAGCTGGAGCCTTTTATCTACTGCACCAACGGAGCCACCAAAACAAGCTTCTTCGGGCTCCTCCATTCCCATGGCGCGAAATGACGCAGTGGTCCTCCGGCGCGCGTCACAGCGAGCTGAGCAGAGCCGACCATTTTTCCTTGTGTGCGCTATATATACAGAAAGAGGAGTTGCTAGCAAGAATAGAAGAAAAGACAGGGTTTCTAATGAAAAAATACAAGAGAGAAACAAAATAAGGAATGGCTCCACTAATTTAGAAATAGACCAGGGTTTCCAATGCAAAAGCAACGTTAGCTTCTCCTCAAATGGCTCGAATCGCCTGGAATTTGTATAATATGTAATAAATCACATAAGTATAAAAAAAATTATAAAACTAATTTTCTAGGTTGGGTTCAACTAGATGTACACCATAGTAAAATAATAAGTGGGAGTATTATAGACATTTGTCATCTTTCATTCATTTTAGAAAATAGGAGCCGTTTTGTCAAATATTTTTCAAAATAACTTTAGCTTATTTAGATGAGCCACTTTTTCAGAAGAGCTAGAGGCACAGCTATTTCTAGAGAAGCCGGAGCCCTGTCAAACAGACTCTTAGAACCGGCTCCCATATCTTTTGATTTCTTTCTTCATCGTCTTCCATCTCCCCTGCCATTGCTACTCGACCCTGCAGGATGAATTCTAGAAGCAGTAATCCATGCAGATCCGCCCACATGCCGATGGCAGCCGGGCCAGAAGGGGGATGAAGTGACCGAGGAAGAAAATGCTGCTAGTGGAGAGAGTGCAGCGGTCGACCGACGGATGTCGTTGATGCGTGGATCTGGTACAGTTGAACACTATTGAACAGTTATAAGATAATTCTACCATCTACTCCGAACACAGTTGAACAGTAAATTTTCTTTTTCGTGCTACGAGTCTCGGTGCGTCTAGTCGGTGTTCCATCCCAAGGATATATCTTTACAACGGGGACATCATTTTCTCCGTTCATCCCATGCAACAGACGTGTGGGTCCAAGAGCTGAGGGCCCAGCTGGAAGCCAGCCACTGAGCACACACAAGAGGTAATGGGAACGCCGCGCACAAGGATAGAAGTACCGAGACTCCAAGGAAGCAGTCACTTCACATTAACAGCGTAGGCATAAAAATGAGGCTTACCTACCAGAGAGAGATGACTAGTATTTGAGAGCAAAATATTCGGGTTAAAAAACAAAATATTGCTGAAAAGTAACAGTTGCTATAACTGACAGAGAAAATGAGGGGCATCCAAAACATTTAAACCATTTCTTTTTTTTTATATATCTATATACTCTTTAAAACTAAACCCAACTAGATGTTTTATCTCTTTATGAAATATGTCCACATCATTCCTCATTAAATGTCCCACTAACTTACAGTCCTTTCATGCAATATATTCATGTCATCCCTTAATAATTATAAAAAATATACATATCATCTCTATTATGTACAATACTTGTCATCTTTATTCTATTAGCGTAGTCATCTACATCCACCATTTGCTTCATCACCTTTTATTTTATAATATGATCAAATATTTCATTGATTTTTCTTCTATTAGTTTACCGATTTTTTTACTAGATCTGTTACAATAAAACAACATGTAAGTCAAATTTATATATATACACAGTATATAGAATATCATACAGTAAGTACTATATATACAATAGATTTTTTTAAGAAAATCTCACGGCAACGCGCGTGGTATGCTTTATATAAAGTTGAGTGCACTATGGGGTAAAAAGAAAACTTAGTATCAAATTCGACGAAAATGTATTAAATTAAATTAAATAATTTCTTACGCAGCCTGGTCATCATAGGACTTGTAAATTGTAAACGGGGGCAAACACATCATTATGGAAGGAGATAGGAAATGTTATAGCAAAATTGCAGAAATCGCAAAGCATACTAGCCATCCGCTCACACAAGAGAACAGCGACAGCAAGATGCGCCGATTACCTGCACGAGCTCCATGAGGAGGTAGTTGACGGCCTGGTGCATATGTCCTCCGCCAGCGGGTTCTGCTCGCCGCGCCCGATGTAGTAGCGCCACTACAAGAAGTATAACCTTCTAAGACGATTTTCTCACGAAGACAGCTAAATTTGTTGCTAAGTCATTGTTATATAATATGGACTTGGCTCATATAATATTTAATAAATTAAATATAACTCTATGGTACGTAACATTAAGCGTTGTATGGTTTAATAACATACGGAATTTTGACTAAATGTTGAGTTAGCTTATATAGTTGGAAATTATTCATCTAAATTAAGAAGCTGAGAAAAAGACAAAGGCGTGCCACACGCGCGCACGGGCTGCCGCCGGCCAGGCCGGGCAGTGGGCGCGGGCCGAGGCTATGGCCATGGCGTGGCGGGCGTGGCCTGTCTTTTGCCACTTAATCCACATAATCACAGGAGTTACTCCCTTTGATGATGGAGGCGAACTGATTGCGTTAGTTACCGTCATTTTCGCTTCTGCTTCTCCGTCTCCTAGGATTCTCCGCTGCCTCTCTCTCTTCCCGTCGCAGCCATATATCCGCAGTCCTCTGTCAGTCCAGATCTATGGTCTTCCGTAACCACTCCCGAGAGAAAAACCACATCTCAGCAGCCTTCTGGTTTTCCCGTCCCGTACCTCTGCGCGCACGGAGTAGCGGGAGAGCAGGTGCCTCTGGAACCCTCGTCCGCCTGAGAACCCTGCATGGGGTGAGCGGCGATTAGGTTTTTGGGGAGCGATCCGCGACTGCTCGTCCACGTACATCTTCCTAGTGGTGATCGCTCTTTCCGGTGATTGCCTACAGAACATCAAGGTGTCTTCTTCCTGGTGATCCGTTCATGGGACTGCACTGCGAACATCGTCCTGCATCGACTGTGGTCCGTGACTTCGAGCAAAGCACTATGTCGACTAGTGCGAATAGAGCCTCCGATGCCCTCGGCATGGGACCCTCCGCTGGGTTCAGTCTAATCTATCTGATTACTGTTATCTGCGTTTTTACTGTATTCCTGTATTCATCTGTATGTCATTTCTCCATGCTATAGCGTTCGTTAGAAATATACACATGCACATATATGCCGTCACGAACTTGCTGATGTTATATTTCTGGATTAAACTGATAATGAAAATGCCTAATTATCTAACAATCCAAAAAACTAATATTAGGCAATTTTCTGTCAGTGGTTTTGTTGCTGCCTTGAAGCCAAATAATTTTGATGGCAAGAATTTCATGATATGGCGTGCTAAGATGGTATTGTGGTTGACTGCGATGAAATACTATCACGCCGCGCAGGGGAAGCCTGAACAATTTACTCCTGAGGAGGAGCAAAAGTTCTTGGCTGTCGAAAACCTGTTTCGAGGCGCCGTGATCAGTGCACTTCATCCTAAGTATGAGAAAAACTACATATCTTGCACATCAGGAAAAGAGTTATGGGATGCTTTTGAGGCAAAGTTTGGTGTTTTTGATGCTGGTAGTGAGCTGTACCTTATGGAGCAGCTGTATGACTACAAAATGGTTGAAAACCGTTCTGTAGTCGAACAGCCTCATGAGATACAGGCGCTAGTAAAGAAACTACAACATTTTCCATGTTTGTTGCCCGACAATTTTGTGGCCGGCGGTATAATCGCTAAGCTGCCACCTTCTTGGAGGGATTTTGCTACTTCTCTAAAACACAAGAGACAAGAGTTTAGCATGGCTGAGCTTATTGGATCTCTTGATGTTGAGGAGAGGATGAGAGCAAAAGACAACCGTGGAAAAGGAGTTGAGTCTTCCGCTGCCAATATGGTGTAGAAGAAAAACTCATTTACATCTCGTAATAAAAAGAAAAAGAACATGCAAGAGAACAACAATGCAAAGCCTAAGCAAACTGCATAGTTTAAGAAGAAAAACAATAAGAAAGGTAGAGGTTGCTTTGTTTACGGGAGTGATGAGCATTGGGCAAGTGCGTGCCTAGACCGCAAATATAAGCAAGAAAAGAAATCAGCAAACGTGGTGATTAGCGAGACTGGAGGAGGAACATCTGGGTATGGTAATTCTTTACCCTTTGTTCTCTTAGTTTGTCTTTCACCTAAGTGGTAGATGGATAGCGGTGCTAATATTCATGTGTGTGCTGATGTTTCTTTGTTTACTTCCTATCAGGCCGGCAGGACTGGAGCCTTGCTGATGGGAAACAGTTCGCATGCGCGTGTTCTTGGTGCTGGTACAGTCATTCTGAAGTTTACTTTGGAAAAGATGGTGCTATTAAAGAACGTGCAGCATGTCCCTTCCATCAAGAAGAATCTTGTTAGCGCTTCTCAGATGTGTCGCGATGGCTTTAAAATTGTGCTTGAGTCCAATAAATGTGTTGTGTTGAGACATGGAATATTTGTTGGAAAATGTTATGATTGCAGAGGCTTGTTCCGCTTATCTTTGCTTGATGATGTGTGTAATAAAGTGGTGAACAATGTTAATGTTTCAGATGAGTCGAATATTTGGCATTCACGACTTTGTCACATTAATTTTGGCTGTCTCACGCGGCTTGCAAATCTGAATTTAATCCTGAAATTTAACTTAGTCAAAGATTCTAAGTGCCAGGTGTGTGTGCAATCGAAGCAACCGCGCAAGCCTCACAAGGCTGCTGAGGCGAGGAACTTGGCACCATTAGAACTCATTCATTCTGATTTATGCGAAATGAATGGCGAATTGACTAAAGGCGGTAGATGATACTTCATGACATTTATAGATGATTGTACTAGATTTTGTTATGTGTATTTATTGAAAATTAAAGATGAAGCGTTGCATTATTTTAAAGTCTATAAAGCTATGGTAGAAAATCACCTTGAGAAGAAAATCAAGCGTTTGCGGTCCGATCGCGGGGGAGAATATTTCTCAAATGAATTTTCTGAGTTTTGCGCGGTGCATAGAATTATTTATGAGAGGACGCCACCATACTCACCACAGTCTAATGGGATTGCAGAGAGAAAGAACCGCACTCTAACTGATTTGGTTAATGCCATGTTAGAGACTGCGAGACTATCTAAGGAATGGTGGGGTGAGGCTATATTGACAGCATGTCATGTCCTGAATAGAGTGCCCACAAAGAACAAAAAAATTACACCATTCGAGAAATGGGAGAAGAAGAGATTAAATCTCTCCTACCTACGAACTTGGGGTTGTTTGGCAAAGGTGAATGTGCCAATAAACAAAAAGCGAAAGATTGGACCTAAGACTGTTGATTGTGTCTTTCTTGGTTATGCTATTCACAGCGTGGGTTATAGATTTTTAATCATAAACTCTAGTGTTCCTGAGATGGCCGTTGATACAATCATGGAATCTAGAGACGCTACATTTTTTGAGAATGAGTTTCCCATAAAAAATACACCTAGCACGACTAGTCATGAATTTATAATTCCCCATGAGCATGAAAATTTTACTCCGATAGAACAAATTGAGGAACCCTATATGCAAAATCGTGAGGATGACACTATAGTCACAAGGAAAAGTAAGAGACAGAGGACTGCAAAGTCTTTTGATGATGACTATATTGTGTACCTTGTGGATGACACACCAACGACCATTGAAAAGGCATATTTATCTCCTGATGCTGACTTATGGAAGGAAGCAGTATGGAGTGAGATAGATTCTGGTATGTCTAATGGAACTTGGGAAATTGTTGATCGACCCTAAGGGTGCAAGCCTATAGGGTGCAAATGGGTGTTCAAGAAAAAGCTTAGGCTTGATGATACTATCGAGAGGTACAAGGCAAGGCTTGTGGCCAATGGTTATACTCAAAAGGAAGGTGAGGATTTCTTTGATACTTATTCACCGGTTGCCCGATTGACCACAATTCGAGTTTTGCTTTCCCTGGCAGCCTCTTATGGTCTTATCGTTCATCAAATGTACGTTAAGACAGCTTTCCTAAATGGAGAGTTGGAGGAGGAGATCTATATGGATCAGCCAGATGGGTTTCTAGCAAATGGTCAAGAAGGCAAGGTGTGTAAATTATTAAAGTCATTATATGGCCTGAAACAAGCTCCTAAGCAGTGGCATGAGATGTTCGACAGAACTTTAACATCTGCTGGCTTTGTTGTGAATGAAGCTGACAAATGTGTGTACTATCGGTATGGTGGGGGTGAAGGAGTCATTTTGTGCTTATATGTTGATGACATACTGATCTTTGGATCTAGCCTCAAAGTGATCGAGGAGGTGAAGGAATTTTTAACTAATAATTTTGAGATGAAAGATTTGGGAGAGGCTGATGTTATTCTTAATATCAAGCTTCTGAGAGAAGGTGATGGTGGGGTGACTCTGTTACAATCCCACTATGTGGAAAAGGTGCTGAGTCACTTTGGGTTTAGTGACTGTGTACCTGCTCCTACACCTTATGACCCTAGTGTGCTATTGAGGAAAAATCAGAGAATAGCAAGAGATCAGTTGAGATATTCCTAGATCATTGGTTCGCTCATGTATCTTGCTAGTACAATAAGGCCTGACATCTCATTTGCTGTGTGCAAGCTGAGCCGGTTTGTGTCAAACCCGGGAGATGATCACTAGCGTGCTCTTGAGAGAGTGATGCGGTATCTAAAACGCACCATGAGCTACGGTATTCGTTATATCGGACATCCAAAGGTGTTGGAAGGCTATTGTGATGCCAACTGAATCTCTGATGCTGATGAGCTTTATGCCACAAGTGGATATGTGTTTTCGCTTGGAGGTGGCGCTGTTTCCTGGAAGTCTTGCAAGTAGACTATCTTAACGAAGTCTACAATGGAAGCAAAACTCACAGCATTAGACACCGCTGGCTCTGAGGCCGAGCGGCTTCATGATCTCCTTATGGATTTACTGGTTGTTGAAAAACCGATACCAGCTATTTCTATGAACTGCGATAACCAGACTATGATAACGAAGGTTAACAGTTCTAAGGATAACATGAAGTCCACAAGGCATGTTAAGAGACGACTGAAATTTGTAAGAAAATTGAGAAACTCTGGAGTAATAGCGTTGGACTATGTTTACACATCTAACAATCTGGCAGATCAATTCACTAAGGGTTTATCACGCAATGTGATAGAAAGTGCATCGAGAGAGATGGGTTTGAGACCCACTTGAAATTTACTATAGTGGTAACCTGTTCTATGTGATCGGAGATCCCGTGAAGTAGAATGGTGAAACAAGCTAGTTGTAAATTATGAGGAAAGATCCTTAGGAAGACTCATCTCTGATGCACATCTTTCCTATCTATAAGGCAGGTTGGTTTTTACCTTAATGTGTTCCAAGTGGCTTGCTAAAGCAAAGATGTTGTCCTATAGAACATCTTTTGAGGAGCACACCTATATGAGTCAGGCTGCTGGTCACAGTATATGAGAGTTGGGTGATCTCTAAATACTCATGAAAGGTACTGGAGTATGACTTATATGCTTCAAATAGAGGGGATGCCTTTTGCAGCCAAGTATCAGCTAAGGACTTTAATGACATTCACCTCACACAAAACTGGCAATTCAAGGCTTAGTCCATTGTTCAGTTGTGACTGAGTGAAACTATTGCTCTAGATGGATGTTCAACTTAACAGTCTCCATCGAAACACTGGTATATAAAAGAAATGTGGTTTTGAGACTATTTTGTTACAAACCCTAGAGTTTGGTGGGGATTGTTGGATATAATATGGGTTTGGCCCATATAATATTTAATAAATCAAATAAAACTCTATGGTACATAACATTAAGCGTTGTATGGTTTAATACCATATCGGATTTTGACTGAATGTTGACTCAGCTTATATGGTTGGAAATTATTCATCTAAATTGAGAAGCTAAGAAAAGGACAAAGGCGTGCCACATGAGCGCGCGCGCCGCCGCTGCCGCCGCCCGGGCCGAGCCATGGCTGTGGGCGCGGGCACGGGCGCGAGCCGAGGCCGTGGTCGTGGCGTGGCGAGGCGAGGAAGGAAGGCAGACAGGCGGGGGGCGAGCGGGCGGGCGTAGCTAGTCTTTTGCCACTTAATCCACATAATCATGGGAGTTACACCCTTTGATGGTGGAGGCGAACTGATTGCGTCAGTTACCGTCCTTTTCGCTTCCGCTTCTCCGTCTCCTGGGATTCTCCGCTGCCTCTCTCTCTTCCCGTTATAGCCATATATCTGCAGTCCTCCGTCAGTCTAGATCTACGGTCTTCCATAACCACTCCCGAGAGAAACCACATCTCAGCAGCCTTCTAGTTTCCCCGTCCCGTACCTCAGCGCGCACGGAGTAGCGGGAGAGCAGGTGCCTCTGAAACCCTCGTCCGCCTGAGAACCCTACACGGGGTGAGCGGCGATTAGGTTTTTGGGGAGCGATCCGCGACTGCTCGTCCACGTACATCTTCTTCCTGGTGGTGATCGCTCTTCCCGGTGATTGCCTACAGAACATCAAGGCGTCTTCTTCCTAGGGATCCGTTCGTGGGACTGTACTACGAACATCGTCCTGCATCGACTGTGGTCCACGACTTCGAGCAACACACTATGCCGACTAGTGCGAATGGAGCCTCCGATGCCCTCAGCATGGGACCCTCCGCTGGGTACAGTCTAATCTATCTGATTACTGTTATCTGCGCTTTTACTGTATTCATCTGTATGTCATCTCTGCATGCTGTAGCGTTCATTAGAAATATACACATGCACATATATGTCATCACGAACCTACTGATGTTATATTTCTGGATTAAACTGATAATGAAAATGCCTAATTATCTAACAATCATTCTGTTTTACGACGTTATTTGGTGGGAGTATGACTTTACGACGAAAATTATATGTCCGTCACTATGATCTAGAAGCAATCATCGTAAACCGAAGGATTTCCATATTATGACGAGTTACAATTTGTCATGACATGCTAATAGACAATCGTTGCAACTTATGATGTGAATTTTAACATGCTAAGCTCAACTTCACGTATAATATTTTGAATTACAATTTTCTTGAATTGTCCAAACAACATTGGATGGAGAAATGACTAAAACCAAATGTTCTATATCTCGATGAGATCAACAATATCTAGACTACTAAAGGAAAATATCATCTATTTAGTCTCAAATGACTTTGTAGCACTCGGTTTTAAGAACAAAATTAGATACGCACCATATGTGAGCTCTGGAAGTCAAATCTCACATATAGCAACAAATAAGAGTAATATCGACATACAATGCTCAAAATATAACATACTTAGTATAAGGGATATAACATTAGACAGCAAACAGCGGAAAGACAACTCCGATCTTCGGGTGAAGACTCCAATTCCACAGGGACAACTGACTGGTTGATCACATGCCTAGTTCCTCCAAACTCTAGCAATCTGGTACCCATCCAGAATTTTTATCTAAATAATTAAAAAATAAAGAAAGCACAAGTGCATATCGTACTCAACAAATATATCATGGGGTTCATGAGGCTCAAAAGACTAACATTGGTTTAACTACGATTAGCTTTTAATGAGTCATCTTTTAGCAATTGGGTGGCAACAATTTTATTCACAAGCCCATATAAACACATGATTAGGTAAACATGAATAATGAACAACATAAACAGTAATCATTAGTATGCATCTTCATCATCGGTATCATTCGTGTTCTTCATCTATTCCGTAAGGGTCCAAGGCCGCTCATGACCGTGAGCACGACTGATATATCAGTTTTACACTCTGCAGAGGTTATACACTTTCACTGAGTCGTGATTTACCCTTTCGCCTGAGGTAGCTAGCCTCTTGACCCACAACCTAGGAAGGTAGGCTGGGTTCACTATAAAGCCTTTCAAAGGTTCGTCTAACAAGTTAGGGCCGCTAAGGTTTCTCCATCAATAAGCATGAACCCCCCTCCAAGGAGTGACTAACAAAATATCAAGAAACCAAAGTGCACCCTTTTGGCAGGCTAAGATCATACTTGTCGGAGCCCCTCTTGCGCTATAAAGGTAACCACTAACAAGCTAGAA
This sequence comes from Miscanthus lutarioriparius, assembly GCA_904845875.1. Classification (NCBI taxonomy): domain Eukaryota; kingdom Viridiplantae; phylum Streptophyta; class Magnoliopsida; order Poales; family Poaceae; genus Miscanthus; species Miscanthus lutarioriparius. Next base: position 54,098,643 of record CAJGYO010000009.1, on the reverse strand, counting down.
AAGGTCATCATACTGAGCTAAAGCCAGAGCCATGTAGCCCTCACAGCTGTACTGTAAGTCCTGAATGTTCACTTATAGATAAGTCCTTAGGGAAAAGAATCTAGAGCACCATAAAATAGTTCAATGCTCTAGCCCCTTGTTCCATGTTGCTAAAATGGATCTTTTAATGTTTATTGCATATACCATTAGTCAAGTTACAAGATCATGACTTTAGTTGAGCACTAGCATCATACTACCAAATGCAATAACCCATAGGAATCAAGGTACAGGGTAACAAAGTATTAGGAATCCTTAGTGGTAGTCAAGGTAGACACATGCAGTATGAATTGAATAATTAAAGGTATATAGGACAATAAGGAAGATCCCATGCTATATTTGCCTTAAACTCAAATCCTTCTTCTATTGAATTATAACCTCCAAAGGACTTCTTCTGGATCACTAACTTCTTTTATATCACCAACGCAAAGCTCACCGACTAGACATGATCATAAAGCACCACACAAGCATCCATGAAATCATACACGAAGTAAACAGTAGATCTAGGTTAGAATAATACCCCAAACATAAAATTAAGATGAAAAGTTTGTAAAATGAATCTACGTCTCACTACAAACACACAGACACGAAAAGCACTATAATCAGAGCTATAACGAAAAGGTTATGAATTAAACAAGATTTCCTTTAATAAAATAATAGATTAAATCTAACCTCAAATTTCAAAAGTTGAAAACATATTTAACAGTAGGATGAACATGTAGATTACTTAATTATGAATCTAACGCAACTTGAATGGATCAAAACGGAGTTGAAACAAAGATTTTATGGCCTAAATAAGACTAGTGGCAAAACTATAAATAGATGAAAGCGTATTTTGGATATAACCGAAGAAACTACGTTTCCAAAAGAAGAAAACGTATTTTGAATCTAATAGTGGGATTTTACGCTTTCTGAAAGATAAAACGTATTCTAAATCTCCTAGAACAAAACTACGCTTTTAGAATAGGAAAATGTATTCTAGAAGTGCGCCATGGAGTACGGGTAATATTACGCGAAACTATGGGTACGGGTGATCTTGGACCGTTGGATTGAATCTGGACGGCCCAGATTAGAAAGGAGGGGGAGAGAGAGTCATCGGCCGGAGAAGAAAACCGGCGCGGCGGAGCTCCATTACCGGCGGCGAGAAGCTCCCCGAAGCGCTCGGTTTGGGCCCAAGAGGCCACGGTTTGATGAGTCGAAAGCACATGGAATAAGAGGAGAAGATGGCGAACTCACCTAGGGCCTTGTAGTCGACGATGGGTCTACGGTGTCGGGCAGCGCGGCGGCGACGACAACGGTGAGAGGAGGAGAAAAATCTAATTTATTACACGAGTGATTTCTCAAACTAGAGGCTCCCCTTACTGTAGTTTTGGTCTGCTTTACCCAAGGGGTTGGTACATATTTATAGAGAGAAAAACTCCTCACATCTACATCAACTAGCAATATGGTACTAATTGATGTTGCACCCTCCACATTTACTAATGGACTTAAATAATCATTAAAGCCCATTAGTAAATAAAAGCATTGGCCTTTGAGATTTATTAGGATTATTGCACATGGGCTTTGAGAGTTGGTTGGAAAATGAGATATACTATTTATTTTCGGAATTAATTAATTTTGTGAATAAAATAATTATAGAAAAGTCTAGAATTGATAGTTAAGCCACGAAAAATACTCCGGGACCTCCGAAAATTTGGGGAAAATTCCCGGAGACACTTTAGAACATGATGAACCCAAATAAAGTATATGGATCTCATAAAAAGATTGTTGGGAACTTGAAACATAAAGATTAAGGTGAAGGAGTTAGGAATTAAATTCCAGAAAGAAGCTAGAAAATTCCTAGAGATAGATATTCATCTCTTAAACGTATTTTTAAAAAACACATTTTGCACATAGGAACACAAGGTGCGACCGGCATGAATGCAACAAACATGTTTCTACCTAATGATAAATTTAATCTAATGAAAATTTATTATTTCTCCATGTTTTCAGGAGCATAAAAATACAAAATTAAATCATTTTAGCTCTATTTCAAGAGAAGCAAATTTTAGGGTGTTACAATTCAACCCTCCTTAAGATGAATCTCATCCTCGAGATTCAGAAGATGGTGATAAAAGAGATACAGATTCTCCGCCTTTGGATTCTTCTCTACTTTATCGTGTAGTTCCATCGTCTTAATAAGGATCCCACTTTACTTTGCATACCTATTAACCTTACTCCAAGTATCTTGCCAAACTGATTCCAAGATTTTGATTGATACTTCAAACAACACTCAGGTAACTCCAATCACTAGGCCACCTTTTCTTTTTAGTCCATGCTTATTAGACCTCTTTCTTCATATGTTCACCTTCCAACGGCGCCTTTTCACTTTCTTGGTCCAAAGTAGGCTCTGTCACCAACTTTAAAACTTTAATGACTATATATGCTCAGGTTAAGTTGCCCAATTCTCATTCTATTAATCCAATGAAGTTGTAGCTTATACCGTTGGAAAGCTTATAAAATTCTCCACAACTTCCTTATAGAACACTTTTCCAAATTCTGTAGTTTAGGTAGCCGAAGACGGTGCACAACAGAAACTACTCCAGGCTTTAGATAGCATAGGTGCATCGTCTTGTGATTTTTATAATTCTATAACCAACATAGCTATCAGGGTGATTCTTGTGTTTAGAGAAAGATGTTGAAGTCCACTATTGTATATAATTTTTCTATGATTTTTGGTCTTCCAAAAACAGAGATAAAAGCTTAACAGGGCAGACTGCTCTGAAAAGACAGGATAGGAAAAACAAAAGAAAAACATAACCCAACTATTTATTCCATTAATCCTTATACCTTAGGCCTATAAACTAAATGAAATTGTGGGAACACCCAATAAGATCATTGCAATCATTACAAAGATCCAAAACAAGCATAAACATAATGACAATTCAACAAAGCAATAAAGGTGGAGTGATTAGGGGTGCTACAAGTGAGGTTACAAGTTATAGGTTCAAATCCCATCAGCCATATGCGTGTATTTTTGCGCGAAAAATAGGGCGACTTGCTCGCGGCTATGAGATTTCAATATTTTTTCTTTTCCATCCTTATTTTTTTTGTTCTAAAAAGAGCCCATTAGGCCTAGCAGTCTCAATAAACCCTTAATTTTTTTATGTTCTAAAAAACAGCCCTTTAGGCCCAGCAGTCTCACTAAACCCTAGCTCTCTAAATCCTAAAGCAAAAAACCTTCCGCCGCTACTATGCTTGCATCTTCTCCCATCGACACCGGGAGCAAAAAATTCATTCGGTGCCACCAGCTTCTTCTCCTACCGATGCCGAGCGCAAAAAATTTATCCGCCACTATCATTCTTCTCCCGTCGACGCCATGTGCTCCCTCTTTCTACCGGTGAAAACTGTCCTAAAATTTTGAACTTGTAACTCTGAATGGATCTATGGTGTAATGAATGTGAGCACTTGATGGTTGACTATTGATTTCTATCTGCAATGCTCTGATGGGTTGTATATTGTTCAATGGACTTCTTGTGAGCTGCAATGTGCCATGTCAGATCCTGCCACATCATATGACAACAATATTTTATGATGATCTTTTTTGTCCTACGTGGCACATGTATAGTCATCTATGGTCAATTTTTTTGTGATGTTCTCTCTACTTTATAACGACGAAAATCGAACGTCATAAATCAACGACGCAAGTATGAATGTTGCAAAATTATGACGATAATATTAGTTTTGTTGTAGAACACCTTTAGCTACGGGGAATAGGCGACGAATGCATTTTTGTCGTGCATTCGTCGCAAATTGTGAAATACGACATAATTTTGACTTTGTGCGACATAAATGGAACTTTGTAGAAGGTCATATCTCTTGTAGTGTGCTCACATTGGATCCTCTCCACGTGCTCCCATGGCGACGCCAGCAGCGGCATTGCCGAGGACGACGACATTCTGGCGGTTCCACTTACTCCACTGGATTCCCAAGGGGAAGGGGCGGTTTGGGGTGTGTGTGTGTTGCAACTTGTGAGAATGTGAAGATATATAGCTACGGTGTTGGTGATAGCGGCGGTTTAATTTTCCACTGGACTCCGATGGGCAAGAGACGGTGGTTCTCGATGAGTGGTTATAGGCCAGCTTCATACACGACCTACGTCTATACATTGTGGTATGTTTGGATGGTATGTTTGCGTCTCATGGATCAATGTCTAGATTGCATGGCAAGAGGGTATGATGGGACACCAAACATGAGGAGAGAATTTCATGGGTTGCAATCCTCCCTCTGTCCTGAAAAAACCTCTGTTTTAGTGTTTATATATTCTGTCCCCTGCCCACAAAGAGAGTCGTTGAAGCCATGGGTCCCACATGAAACCATCTTTATCCCTTCTCTCTCTCCTCTCGGCTAGCTGACATACTCACCACTCGTTTATCGGTGCTCATCACCTCCACCCTTTATCGGCGTTCGTCGTCGCTGCCACCCTACATGCACAACCATCTTCTCCTCCGCCGGCAGGGGGACAATGGCCGCCATCCTCCCTCTTCTCCACTACCTCGACCCCACGTGTGACACCCTCTTCTCCTCCGCCAGCGGCCATCCTTGAGCCTCATGCACGCCACCCTTTGTCGGTGGTGACACCGCGCGCACCTCCCTCTTCTCCACCGTCGGCCTCGACCAGCACGCACTACCCTCTGACCCGCTCTCCCGCATAGCCATCGCCTAGATCTAGGTGCACTCATCTCATAGGGGCGAGGTAGGGTTCCTACGAGGCATGGCAATGGAGGCCACACCGCCCCCCGTGACAAACGCATGTTGTTGCACCACCTCCAGCTCCTCCTAGTGCTTCAAATCTACACCTCTACTACAGCTTGCTGAAGGCAGCGACGGAGGTGCCATGGCCACACCACCAAGGCTAGACGAAGCATCCTCGGCATGTGGGCTGAGGCCACCATTGCCACCAGCCACCCGACACCTGCAGCTGCACACGCGGCAGAGGACAAGCGAAAAGACGCGCACGACGGGGTGGGGAGTCACGATGTGGAGGCGGAGTGTTGGCAAATCGACGGGCAGTAAAGTCTTTTGTTTTGAGCCTTGGTACCTGTGTCCAGTGCTAGAACGACCGATATTTTGGGATGGAGGGAGTATGCTTTTTACATACACACTGTTTTGCACATCAATTTTAATTGGTGGTTGTTTCGATTGCCAAGTGTTACTTAAATTCTTTGGCACCTCCACTTTGATTGTTAACACTGTTAATAATGCTTCTTGTAAGATAAGGGATTAATTGACCCAACAACACCATGAGAATCTTGTGAATCAATTGGAGTGGGGTGAGATTTTTTCATGGGGAGGACAATGAAACCAACCTTGCACAACCAGGGGATACTCGATAGCGTTCACATCATAAAACCTTGTGTCGTATTCTTCTCATGTGGGATGCTATTAGAGAAGTACTAGAGAAGTTGGCTGATGATACCACTAATAGGGACAAGAGATATGTGGCTTCAGGTTTATTGAAACAGATGGAGCGCTTTGAATTTGTGCTTGTTTTTGCTTCTTATTGGGGAAAACTAATGATTTGTCACAATGCTTGCAAAAGAAAGATCGGAACATTATTCGCGTTGTAGGATTGATTGCGACAACACTATGACAAGTTAGTGAGGTATGGGAGAATGGTTGGGAAGAACTATTTGAGTAGGCAAAGACCTTTTGTCTCTTATATAAGATCATTGTACCAAAAATGGAGGACACCAAAACTTTTAGTGTCGCTCGAGGGGACGCGGAGAGCAATTAGTGACTTACTATCACCATTTGATGTATGAAATGTTTAATATGTTGTATGATCATATTATTGTGAAAATTAATAATCGCTTTGCTGAAAAGTCTACTCAACTATTGAGATGCATTGCTTGTCTAGATCTAAGGAATTCTTTTGCCAACTATGACAAATCCAAAATATTATAGCTGGTTGAGATTTATAAAGATGACTTTTGCACATATATGACCTTTTATGCCTTAGAGGTCAAATTGACATATTCATTGGTGAAGTGAGAAATGATTCTACCTTCGCTCTGGTTGTCATAGACTTGGAGATCTTGATATTAAGATGGTTCAAATTGATAGACACACATAGTTTTTCAGTTAGTTTATCGCTTCATTATGTTAGTCTTGACTTTGCCAGTTGCGATGCCACTGTTGTGAGATCCTTCTCAGTTATGAAATCTATCAAGACAAAGTTAAGGAATAAGATGGGGGTGATTGGTTGAATCATAGGATGATTTGTTATATTGAGCAAGATGCCTTTGCAAGCATCAATTGAAGATATTTTATATCATTTTCTAGAACTAAAGTCTCAGGTGAAAAAGTTACCTCCATTATCTCAAACTAGTGCAAGTGGGATGTTGCTTTGATATATTCCTATCATTGTTGTCAAATGATGAATTTTATTTATGGACTGCACTGCTAATATTTTTAAATACCAAATCTATGTGTAGGTTCAGGTTCAGATGATGTTGTTGATGAAGACATGAGAGGCGAGGACGAAACAAACCATAATTAGTTAGGTATTTTTAACCACTTTCATGTTAACATCAATTATATTGTGTATTTAAGTATGAAATTAAGATATCATCTAAACTTATGCATTTCTGAGCTAGTTTTGTTATTTACTGGTATTAGCCCTGGTGCGGGGGGGGGTATTCTAACCTGGTGTGGGTGGTATATATGCATTGATAATTTCCCTAGATGTCAAAATTTATGAGCTCCGCCACTGAATGTGCACTCGTTTCTATATAGAATTTGCTCCCATACTTGGAACCGACTCTCATGAAATAAAATATCTGTTCTTTCTTGGCCTTCTTCAATCTCCCAAACATGATGGATTCTAGAAGCACATGGAGAGGATCTGCAGGACAAATTCTAGAATCACCAAACCATACAGATCTGCCCACCACAAGGTTGTGTTGCCGGCGATGGCCGGGACCAGAAGGGAGAAAAAATGGTCAAAGAAGAAGATGCTCATAGCGGTGAGGGTGCAACGGTCGGCCCATGGTTGGATATAGTAGCTGCCAAAGCTCATGACAGGTTGGCCCATGGTTGTAGTAGGTAGTGAAGGTGCTATGGGGACGGGTGGTGGTGGCACGGAATGGCAGGGAGGTGCCACGAGTTGGTGCAAGTCTAAGCCAAGGGACAAGGTCGACCAAGGACCCATGGTGCTGGTGGGAAGCTTTTCCCTAGGCATGCAGCACGAGCGAGCTTGCCACCAAGTGGTGGATCTTGTCACGGGCGAGATGATAGCCGGGGCCGTGAGGGAGGTGCTTCTGTAGGACAGCGGCTGAGGCAATGAGCGGTGCAGGAGAAAGAAGGGGACACAGGTGGTTTAGGATGAGCTGTTTTTTTTATTTTGTGGGTCCCATGTACAGACTCAAATGGTGATTCTTACATTGGAGACATTTTCACAAGTGATATCACAACATTATATAGAGCCAAGGGCAGATCTATACACTAGAGATGCCCTAAGTTGCGTCTACAGATAGTTGTAGTGCTATTGCATGAAGCTTGACTCTACTTATAAGCATTTAAATCCTCATATCCACCTATATTTAGATGTTTGTAAGTTTAATTAAAGGTTGTATGCTTCTTTAATTAGAGGTTTAAAACTAAATACATTGTTCTTCTAAAAAATATAATTAGGTAGGTTCTCAAACTTTATAAGCATAGCTCTACAAGTCCATAGTTTTCATTTGCACATTTGTTAATTCGATCATGAGGTGTATTTCTTATAGGTATCATGTGCCCTTTACAAAAGGTGGAGAATCATGAGATTGTGTTATTGAGGTTACCACAATAAAGATTTTTGCTATTCAAGCATGGAGGTTTACATGTATACTTGTTAAAGCTGTTGAATCGCTATTTTGCACTTCTGTTCAATGAACTATGAGCTAGACCATGCTGGGATACTTCTATTCCATTATCTAAAAAATGCGCCATTTACATGATGGTGCATTTAGTTTTGATGATTTAGATGACAACACAAACCTAAGACTAACATGTGCGTGAAAGATGTACTAGACACGATCTTAATACGCTCGAGGGACATAGGAGAATAAGTGGTGTGAAAACTAGTGAAGAAATGGGGTAAAAAGTAACAAGTGTGCAAAAACTGCATAGGATGGTCTGGCGATGGAGGCATTGAATGTGTCAGACTATAGGGTGGACTGTGAGGTCGCGCTATGCAAAGTTCTATATTGGATAGTACAACGGGGATCATGCTCAAGCACTAGACGACTGAAGATTTGGTCGGACAAACCAACACAGAGGTGCCTCTCAGTGGAATGCTCCTCACCAGAACATGTGCCAGATGATCCGATGAGAAGAATACTACGTAAAGAGATCACTGGTGGCTCGTGGTGTCTTGGCCACTCCACGACGTAGTGCACCGAACAATCCGGCATGTACAATTGCATAGTGTAATGTATCATTCGATGTAGCTTAGAGGCATGGCCATTGTGTGTACACGGGAGGTCTGGTAAAGGAGAAAAAGAATACAATGGAGCATATAGTGGGTAGAAATCTATTATGGCTACTGCAACGACTAGTGGCAACAATATGATCTGGTGCAGCTTATTTGAAGGCGGTGGATCATCTGCTGCAGTGCAGAAAAGTTGCATTGCTTAACTTGTAGTTGAGAGGTGTGGTGCTACATATATGAGTTCCCATAGGTTTTCTTGATGTTGTAGGAGTACCTTTAGGCTGTTAGAAGATAAGGAAGGTGTTTCTACACTCCATCCACCCTCTCTAGTGAATCAAGATCATACCCAAGGTTAGGATAGAGACCATAATTATTCATTCTTGTGAGTTGTGAGTGTTAGGCCTTAGAGTTTGAGAGAATTGTGAGTCAGGGCTATTGTCCCCTTGTATCTTAGTAAGCCGAAGTGTTTGAGGTCTTTGTGACCTTCTAATGAGGGCTTTGGTGTCCTTCCAAGCGTCGACCCTCTGATCTTCATGTGGATTAGTGGCAACTCAGTGTGCAGTGAACGAGGGAACCTCTTCCTGGATGGAAAAAAATCTGTAGTGGATATGGTATCACCGGGACCGGGAGAGTTTGGTGGCAATGGTAAGACTTGGTGACTCACGACACTTTCCTTTGTTTGGTGGTGACCATAGAGTAAGTACAACGCCATGACTGAAAGAGAGTTGGTGTCCATGAGCATATTTCAGTGAAGCTCCAACATGGACTAGGAGTTCTGTTTGGGCAACCGATACCATGAATCTCCTTGTATCTGGAGTTTGCCCTCTCTAACTCTAGCTCTCTTTACTTATTGCCTTTATTGCTTCTATTTGTGTGACCTCTACCTTCCTAGGTAAGATATATGCTAGTTGATTGGACTGTCTCTAAGTTGCAAAATTATTTGTGGTGGATTGAGGGTAAGTTAGATCACATATAGAAAAAACTATAAATGGACATCATGTTAGACTTAGTTTTTTCATTTTTCTAGTGGTAGTTTTCAATGAGCCCTAGGATTAAGGTTTGAAATTAGACATCAAGTTCACCCACCTCTAGAGTGTTCATGGGACCTTTCAATTAGACTTTTTGGTTTCGCCGCCAACTGAGCTTACGATGTCGGGAGGTGGGATGAATACCGAAAAGGCTTTGCACTTCAATGACATGAGTTTTCCATGTCAGAAAGTGCTCATGGAAGGACACCATCAAGTGAGAGCACTTTGATGTTTGGCGTATTACCTTTGAGAGCAAAAAGAATGATACCTAGGTCAAGAGAAAATTAGAAGCAATTGCTAGATCAAACATATTGTTTTGTCTCAGCGATAGTGTGTTTAATTGGGTTTTTTGTTCCAATGTGCATGCCCTGGGATCTACGAAATGAAAAATATTGTGTTCTCATTGAAAAAACTAAATATATTTAAACCACAAGAGCATGTGAATTCACATGATAAGTTCAGACACCTAAATGTTCTTGTCAATGAAATCAATGCTTTAGGTATGGACATCATTGATGATGTGTACAACTAGAAGATCATTCAAGCTCTTGGATTTGGGAAGCGGAAGTACAATTTGATCATCTTCATTCTTCATAAGAAGAAACTTGTTGAGAAGACACCTAATCAAGTCATCAACAAGGTCATTCATGAGTTTCAAATTGGCATTGTTGGTATTTCTTAACGCAAATAGAAATGATCTGCAAGCGTACAGAATTACTGTTGTAGCATTTCACCCGAAGGTATTCAGGGTATCGTATTTTCCACAGAGAACGGATGTAAATCTTCTATCTAGTTCATCCAAGGACAACACAAGGATAGAGTTGGCAGAGGGTAGAGAGGATTCCTATGGTTTAGAGTCTAAGGATAGATAAACTCGACTATTACTTGCTTACTTCGGGCACCAGATCACACCTGGTCTGCCAGGCAAGGCCGGCATGTAGCTCTACATCATACCCGAATGTGGAGGATTACGAGGGACGGACAAGGCTATCACCACCAGCTGCCTACCCCTCAACCGTGGAGTACGAGGCAAACGAAGGTGATCCGTCTTTATCAGGAGCCCTCTACTAGAGTATCCATCATGGGGATGGACGATGAACCTATAAACAAGTAGGAGCAAACCTTACTAATTAAAAGACTTTATACCATAGAAAACATAAACACTCACTTAGTGGGGGAACCCGTTGAGGTACACATGTTCGTCGAGGTACAAGCTCGGGGAGACACCGACAAGTCTAGCGCTTCCCCGTACTCTCTCTCACATCTCTCCAACTACTCAACTCAAGCTAGCTAGGACCTAAGCCCTTTGGAGTGATGCTCTTGTGGTATCGCTCTTTGCCTTGAGGTGTTATTGTTTTGGTGGAGCTCTACCCCTCCTTTTATACACTAAACAGGTCGGTTTGGGTGTTGGTATACATTGTAACCTTGCAAACCGACCTCCTAGCATCATTAATGAACCGTCAGAGAAGAATGGGCCCGAGCCACGCTTGGGGCGGTGCGGCCCTAGCCAGCTTGTCTTGTGACCACCTTTGGCAGGTGGGCTAGCGGCTGGTCCTTGGCTACTCCTCCATCGGTGGTTGGCCCAAGTTCTTTAATGAAGTGAGCCTTTCATCTTTTCCCTTGAACCAAATCTGCTTTACGCTTTGTCCAAAGGCGTATTTCAACTATAATTCCCTTGTATTCAATTATAAGGCTTGCAAAATAGTAATTCTCCAATACAAATATGTCACACCCAATTTTAAGGATAAAATGGGATGCAAAATCTTATGTGCGCCCAGAGATCAGTCACACACATAAGCCAACAAATTATGAATAGTATCATCACAAGTGTTTATTACATCACGAATAAGACAGAGTCTTCGAATAAATGTAGCGGAAGTATAAAGAAAAGATCTCTCATGGAAGCTCCATATCACAGGGACGTCAACCGGTTGACCACAAGTCTAGTAATCCTCAGGAAAGTCATCATTACCATGGCCATCTGTTACCCATCTAGGATTTTTATCCAAATAATGAAAAATAAACAAGCATAAGTACATATCGTACTCAACAAGTGTAACATGGGGTTCATGAGGCTCAAAAGGCTTGACACAGGTTTAACAGCGTTCAACTTTTAGTTGTCACAATTTTAGCATAAGAGTAGCAACAAGTTGTTTCAATCCCCAAAGTAAAACACATGATCAAAGTAAACATGAATAATGAATAGCATAAATAGATAATTCTTAGTGTTCATCTATTCCGTAAATGTTCCAAAGCTGATATACCAGTTTTACACTCTGCAGAGGTTGTACACTTTTACTGTGAGTCATGATACCCATATGCCCGGGTTTGCAACTCCCAAAACACTTCCAAGGCGAGCAGGCAGGGGTCACTATGAAGCCTTTCAAAGGTTCGTCTAACAAGTTAGGGCCACTAGGTTTTTCTGGCCTGCGAATGTAGGGCTCCCCTTCCGGCAGGCACAATGACGCGCAGCCTATACATAGATGGACAGAGGCTGCACTATATCCAACCCAGAACACACGCCTCTTGTGCCATAAAGGTAACCTCTCACAAGATAGAAAAGGTCCTCATACTGAGCTAAAGCCAGAGCCATGTAGCCCTCACAACTGTACTGTAAGTCCCGGATGATCACTTACAGATAAGTCCTTAGGGAGAGGAATTTGAAGCATTTAGAAAGTAGCTAAACACTCTAGCTCCCTGTTTTCAAGTTGCTAAAAAGTCATATTTTAATGTTTATTGCATAGACCATTAGTCAAGTTACAAGATCGTGGTTTAATTGAGCACTAGCAAAGCTACCCAATGCATATCCCATAGGTGACAAGGTATACGTTCAATTATAGGGTATCCCTATCAAGGTGACACATGCAACATGAATTTAATGTATTAAAGTGAATAGAAAATAAGGATGATCCCATGCTATACTTGCCTTGAACAAAGTACTCCCGGTGATCCTGCTCATTAAAGTAATACCCTTAATCTCCCACGAATTGCTCACCGTCTATACCCGATAATCACAGCAACATACAAGCATCCAAAAGCAATCATGCATAGCAAACAAAAGCTATAGATTAGAACAGTACACCAAACAGCATAAAATCAAGATGAAAATTTGTAAAACGAATCTATGTCTCACTACGAACACACAGACGCGAAGATCACAAAAATCAGAGCTAAAACGAAGAAGATATGAATTAAACAAGATTTCCTTTAGTAAAATAATAGATTAAATCTAACCTCGAATTTTAAAAGTTGAAAACATACTTAACAGTAGTATGAACATGTAGATTATGGAATTACGAACCTAACGCAACTTGAACGGATCAAATCGGAGTTAAAACGGAGATTTTATGGTTAAAACAGGGTTTGTCGCAAAACTGTAAATAGGTGAAAACCTATTTTAGATCTAACTGAAACAAAGTACGCTTTCAAAAGAAGAAAATGAAATCAGAAAAGGCACTCTGGACTGTGGGTTAAGATCTAATTAATTGTAAGGGGGTTTTTGCAAAAACGCCAGCGAAGGGATATCCTTCGATATGGGCCGTTGGATTAGATGCGGGCGGCTAAGATTAGACCAGAGGGAAGATAGAGAAGACTGACTAGCCGGAACAGGGCCGGCGGTGAGGTGTTTGTGGTGGCGCCATGGATGAGCTCACCGGAGTTCACAAATCCGGCAATTTAGGCCACGGTTAGACTCAAGGTAAATACGGGGAGCGAGAGGATATGATCGCAAACTCACCAAAAAGCTTTTCACGGATAGAGAAGACGTAACGACGACAGCCGACTCAGGATGGTTGACGGCGGCGCTTAGGGCTATAGCTGCGGCTCGATGAACTCTAGGTGAGGTGAAAGCTAGTTGTAGGGCGGAGTAGGGAGGTGGCGCAGGCTCGGGTTCAACTTTTATGAGGCTGGGCGACGTGGGGAGCACGCGACCATGAGGACTCGTGGCGGGGATGGACACGGTCACGGCAGCACGGAGTCCTGCCCGGACATGAACGAGAGGAAGAAGGTGCGCCTGACAGGTGGGACAGGGACGTCAGTGAGATGGAGTGAGGGGGAAATGTGGATGCGATGCGGCGTGGACCTAGCCTTCGGTTGGGCCGCTTGCTTTGCTGGGCCGCGCGATGGAGCAAAGGAGGCAAGCCACGCGGGCGAAGCAGCGCGCGGGCGGAGCTAGGCCGCGGGATGGGAACGGGCCGCAGGAAAGAAAAATGTCTGCGAGCAGGAAAAGATAGGCAGGCCGACTAGGCTGAAAGGAGGTAAAGGAGGAAGGGAAATTCATTTTTCCTTTTCTAATTTTTCCAAAGCAAATTTGAAAATGCAAATTCAAATCAATTTGAAATCTGACTTCAAACAAAGCAATAAAAAATAATATGCCACAGCATGAATGCACATACTTGTTTGTTGACCTATGTTTGATTTTATTTTTAACAAAGTCATTATTTTTCTAAATTTCAATGTTCACAAAATGCGTAATTAAATCATTTTCCCCTATTTAAAATTATGCAAATTTTAGGGTGTTATAATTCTATCGCCCTTAAAATGAATCTCATCCTCGAGATTTGGACGATGCTTACTCAAAAAGCTACGGGTATGTTTTCCTTAGATCCTCTTCTCTTTTCCATATAGCCTCATCTTCTGTATACCGATTCTACTGAACCATAAACATCTTTATAACTCGACTCCTTGTAACTCTTTCTGCCATCTCCAAAATCCTTACCGAAAACTCCTTATAAGTGAGATCTTCCTTAACTGTAAGCTCTTCTAACGGTATCTACTCCTCAGGTACACATAAACACTTCTTTAACTAGGACACATGGAACACATCATGTACACCTAACAAACTCTCAAGCAATTCCAATTGATAAGCCACTTCACCACGTCTCTCTAAAATCTTGAAAGGTCCAATATACCTTGGTGCTAGCTTTCCTTTCATGTTAAACCTTCTCACACTTCTCATAGGTGACACCTTTGAGTAAACGTAATCCCCTACTTCGAAAACCAATTCCCTTCTCCTAGTGTCGGCATAACTCTTTTGTCGAGACTGAGCCACTCTCAAGTTATCTCTGATCATCCTTACTTGCTCTTTTGCGTCTTTTAAAACATCTAGTCCGAACACTTGAGTTTCTCCCGTTTAATTCCAAAACAACGGGGTTCTACACTTTCGTCCATATAATGCTTCAAAAGGTGCCATATTGAGACTCTTCTGATAACTGTTGTTATATGAGAACTCTGCATAAGGCAAACTCTTGTCCCAACTTGTACCGTATTGCAATGCACAAGCTCTTAATATGTCCTCTAATATCTGATTAATCCTCTCAGTTTGCCCATCTGTTTGAGGATGATATGCTGTACTAAAATTCAGCTTCGTTCCCAATGAACTATGTATTTGCTGCCAAAATTGAGATGTAAATTGAGTACCTCGATCAGACACAATTTTTTGGAAACTCCATGTAGACACACTATCCTCTCCATATATAATGTAGCCAATTGGGGTCCAGTATAGGTAGTCTTGACCGATAAGAAGTGAGCAACTTTAGTTAACCGATCTACTATCACCCAAATTGAATCATAGCCTCTCTGAGTGCGCAGTAACCCAACAATGAAATCCATACCAACTTCTTCCCACTTCCACTCAGGTATCTTCATTGGTTGTAATAATCCTATAGGTCTTTGATGTTCAGCCTTGACTCTCTGACACATATCACATAAAGCAACAAATTTAGCAACATCTCTCTTCAGTCCGTACCACCAATACTTCTCCTTCAAATCCAAATACATCTTGGTACTCCTAGGATGAATAGAGTAAGCAGACTCATGTATCTCATGAAGAATCACCTCTTGTATAGCCTTATCCTCAAGCACACATGGTCTTTTCCCAAACCAAAGAGTTCCATTATTATCCATACGGAAACCTGGTGCCTTACCAATTACTATGTTCTTCGCTATCTCTTTCAACTTCGCATCCTGTAGCTGGCCCTTACGTATTTCTTGCTCCAGTTTAGGCTCCAACACCAATTCCACTGCATTAGTGACAAAACCCAAATTTAATCGCTCAAATTCAGCACACAACTCACTTGACATAAGTACCACTTGCACCTTATTGGCATAACTCTTCCTACTAAGAGCATCGGCAACAACATTCGCTTTTCTAGGATGA
The DNA here is from genome assembly GCA_904845875.1 of Miscanthus lutarioriparius. Lineage (NCBI taxonomy): Eukaryota > Viridiplantae > Streptophyta > Magnoliopsida > Poales > Poaceae > Miscanthus > Miscanthus lutarioriparius. The sequence goes on along the minus strand of CAJGYO010000009.1, from coordinate 54,082,970 downwards.
TAGTGTACCTCCAGATCATAATCTTTGATCAACTCTAACCATCGACGCTGTCTCATATTTAGATCTGTCTGAGTGAAAATGTACTTCAGACTCTTGTGATCGGTATAGATATCACTCTTATGTCCGATAAGATAGTGTCTCCATATTTTCAGAGCATGAACCACTGCTGCTAATTCCAAATCATGAGTAGGATAGTTTAGCTCATGCTTTCTCAACTATCGGGATGCATAGGCCACTACTATGCCTTCTTGCATAAGAACACATCCGAGACCTTGACAAGATGCATCACAATAGATCGAAAAGCTCTTGTTCAAATCTGGCAAAACTAACACTGGGGCGGTAGTCAACCTCTTCTTCCATTCTTCAAAGTTAGCCTGGCACTTCTCGGACCACACAAACTTAGTATTTTTCTCCAACAAAGCTATGATAGGCTTGGCAAGTTTAGAGAAACCTTCTATGAATCTTCTATAGTATCTAGCCAATCCTAAGAAACTTTGAATCTCTCCCATTGGTGGTTTCCAATTCAATACATCTTTCACCTTGCTTGGATCTACTGTGATTCCACCATTAGAGACAACATGGCCTAGGAAAGAAACTTCCTTCAACAAGAATTCACACTTGCTTCGGTTAGCATACAACTTGTGTTCCCTGAGCTTCTGCAAGACCAAGCTCAGATGTTCAGCATGCTCTTCTTCTGTTTTGGAGAATACCAATATATCATCGATAAATACCACCACAAACTTATCCAAAAACTCTATGAACACCTTATTCATCAAGTACATAAAATATGCAGGTGCATTGGTCAAACCAAAGGACATAATGGTGTACTCATACAAACCATACCTTGTGGTAAAAGCTATCTTAGGTATGTTAGTTGCACGAATCTTCAACTGATGATAGCCCGACCGAAGATCAATCTTAGAGAAAACACAGGCACCTCTCAACTGATCAAACAAATCATCAATTCTAGGTAGCGGGACTTGTTCTTGATAGTAACCTCATTTAGTGACCGATAATCAACACACATTCGTTGGGTACCATCCTTCTTGTCAACAAATATAACTAGTGCTCCCCAGGGTGATGAACTAGGACGAATGAAACCTTTCACCTATAACTCCTTTATTTGTTTCTTAAGTTCTTCTAGTTCATTAACCCCCATTCTATATGGACGCTTAGCTATAGGTGTAGTTCCAGGTAATAATTCAATAATAAACTCAATGTCATGGTCAGGTGGCATACCTGGCAAGTCATCGAGGAACACATCTGGAAACTCATCCACCACTGGGTCCTCCTTGTTGACATTATCATCAAGCTGGTTCACTGTAGCTGTTGGTGGTGCTCATACTACCACATCGACACTGATTCTATCCCTGTTCGGTGCGGTAACAACAACTACCTTCTCTTGACACTGAATGACTGCTTGTTGTTGCTTCATCCAGTCCATACCTAGAATCACATCAAAATCAGATGTTCTCAACACAATGGGGCTCACTTTGAACTCTACCCTCCTTAAGGATAGACTGGTCGAAAGACAACGATAAGAAGCTTGCATACTACCCCCTGGCGAGCTTACTAATATAGGATCTTTCATGGCACATAAGGGTATGCTATGGTTTCTAACAAATGCTTGTGATATGAATGAATGCGAAGCTCCAGAATCGAAAAGAACAGTGGCGGGAGTTGAGTTGATATCAAACATACCGAACATGACTTCTGGTTCCTCAAGTGCCATCTCTATAGACACATGATTCACCTTCCCATAATGTGAGGGCTTCTAGTTGCTATTCTGCCTCTGGGGAGTTTGCTGGTTGGGCTTCTCTGGGCAGTTATAAGACAGGTGACCTTCTTTACCACAACGGAAACACTTGCTAGGAGTGTTAGGGGCACTAGTCTTCATAGGAGTATTGTTAGGCGCTCCCTGTCATGGTGTCTATTGACCACTCTGCTGCTGAGGACGTTGATTGCCATTCTGCTGCTAGTTCTAGTTGCGCTGAGGGTACTGACCATGATTCCACTGATTGGGTGGTCTCTGGTACCTCTGCTGCAAGCCCTGCTCAGGGTTGGTGTGTGGACAAGTATTGCTCCTAGAGGCCTGTCCCTGAAGCCTCCTCTTCTTGGCCTCCATCTCTTTGCGCTTATTGTCAATAACAATGGCACGATTCACCAGTGTCTAAAAATTAGGGTGTGTATTAGACATAAGCTAGAGTTGTAGACCATCATATAGACCCTTGAGAAAGCGGCGTTGCTTATCGGCATCATCGGCCACCTCATTCAGAGCATAACATGACAAATAAGCAAACTTGTCATGATACTCGGATGCGGACATGGATCCCTGCTTTAGAGCTCTGAATTCCTCCTGCTTGAGCTCTATCAATCCTTCAGGTATGTGGTAGGACCTAAAATTCTCTCTAAACTCCTACCAGGTGATAGGCGGAGCATTGGCGGGACGTCCATACTCGAATGCCTCCCACCAATCTTGAGCTTCTCCCTGCAGTTGTCCTGACGCATACAACACCTTCTGCTGGTCATCGCACTATGTTATGTTGAGTTGCTTTTCCACTGCACGAAGCCAATCATCTACTTCCAGTGGATCTGTGGCATTAGAAAACACCGGGGAACGGCCCTTCAAGAATTCACCATGCTTGTCACACGGTGCTCCACCAACTGGATGGTTCTGCTGATTCTGCACCAATGCTTGCATGAGCTATGTCTGCACTGCCAGAAGTTGCTCAATTGTCGGTGGCGGTGGTGGTGGTGGATATGGGGGAACACCTCCATGACCTCGGCCTCTTCCTCTCCTAGACATCTGCCATCCAACACAAATATTCAAATTTTAGAGATTTCCAAGTTAGAATACATTCTGAAAATTTTCTGGACGAGTTCCAACATCAGCAGCTCAGTAAAATGGTCATATATTGAGTTACAGACAACTAAAAGATACATACTTTATATGGTTGGAAATCTTAAGAAATTATCTACAACTTTTATTCAGACCACATTTCCAGATTCTGTCATTAGGTTACTCAAAACTAGGATACAACCAAATCTGTTCTAGATTCCAGACTGCGCAAAAACTTTATCTTGAAACAGTGATATCTCACAAACCAGATCAGATACAGGGGTGATTCTAGACGCATTGGAAATATACTTAAGTGTAGTTACTCGCATAAAATTTTCATAATTTTTGGTCAAGTAGATTTTAATTGGCATCGAGATAAGGGCGGACTACTCCAAAAAACAGATCCAAGAGAACAAGATGTACCAAACCTAACTATTTATTTATTGACTCAAACTTTAATATTCTTAACTATGAAACTTGTGGATAGGCCCACAAAGTTCCAGCACTCATTACAAAAATCCAACTCACACATAAACATAATAACAAATCAACTAGGCACACCAATGTTCACACCGCACTAATAGACTCGACTAGACTCAACTTGACTCGTTCTACTATCGTTTTATTACACAAAAGGGACTCCAACATCTATGGGTGAGGTTTATGGGGAAGCTCCTCGTATATCTTTGGCAAGTTGAGGCACACCCTTTTCTCATCTATCACCTGTTGGTGTCTCTTAATGGTTTCATGTTGTGCCTTCAACTGATCTTCTAGTCACTGAATCTTTGCTACTGACTCATAGCCAAAGTGTACCATCACTTGGGTAGTTGGATCCATGCCCTGAGGGTCCATCATTGCCAACTCCAACTCAGGGTGCTGGCGAGGGAGGAATTGATATTGGTCATCCTTCATATCCTCAAATCGATGACCATGGAGACCCATGCAAGCTACAGCGGCTGCATCTTCTATGCTATCCTCCATGGTAGCACAGTGAGCATGATGCGCATAGTTTGAATCTAGCTGATATGCGCCCTTCTGTTCATCCTTGATGGAGATGCACACCCTAGTCTTCCAATAGGTGTCCTCCAGAGGGTATGTGTGCTTGTTTCAAATGTACTCCATAGCTGCATCCCAATCACCGTAGTAGGTCTAAAGAATCCCCATAAGTCAATGGTGCAAAATGGAGGATTCACACCCCGGCTTATACCAGACCTTTGTAGTCCATCCTAGGGGCGGGATTGGCTCATCCTCTTCAACGGCGTCTTCCTCATCATCATCATCATCGGATGATAAGACAACCTCTACTTCTTCAGGTTCTTCCTAGATTGGCTCAGGCGTAGGTACAGGTGTTGGTGAATCAAATTCTTGTTCCTAGGGTTCCTCCTCCTCATGTGGCTCCATGGACATACCACAAGGCGGGTAGTAACCTCCGGTGCTGATGCGGGCGGTGTTACTGACACGAGGCATCTACAAAATTAGATTTAGTCAGATTAGAAGCAATAATTTTCATAATAGAGTAAGGAAAAAGAAGCATAAAACTTTAGCAAATAACAAGGGTAAGATGGAAAGCATGAAATGAGTGAAGCAAAAGAAGCTAAAATGACCATTGCTAACTAGGCTTGCGTCCTACAGTCAACACAGCTCTGATACCAATCTATCACACCCAATTTTAAGGATAAAATGGGATGCAAAATCTTATGTGCGCCCAGAGATTAGTCACACACATAAGCCGACAAATTATGAATAGTATCATCACAAGTGTTTATTACATCACGAATAAGACAAAGTCTTCACATAAATGTAGTGGAAGTATAAAGAAAAGATCTCTCACAGAAGCTCCATATCATAGGGACATCAACTGGTTGACCACAAGTCTAGTAATCCTCATAAAAGTCATCATTACCATGGCCATCTGTTACCCATCCAGGATTTTTATCCAAATAATGAAAAATAAACGAGCATAAGTACATGTCGTACTCAACAAATGTAACATGGGGTTCATAAGGCTCAAAAGGCTTGACACAGGTTTAACAATATTCAGCTTTTAGTTGTCACAATTTTAGCATAAGAGTAGCAACAAGTTATTTCAATTCCCAAAGTAAAACACATGATCAAAGTAAACATGAATAATGAATAGCATAAAAAGATAATTCTTAGTGTTCATCTATTCCGTAAATGTTGTAAGGCCGCTCGTGACCATGAGCACGGCTGATATACCAGTTTTACACTCTGTAGAGGTTGTACACTTTCACAATGAGTCTTGATACCCATATGCCCGGGTTTGCAACTCTCAAAACACTTTCAAGGTGAGCAGGCAGGGGTCACTATGAAGCCTTTCAAAGGTTCGTCTAACAAGTTAGGGCCACTAGGTTTTTGTGGCCTGTGAATGTAGGGCTCCCCTTTCGACAGGCACAATGACGCGTAGCCTATACACTAACGGACAGAGGCCGCACTATATCCAACCTGGAACACACCCCTCTTGCGCCACAAAGGTAACCTCTAACAAGCTAGAAAAGGTCCTCATACTAAGCTAAAGCCATAGCCATGTAGCCCTCATAGCTGTACTATAAGTCCCGTATGATCACTTATAGATAAGTCCTTAGGGAGAGGAATCTGAAGCATTTAGAAAGTAGCTAAACACTCCAGCCCCCTATTTCTAAGTTGCTAAAAAGTCATATTTTAATGTTTATTTCATATACCATTAGTCAAGTTACAAGATCATGGTTTAATTGAGCACTAGCAAAGCTACCCAATGCATATGCCGTCGCTAACAAGGCATAAGTTCAATTCTAGGGTATCCCTATCAACGTTGTAACACCCTCGGTGTTTGGCTTCCACTAAGTGCATTTCATTTCATAAACATATGCATCATCTATGTAATCATCGCCATTGTTACTGAAACATGCATGTGCAACAATTTCAACTGTGTATGTTTCATGCTTGATTGTTGTGAATAGTAATGGTGTAACATGTGAATGTAACATGAAACTCTCATACTTGGAAAACATGGCAACATGGTAGTAGTGTGACAAGTATAGTATAACAACAAGGTCACGCAACATGTGGAACATTGTATTGAAACATATGTATGAATTGCTTGGTTTACTTTCTTTATCACATGTGATCAGTAGAAGAGGTATAACAACTTTGGAAAATGGTTGATCATGGTCTGATACACCTTAACTACACTTAGATGACTTGTTTGGACACTGTCATGTAGGTCAAAATGACAGAATTGCCCTTGAATGGAGGTTTGACTTGAAAGGAACCCTAGAGTGCCACTGTTTGACTGTTTAAAAAGTCCAACTTAGAGGCTTTGCATGGCTGTGCACTCTTTACAAAAGTTGTAGCTAATTTATCAAGGAACAAAAGTTGTTTTATGGTCAACTCATGAAAAGGTCTAGAACATGGTCAAACATGGCCCACAAGTCAGAAGTACATGCTGATTCATACTCAGCAAATTTTTCTAAGTCCTAACGTGCAGTACAGTTTCGTGTACCCATGTTTGGAGCCGTGTATCTCCCGAACCGAGCCACACCAGCTTGAGCTTCAGTGGAAAGAGTTGTAGTTCAAGGATTGATGAACAACTTTGTTAACTACGGCATAGCCTAGATCACTACAGATTAGGAAATAATCTTTGTCAAAGTATCGCTGTCAGGCTTAGAAGGGAACGCTGAATCGGAGCTACAGTGATCAAATTTCAGATTTCAGTCGACGCGTGGGGGACACTCGTCGCCGGCTTGCTGTCGCGCTGGCCACGCGCCGTGCGCCTCCTGGCATCACAGACGCGCCTTGAAGCCACCCGCGCGCCTGTCCGACGCACTCACCGCCCCAGTTCACATCTTCTCGCCCTCCACCGCACGCCGCGTCGAGAGCTAAGCCGCCCGCCATTGCCGACCGAGCATCGTAGCTGCCGTGCGTGCACGCCACCGCGAAAACGCGTTGCCCCGTCCGCCTGTAGCCTCTCCGTGACCTCCTTCACCTCTCAGCCGGGTCAATCGAGCCTCGGTAAGGGCGTATTCGCCGTTCTTCCCCACCGTAGCCATGGCGGAAGTTCGCCGGAGTTGGCGCTCCACGCGGCCAGTTGTCCTCGCGCCCTTTCCACCCCTCCCTACCTCGCGCTAGGTCATAGGAGCACCACCGAAGCTCGTAGGGTCACCGAGTGAGTGGGCGTATGTCGCCGTCGATTCGCGGGCTGAGCGGACGTCTGCATGGCCGTCGCCGCCGTGCTTTCGTCGCCACCCCTCTAGCCATGAAATCATTGCAATAGATGGGTCCTCTAGATGCGCATGTGTGTGGGGAACACAGCGGTGCCGTCGAGTTCGCGGAGAAGCCACCGGCGGCGAACTAAGCCACCGTGCCGTCGCTCCTCCCTGTTTCCCTTCACGACGAAGCGGGCCCCGTTCGTCGATCTCTGACTGTGAGGCGGGAGTCCAGTTCAGGCGCGCGCCGTCGTCTTGGCCCATGATTGTCATGTCATGGGCATGAGCCGCCGTTCACGATGGGCTGGCCCAGCTGTGGCTGAGTTGTTTTCCTATTTTATTTCATTTATTTATTTCACAGATTTATGTACATCTTGAAAAATATGTAGCTCCTAGTATATAGATCCAAATGCTATGGTTCCAATTGGGTTGAGTTCATGATAATGTCTAGTATTTAACAAAAATATTATATGAGCACTTGTTTTAGAAAAAATTGGATGAATTAAATAGGAGTTTGAAATGTGTTTTTAGAAGCATGCAAACTTGTTTGAATTTTATCTTGAGTTTCTGTGGTCCAAAAATTATGAAATTTTGTGGGCAGTCTGTTATTGCTGATGTGAAGCTCTAGTAAAAATTTTAGAGCTAGTGCATGTGTAGTTTTTAAGTTTTAGAATTTCCTTTTATTAATAGATGGATCTTGTGTGAATTTTCATAATTTTTCTATAGATCCAGTGAAGGTGAAATTTTATGGGTGCTATTCTTATGCTAGAAGGATGCTAGGAAAAATAGGAAATCTGTTGCTTGACACTTTTTAATAAGGTTTCCTAATTATGCTAGAAATAGACATAGCATCTGTTATTTTGGATACAACAAGTTATGTTGGTCCAATTGCTTTGGAATTTTATGGTAGTCTATGTGCAGCATGAGATAGCTACTGTAATTTTGTAGATTTTTATGAATAGTTTTACTATATATTGCTTAAATCACCTAATTAACTAAATAAATTGGAAAAGGATATTAAATAATTTATTTAGAAGCTAGCACTATACTTTCTGATGTTTCTTAGATATGAAAAACAAGTTGGTAAACTTGGTTTGGTCAAATGGGCTTTTGCACCATCATTAAATAATTAAGTTAGCAACCCCGTCATTCTGGACAGATTCTAGGTCTACTGGAAATTGATTTGGTTAACTTCAGAATCATGCCTTGATGTTTACAAATGAATTGTAGAGAATTTCATAAGCTTTCCAGAATGTCCTCTTGCAAGTCATTTGGATTTATAAAACTCTGGTTATGATAAAATTAAGTTACTACTTGTTGCATATGAAGCTTTAACTGTTATTTCAAGTATGTCTTTACTATTCTAAGTTCATGGTACTGTTCCTAGGTGTTAGGCCTTTAACTGAAGATGAGCATCTTTATCTTAGGTTATGCAAGTTAGGTAAGTTGCTCTTGTTATTTAAGTTAAGTTGGATACATGCTTAAAGTGATTTGAATAGAGCTAGTTACTCGGTAAACGAGGGTCCAGTGATGTTTTCGTAAACACCCATTGTGATTCATTCATCATGAGCATCATGTCATTCCTTATGCATTCATGATATTTATCTTGTGCATCGGCATGCAATAGGTGTACGGAAGGAGTAACCTGCTGGAATTGAGGAACCGAAAGCGGCGGCGGCGGCAATGACGCCGGAGATTCAGGAGGAGCAGCCTTCAGGAGAAGTGTCAGACGAGGTCGCCGTTGAGTGCCCTGACCACCGTCCTTGCAACTTCGTGAAAGGCAAGCCCCGGAGCATATTAAGCCTCCTATTTTCCGAACTGCAGTTACAGTATTATTATTACATATATTGTTGCATTAAGTTTAGGTGTTGGATGCAAACCCTTGCTGCATTGGTTACCTATTCCTTGTCCGGATATTGTTACCACGAATCCTATGTAGCTCGAGGCTCGAGTAGTGCTTAGCCACGCTTAAAGCGGTAGAAGTCGGGTGATTTCTGTCACTGCGAGATATAGGAAGATACATGTGGCACGGTTGGCTATATTTGCTATCGTGGAAAAGAACCGATCTTAATATGAAATGAAGACCGGACGGAGGCTTGCCGGTTTGCGATGACTCAAAATGCGTGTCGCTTAACAGGACTGATTCTTGGAGCCTTTTCCTGTTCATGTTGAACGCATGCCTCTCTCTTAGTTGGCGGGTGCGGAGACCGACCCACAAGCCGAGTAGCTCACCTCGGGCCGGGAGTCGATAAGTATAAAGTGCGCCTCGGAAGGGAGCCGTAGGCGTGAGTCCAAGGCGAGGTGATTTAAAAGTCTGATAAATCTGGCGGAAGGGTAATCCACGAGAGTCTTTGGTGCTGATCGAACCCGCGAATTTGGTTCTGAGATGTTCCAAAGGTGACCCACGGCTACCCTTGCAAAGTATGCCGGGGTGAGAGTTAGGAATACCCCCTCAAATTTGAGTTGTAATTCGATTGAATCGCCGTCTCTCCCGGTTAGTGAGAACTTGACGGGCTTATCTCCAATGTAGATACACTTAATAACTTAATGGTTCGGAAATGATGATATGATGTTGATGACCTTATTATACCTGCTATGGTTAATATTGTTTGCTCCTAATAAGTGAGTGCTCTAGTACAGGTGCTAATCTAGTGGGCGGAATGTAAACGATGATAAGCTTGATGCTAAGTTTAAATTGGTTACTATGCTCATAAGCTCTTTTATGCAAATGTGTCAAGCTAGCCCCCACGAAAAGCCTTGCATGATCCTTGGTGTCTTTTATTTCTGATTTTTGTCGGGTAAGTCTAGTGAGTACCTTCTCGTACTCGGGGTTTATTTTCCCACATTGCGAGATGACCGGTTCTTCTTTGGTTTTTTGCAAGTCTTGCCTTTCTCCTGCTTTGGGGATGAAGACTAGACCGTTAGCGCGCGGTCTCTACTAGTTCTCGTGCACGATAATGCTTTTGTGGGACATGACTACGATCCGCAAGCGTAATTGAAACTATGAAGTTATGTACTAAACTATGTTGCTTCCGCACACTCAAACTTGGTTTGTAATATTTTATTTGAACTCGATGGATGTAATCCGAATGCTACTTGTGAAATGTTGTAACGAGTGATGTGTTGTGTTGAATCATTACGATCTTGGTTTGTATGTCGAGAGTTGGTTGAAATCCTTCGTGATTTCCGGACTCACGGGATTATGGGAGCTTAAGTACAGTGAATTTGATCGCAACCGGTGATTGTTTTTGTACTTACGTTCTTATGATTTGGTCGGGGATTACATTACATTTGGTATCGAGCAAGATTTGACACTAAACACGTCATTTGTGTATTTAAAACAAAAGTATTTGTGAAAATCCTAAATTAAATACTAAGTATTGCCGTTGGTCATATCCCTTATGCCCAAATAAGGACTCTTAGGTGGCTTATTAAAGTACTAACTTGGGGGGTCCCTGCTTGTTTACTTTCGTCGTCCATACTGGCGTGCTATTATATGGATGCCATCCGCTTGGGTGGTAATGTTTGGATCAAATACCTCTACGCTCTGGTAAGTGGGAGTTGTGAGAGCATGACCGTCAATCGTCGGTCTAGGGAGAGTAGTTGTGGTTGCTCGCATATTTACATGTTCAATCATGTATCTATGAGAGTACTTAAATGTGGGTATCTCGACGGGTAGTTGTGATACTAGAGTATGTGCATCGGGGATGTATGTATGAAAGTATTTAATTCTTGCTTGCTTTTATGCATTGTGGGAATTATTGGGCTGAAATGAAATTTTCTCTGGTACACTAACAACGTATCGTTGTAGATCGACTAGCTACCGTATAGGAGAGAGCATTATGTATGCCACCGTATATTTCGCTAGCCTTTAAATTTTTCTAGGATGGTGAGGACGACGGATCGTGCATGCATCATGTTCAAGCATACATGACATTTCTTGCATTACTCCCTCCTTTAAAATATGATTGTCCCGGATAATTAAATTTCGTATCCCTTAAATGATTCTCCCCTTATGTTGTAACTTTTGCTACTGAGATGATGCGCGCCTGGCGCTTGCTTTCATAAGTCCGGCTGGAGGCAGGCGCCGCGTCACCGTTTAGCTCCTCGTGAGCCCGGCCCCGAGCTCTTGAGGAGGAAAGGTGAGGACAGAGCTTGCTCGGGTGATTCTTGAGAGGAATGCGGCTCGGCCGCTTGGAGCAAGTAACTCGGGAAAGGGACCAAGAGACCCTTGAGGTTCGAGAGGTTAACAGATTGCTCACATAGAATCTGTGAACGCATGTTGATTCACGTGATGAACCAACGGAATGAAGCCTGCACGAGGAGGATGTGTTGAGAGCACGACGGTGTAGAGCTAGAGCGAGCAAGTGGCAATTCTTTGAGGAGTACAATGACAATCTCCATGAGGAGGTTCACTGTTACACAATCAACTTCACCCTCTCCCGCCTCCCCGAGGATGAGATGGGTTACGGTGTCATCATGGTGAAGGTGATGATGACATGGAGGTCAATGGACTGAGGACATTCCACGATGAGGAGGAAGATGAGGAGTTGGAGCACGCTAGTGATGAAGATGGAGAGAGATCTTCGACACTGACTCCGAGGACGATGCGTAGTTTAGCTTACTACTTAGCTAATGCGCAAGAGCTAGTCTTTTGTTGATCCTCATGCATGAACGAGTAGCTTTGGAATAAGTAATCGTTGGGATGTAATATCGAACCATAAGTTATCTTTGGATGTAAGTTTGGGACCACTATGGCTTGGATGTAACCTATCGAACGTATTATGCTCCACGTATATGAGCCTTTGATAAATTCCGTCTTTGCGGTCTATGGATCGAGTGGTTGATTAAGTTCATCGCATTTATGTGTCCATTGACGCGCTTGATGAGTTGTGTGGTTGTGATGAATGATTGTGCCTCTGTTGATTATCTAAATGCATTCCTCCAATGGACTCAGTTTGGGCATAATTATACGATTCATCTACAAAAATTTCCACATCGTCAGTGCTCATTGGCTATACATTTTGCAGATGGCTCATCATAACCTTCGTCATGATGCGTGGCATGGGAAATGAGGAACAACCACCTCCGCCACCACCCCACACCACGGTGAGCTAATGCGAGCAGTGGTGGAAAGTCGCGCGCATGTTAGCGGAGGCTATGCATCAGATGGCTAACCGTGAGGATCGTCATGTCCGCCAAGGACCCGAGCCAAACCAGTACAGCAGCTTTAAGGACTTCATGGATACAAAGCCTCCTGTCTTTCGTGAGGCAGAAGAACCATTGCAAGCTGATGAATGGTTGAGCACGATAGAGCAAAGGTTTGGATTGCTCCGTTTGACTGAGGGTATGAAGGCCACATATGCAGGACACCAGCTCCAAGGCCCTGCAGGCATCTGGTGGACACATCACAAGACCACCTTCCCCGCAAACGTCGAGATAGTTTGGGGTCGGGTTCAATGACTTTCAGAGGACACTTTATTCCTCCCTGGTCTCATGGCCATTAAGCATCTTGAGTTTATGAAGCTCACCCAAGGCAACAAGAGTCTCAATGAATACCTCCGGGCATTCAACAACTTTGGCGAGGTATGCTCCGAGTTTGTCGATACCGGCGCTAAGAGAATAGCTAGCTTCAAGAGGGACTTTCCCTAAATTGATGAAGTCAATGGGCAAGCGCAAGTGTGTCACCTTCAATGAGTTTATTAGTGACACTCGACTCAAGAGAACAATGATAAGATATATGCCGCTTCTAAGAAGAACATAAAAGAAACTTTGATTCAGGTGCTTCTCGGTCTAAGGCACCAATGATATCCAAGGCCCGAGATCGTCCACCCAATGCTAATGTGTCGGTGCCGCCCACCTCGGGAAGAAGAATCAAGCTAAAACTGGTTTTTTCATAAGGGTACACAATTTCCTTGCCAAAAAGAATATACAGGCGGGGCAGCTCCAATGTCCCACCAGCTAACAGCCGTGTTGGGCTGTAACCAGACTGGTCATTGGGCAAATAGGTGTCCCCACCCTCCCAAGAATGCTCAAGGAAGCGTCCGTCGGGGCGTGTTCATTACACTCTTGTGGAGGAAATTCCTGCTTTGGTGAAGTGGTCACATTTGGTAAGTTTCTTGTTAATGATCACCCTATGAGTTGTGCTCTTTGATTCGGTGCTTCACATTCCTTTGTGAGTTCTACTTTTGCATCTAAGCATAAGATGAATGTGATTACAATTGTCAAGGGTGGTTATTGTATTAGTCTTTCTTTGGGAATAATATCATGACTAACCAAGTAGTAAAAGATGTAAAGCTTGAAATTGGGGATCGAGAGTTTCTTTACAGATCTTGTAGTGCTACCGGGGTAGGAATTGATATAATCCTAGGAATGAAGTGGATGAGTGGGAATGGAGTGTTGATCGACACGTCAACCCGTGTGGTAATGTTGAGGATCCTGTGGATAAGAAGGGTTTTCTAGTGCGGTTACCTCGTGATATCTCTCTTCACAATACAGCCAATGCTACCCTAGCCAAAGCCATTGAGGATCTACGGTTATCTCGTGAGTTTTCAGATGTCTTCCACGATGACTTGCCCGGATTACCTCCGGACGCGATGTAGAATTCAAGATAGAACTTATTCCGGCACGGCTCCTATATCTCGAAGGCCCTATAGAATGCCGCCCAATGAGTTGGTGAACTAAAGAGTCGGTTGAATGAGCTATTGAAGAAAGGTTTGATTCGGCCTAGTTTCGTCTCCTTGGGGTTGTCCGGCTATCTTTGTGAAGAAGAAGGACGAATCTTTGCGCATGTATGCGTAGATTATAAATCCCCTAAATGTTGTTACCATCAAGAACAAATACCCTCTTCCTCGCATCGATATTCTGTTTGATCAGCTCTCTAAAGCTAAGGTATTCTCCAAGATCGATTTGAGGTCTAGTTACCATCAGATCAAAATTCGTCGAAGAAGATATACCTAAGACAGCTTTCTCTACCCGTTATGGTTTGTTCGAGTACCTTGTCATGTCTTTTGGGTTGACAAATGCTCCGGCACACTTTATGTACCTGATGAATTCTGTATTCATGCCAGAGTTGGACAAGTTTGTCGTCGTGTTCATTGATGACATCCTAGTATATTCTCAGAATGAAGAAGAGCATGCTGAACATCTGAGAATTGTCTTAACTCGATTGCGTGACAACCAGCTTTATGCTAAGTTCAGCAAGTGTGAATTCTGGTTGAACAAGATACCTTTTCTAGGTCATGTGTTATCTGGTGATGGAATTTCGGTTGACCCTACGAAGGTGCAAGAAGTCCTTGAGTGGAAGGCACCTACTACGGTCACAGAAGTCCGAAGTTTTCTGGGGTTGGCTGGCTATTATCGTCGCTTTATCCCGGATTTCTCAAAAATCGCCAAGCCCATGACTCGGCTACTGCAGAAAGATGAGAAGTTTGTGTGGACTCCAAAGTGTGAAGAGGCTTTCCACACTTTGCGGACCTTGCTAACCTCTGCTCCTGTATTAGCACAACCTGACATCGAAAAGCCTTTTGATGTCTATTGTGATGCATGTGGCACCGGTTTGGGGTGTGTTCTTATGCAGGAAGGCCGAGTAATTGCTTATGCTTCGCGCCAGCTTCGAAAGCATGAAGTCAACTATCCTACCCATGACTTAGAGTTAGCCGCAGTTGTTCATGCCCTGAAGATTTGGAGACATTACTTGCTGGGTAATGTGTGCAACATCTATACTGATCATAAAAGCCTCAAGTACATTTTTACTCAACCCGAGTTGAACATGCGTCAACGGCGCTGGTTAGAATTGATCAAGGACTACAACCTTCAAGTGCACTACCATCCTGGTAAAGCAAATGTGGTTCTTTGATGCCTTAAGCGAGAAAAAAGCCATTGCAATTCCTTAGTTAGTGAAGACTTTCATCTGTCACACCTCCTTCTTCATCCTGTAGTACTTCACAATATCTTTGTGGATTGCTCTCTTAGAAGTCGAATTATCGAACTCCGTAAGACTGATGTGGGTGTGTTTCACATCAAACGGAAAATGAAAGAGAAAGAGACCAAACACTTTAAGGTCGATGACAAAGGAATTCTTTGGTTTAATGATAGACTTGTGGTACCCAAAGATAAAGAACTTAGAAATCAAATTATGGTGAAGCCCATTCTTCTAAGTTGTCCATCCATCCCTGGTAGTAGTAAAATGTATCAAGATCTCAAGTTGTATTATTGGTGGACAAAGATGAAGAAAGAAATCGCAGACTTATGTGGCAAGGTGTGATAAGCATTGTAAGAGTCAAGGCTATTCACATAAGGCCCGGGTTGTTTGACCACTCTCTATTCCTGGTTGGAAGTGGGAAGAAATTAGTATGGATTTTATTGTTGGATTACCCACTACCAACAAGGGTTGTGATTCCATACGGGTTATCGAGATCGTCTAACTAAATCCGCTCACTTTATTCCGGTCAAGTCTACCTATCATCCTCACAATTATCTTTGAGATTTATTTTCAACAAGTGGTACGTCTCCATGGTGTACCCAAATCCATTGTTTTCGATAGAGGACCTCGGTTCACGGCTCGCTTTTGGGAGTGCTTACATGAGAATCTTGGCACTCATCTAATCCGCATGATTACGCCTATCATCCGCAAACATCGAGATGATCGAAAGCGTGTTAATCAAATTCTTGAGGACATGCTTAGAGCTTGTCTTATTTCTTGCAAAGGCTCTTGGGAAGGCTGGTTACCTCTCGCTGAATTCTCTTATAACAACGATTATCAAGAGAGTATCAAAATGGCTCCTTTTGAAGCTCTTTATGGCCGCAAGTGTAGAACTCCTTTGAACTGGGTGGAACCCGGGGAAAGAAGATTCTATGGTATTGACTTTGTAAAAGAAGCCGAAGAGCAAGTCCGAACTATACAAAAGAATATGATCGCCTTGACAGGCTAGACAAAAGAGCTATCTTGACAAGAGAAGGAAACCTATTGAGTTTGAAGTAGGTGATCATGTTTATCTAAAGGTATCCCCTATGAAAGGAGTCAAGCGTTTTGGAATTAAAAGGAAGCTTGAGCCTCGATATGTTGGACCCTACCGCATTATCGAGAAAAGTGGAAGAGTAGCATATAAGCTCGATCTACCCGTGAGATGGGAGCTATATTTCGGTATTCCATGTGTCCCAAATTTGAAGAAGTGTCTTCGTATTCCGAGGAAAGAATAGCAACAAGGAAAGTCAACTTGAAATCTGATCTTTCTTATGAGGAAAAGCCCGTGCAAGTTACGGATACTCAAGAAAGAGTGACTCGTACACACAGTGGTTAAGTTATACAAGGTAGTTTGGAGTAATCATAGTGAGCAGGATGCAACTTGGGAGCGGGAAGATTATTTAAAGGAAAATCATCCAACTTTCTATACTAAATGGTACGCTTTCCAAATCTCGGGACGAGATTTTTCTAGGGGAGGCTGTAACACCCTCGGTGTTTGGCTTCCACTAAGTGCATTTCATTTCATAAACATATGCATCATCTATGTAATCATCGCCATTGTTACTGAAACATGCATGTGCAACAATTTCAACTGTGTATGTTTCATGCTTGATTGTTGTGAATAGTAATGGTGTAACATGTGAATGTAACATGAAACTCTCATACTTGGAAAACATGGCAACATGGTAGTAGTGTGACAAGTATAGTATAACAACAAGGTCACGCAACATGTGGAACATTGTATTGAAACATATGTATGAATTGCTTGGTTTACTTTCTTTATCACATGTGATCAGTAGAAGAGGTATAACAACTTTGGAAAATGGTTGATCATGGTCTGATACACCTTAACTACACTTAGATGACTTGTTTGGACACTGTCATGTAGGTCAAAATGATGAATTGCCCTTGAATGGAGGTTTGACTTGAAAGGAACCCTAGAGTGCCACTGTTTGACTGTTTAAAAGTCCAACTTAGAGGCTTTGCATGGCTGTGCACTCTTTACAAAAGTTGTAGCTAATTTATCAAGGAACAAAAGTTGTTTTATGGTCAACTCATGAAAAGGTCTAGAACATGGTCAAACATGGCCCACAAGTCAGAAGTACATGCTGATTCATACTCAGCAAATTTTTCTAAGTCCTAACGTGCAGTACAGTTTCGTGTACCCATGTTTGGAGCCGTGTATCTCCCGAACCGAGCCACACCAGCTTGAGCTTCAGTGGAAAGAGTTGTAGTTCAAGGATTGATGAACAACTTTGTTAACTACGGCATAGCCTAGATCACTACAGATTAGGAAATAATCTTTGTCAAAGTATCGCTGTCAGGCTTAGAAGGGAACGCTGAATCGGAGCTACAGTGATCAAATTTCAGATTTCAGTCGACGCGTGGGGGACACTCGTCGCCGGCTTGCTGTCGCGCTGGCCACGCGCCGTGCGCCTCCTGGCATCACAGACGCGCCTTGAAGCCACCCGCGCGCCTGTCCGACGCACTCACCGCCCCAGTTCACATCTTCTCGCCCTCCACCGCACGCCGCGTCGAGAGCTAAGCCGCCCGCCATTGCCGACCGAGCATCGCAGCTGCCGTGCGTGCACGCCACCGCGAAAACGCGTTGCCCCGTCCGCCTGTAGCCTCTCCGTGACCTCCTTCACCTCTCAGCCGGGTCAATCGAGCCTCGGTAAGGGCGTATTCGCCGTTCTTCCCCACCGTAGCCATGGCGGAAGTTCGCCGGAGTTGGCGCTCCACGCGGCCAGTTGTCCTCGCGCCCTTTCCACCCCTCCCCTACCTCGCGCTAGGTCATAGGAACACCACCGAAGCTCGTAGGGTCACCAGTAGTGGCTGTGTCGCCGTCAGTTCGCCGGAGCCGGACGTGCCGCGGCCGTGCGCCGCCGTGCTCGTCGCCACCCCCTCTAGCCACTGAAATCATTGCAATAGATGGGTCCTCTAGATGCGCATGTGTGTGGGGAACACGACGGTGCCGTCGAGTTCGCCGGAGAAGCCACCGGCGGCGAACTAAGCCACCGGCCGTCGCTCCTCCCCTGTTTCCTTCGCTGACGAGCGGGCCCCGTTCGTCAGTCTCTGACGCGGAGGCGGGAGTCCAGTTCGGGCCGCGCCGTCGTCTTGGGCCGCGACTGTGCGCTCGCGGGCCGCCGTTACGTGGGCTGGCCCAGCTGTGGCTGAGTTGTTTTCCTATTTTATTTCATTTATTTATTTCACAGATTTATGTACATCTTGAAAAATATGTAGCTCCTAGTATATAGATCCAAATGCTATGGTTCCAATTGGGTTGAGTTCATGATAATGTCTAGTATTTAACAAAAATATTATATGAGCACTTGTTTTAGAAAAAATTGGATGAATTAAATAGGAGTTTGAAATGTGTTTTTAGAAGCATGCAAACTTGTTTGAATTTTATCTTGAGTTTCTGTGGTCCAAAAATTATGAAATTTTGTGGGCAGTCTGTTATTGCTGATGTGAAGCTCTAGTAAAAATTTTAGAGCTAGTGCATGTGTAGTTTTTAAGTTTTAGAATTTCCTTTTATTAATAGATGGATCTTGTGTGAATTTTCATAATTTTTCTATAGATCCAGTGAAGGTGAAATTTTATGGGTGCTATTCTTATGCTAGAAGGATGCTAGGAAAAATAGGAAATCTGTTGCTTGACACTTTTTAATAAGGTTTCCTAATTATGCTAGAAATAGACATAGCATCTGTTATTTTGGATACAGCAAGTTATGTTGGTCCAATTGCTTTGGAATTTTTATGGTAGTCTATGTGCAGCATGAGATAGCTACTGTAATTTTTGTAGATTTTTATGAATAGTTTTACTATATATTGCTTAAATCACCTAATTAACTAAATAAATTGGAAAAGGATATTAAATAATTTATTTAGAAGCTAGCACTATACTTTCTGATGTTTCTTAGATATGAAAAACAAGTTGGTAAACTTGGTTTGGTCAAATTGGGCTTTTGCACCATCATTAAATAATTAAGTTAGCAACCCCGTCATTCTGGACAGATTCTAGGTCTACTGGAAATTGATTTGGTTAACTTCAGAATCATGCCTTGATGTTTACAAATGAATTGTAGAGAATTTCATAAGCTTTCCAGAATGTCCTCTTGCAAGTCATTTGGATTTATAAAACTCTGGTTATGATAAAATTAAGTTACTACTTGTTGCATATGAAGCTTTTAATCTGTTATTTCAAGTATGTCTTTACTATTCTAAGTTCATGGTACTGTTCCTAGGTGTTAGGCCTTTAACTGAAGATGAGCATCTTTATCTTAGGTTATGCAAGTTAGGTAAGTTGCTCTTGTTATTTAAGTTAAGTTGGATACATGCTTAAAGTGATTTGAATAGAGCTAGTTACTCGGTAAACGAGGGTCCAGTGATGTTTTCGTAAACACCCATTGTGATTCATTCATCATGAGCATCATGTCATTCCTTATGCATTCATGATATTTATCTTGTGCATCGGCATGCAATAGGTGTACCGGAAGGAGTAACCTCTTTGAATTGAGGAACCGAAGCGAAAAGCAGAAAGCAATGACGCCGGAGATTCGTGGAGGAGCGACCTTGAGGAGAAGTGTCGAGACGAGGTCGCCGTTGAGTGCCACGACCACCGTCCTTGCAACTTCGTGAAAGGCAAGCCCGGAGCATATTAAGCCTCCTATTTTCCGAACTGCAGATTCTGATATTATTATTACATATATTGTTGCATTAAGTTTAGGTGTTGGATGCAAACCCTTGTCTTTGCATTGGTTACCTATTCCTTGTCCGGATATTGTTACCTGAATCCTATGTAGCTCGGGCTCGAGTAGTGCTTAGCCACGCTTAAACGCGGTAGAAGTCGGGTGATTTCCTGTCACCTGCGAGATATAGGAAGATACATGTGGCACGGTTGGCTATATTTGCTATCGTGGAAAAGAACCAGTCTTAATATGAAATGAAGACCGGACGGAGGCTTGCCGGTTTGCAGTGACTCCGTCTGTGTCGCTTAAGGACTGATTCTTGGAGCCTTTCTGTTCATGTTGAACGATGCCTCTCTCTTAGTTGGCGGGTGCGGAGACCGACCACACGGCCGAGTAGCTCACCTCGGGCCGAGTCGATAAGTATAAAGTGCGCCTCGGAAGGGAGCCGAGGCGTGAGTCCAAGGGCAGGTGATTTAAAAGTCCCGATCGTCTGGCGGAAGGGTAATCCACGAGAGTCTTGGCGCCGATCGAACCCGCGAATTTGGTTCTGAGATGTTCCAAAGGTGACCACGGCTACCCTTGCAAAGTATGCGAGGGGTGAGAGTTAGGAATACCCCTCTCCTGAGTTGTAATTCGATTGAATCGCCGTCTCTCCCGGTTAGTGAGAACTTGACGGGCTTATCTCCAATGTAGATACACTTAATAACTTAATGGTTCGGAAATGATGATATGATGTTGACAAATTTTATTATACCGCTATGGTTAATATTGTTTGCTCCTAATAAGTGAGTGCTCTAGTACAGGTGCTAATCTAGTGGATGTAAACGATGATAAGCTTGATGCTAAGTTTAAATTGGTTACTATGCTCATAAGCTCTTTTATGCAAATGTGTCAAGCTAGCCCACCGAAAAGCCTTGCATGATCCTTGGTGTCTTTTATTTCTGATTTTGTCGGGTAAGTCTATTTGAGTACCTTCTCGTACTCGGGGTTTATTTCCCACATTGCGGAGATGACGGTTCTTCTTTGGTTGTCTTTGCAAGTCACGCTTCTCTCTCCTTGGGGATGAAGACTAGACCGTTGGGCGCGGTCTCTACTAGTTCTCGTACCTGATAATGCTTTTGTGGGACATGACTCTGATCTGGCAACGTAATTGAAACTATGAAGTTATGTACTAAACTATGTTGCTTCCGCACACTCAAACTTGGTTTGTAATATTTTATTTGAACTCTGATGGATGTAATCCGAATGCTACTTGTGAAATGTTGTAACGAGTGATGTGTTGTGTTGAATCATTACGATCTTGGTTTGTATGTCGAGAGTTGGTTGAAATCCTTCGTGATTTCCGGACTACCGGGATTATGGGAGCTTAAGTACAGGAATTTGATCGCTTCGGTGATTGTTTTTGTACTTACGTTCTTATGATTTGGTCGGTTCTGTTACAAACGTGACACATGCAACATGAATTTAATGTATTAAAGTGAATAGGAAACAAGGATGATCCCATGCTATACTTGCTTTGAACATAGTACTCCTGTTGATCCTGCTTGTCAAAGTAATACCCTTAATCTCCCACGAATTGCTCACCGTCTATACCCGATAATCACAGCAACATACAAGCATCCAGAAGCAATCATGCATAGCAAACAAAAGCTATAGATTAGAATAGTACACCAAACAGCATAAAATCAAGATGAAAAGTTTGTAAAACAAATCTATGTCTCACTACGAACACAGACGCGAAGATCACAAAAATCATAGCTAAAACGAAGAAGTTATGAATTAAACAAGATTTTCTTTAGTAAAATAATAGATTAAATCTAACATTGAATTTTAAAAGTTGAAAACATACTTAACAGTAGTATGAACATATAGATTATGGAATTACCAACCTAACGCAACTTGAACGGATCAAATCGGAGTTAAAACAGAGATTTTATGGCTAAAACAAGATTAGTGGCAAAACTGTAAATAGGTGAAAACATATTTTAGATCTAAGTGAAATAAAGTACGCTTTCAAAAGAAGAAAACAAAATCGGAAAAGACACTATGGACTGCGGGTTAAGATCTAATTAATTATAAGTGTTTTTTTGCAAAAACGCCAGCGAAGGGGTATCCTTCGATATGGGCCATTGGATTAGATGCGGATGGCTGAGATCAGACCAGAGGGAAGAGAGAGAAGACTGACTAGCCGGAACAGGGCCGGCGGTGAGGTGTCTGCGGCGGCGCCATGGATGAGCTCATCGGAGTTCACAAATCCAGCGATTTAGGCCACGGTTAGACTCAAGGGAAATACGAGGAGCGAGAGGAGATGATCGCGAACTCACCAAAAAGCTTTACGTGGATGGAGAAGATGTGACGACGATGGTCGACTCGGGATGGTTGACGGTGGCGCTTAGGGCTACAGTTGTGGCTCGGCGAACTCTAGGCGAGGTGAAAGCTGGCTGTAGGGCGGAGTAGGGAGGCGTCGTAGGCTCGGGCTTGGCTTTTATGAGGCTGGGTGACGTGGGGAGCACGCCACCGCGAGGACTCGAGGCGGGGACAGACACGGTCATGGTGGCACGGAGTCCTACCCAGACACGAATGAGAGGAAGAAGGTGTGCCTAATAGGTGGGACAGGGACGTCAGCGAGACAGAGTGAGGGGGAAACACGGACACGGCATGGCGTGGACCTGGCCTTCGGATGGGCCACTTGCTTTGCTGGGCCGCGCGATGGAGCAAAGGAGGCAAGCCGCATGGGCGAAGCAGCGCGCGGGTGGAGCTGGGCTGCGGGACGGGAACGGGCCACAGGAAAGAAAAACGGTCGTGAGCGGGAAAAGAGAGGCTGGCCAACTGGGCTGAAAGCAGGGAATGCAAATTTTAGGGTGTTACAAAATAGAACTATGTCAATAGTAAAGGTATATGTGTATGAAAACATGTAGTTTCCTTGTTTTTTTGGATCATAGTTGGTGGTTGGATTTTGTTGATAAGGACTGCCAACAAACTGCCCCACACTTAGCCCTTTGCTCGTCCTCGAGTAAAGTTTTAAGGACTATGATGGGTCATCTCCTTGATATGTCATCTGCATACAAGTCATTCCAAGCTTCACCTGCACTTGTGAACTTTGGAGTGTCTACCATATTATCTTGCGTGATTGAATAATGGAACAACATGGATTCAAATCCCCTTGCATTAATTAGTTCAGAAACTTGGGTTTTTCATTTGATTTTTAAAAAATGTAAAAATAGCTTAGCTCCTCAAATGATTCTCTTGGATTGCTCATATTTGTGTTTAGTTCTTCACCATGGCATATCGTAGTGTTGCCTTCTTTCTTTTCTACTTCTAAAAAGCTTATATGGATGTTTGGGTAGGGATAGATATGAAGGCATAATTACCTTGTATACACTACTACAGAACAGGTATTCACCGCTGGCTCCAGAACCCCTATCACCACCAGTTTTGGCCCTCGGTAGTGTAAGTCGGCGGTGATGCCCATCGTCATTGCTACCGGTTATGAAACCGGTGGTGATGAAAACTTATCACCACCTGTTCGTGTTACCAGTCGGTGGTGATAAGGATTTTCAGAAATTCCAAAATCAAGTTAAAAAATAGCAAAATTTTTAAAAATCCTAGGAAGGCCCCACAGCCAGTGCGAAAATCCACGCGCTGTGCAGTGCTGGGATTTGCACCTGAGACCTGTACCTTCACACGTAGCTGCTCTAACCACTTTGCCCCTAGGTCACTTGTGTCCATACAACATGTATATTGTTTTAGTACTGACTTCTCATGTTTTTAAAATGAATATTTAAAACCCTAGACGACTTCAGATAAAAAAGTCATCAACTACAAAGTTGTTGTTCTGATCGAGATCTACAACTTTGATGTTGGTGGTTTTGACAAATTTGAATTTTAAATCGTCAAGACTTCAGCCATACTGTTGGAACATCAAATGATTTAAAATGAAAAGTCATCAACTACAAAGTTGTAGTTCTCATTGAGAGCTACAACTTTGGTTTTGGTTGATTTTCCATATGAGGTCATTTGCAAAATTTGAATTTCAAAATTTTTAAACTTCATATACAAATTTAAGACCCTAAATGAATTCTATTGAAAAAGTTGTCAACTACAAAGTTGTAGAACATGGCGAGATCTATAACTTTGATTTTGACATTTTTTCATCTGAGGTTGTTTGTATAATTTGAAAAAATTGAATTTTAAAATATAAGAGCTTCAAACAGAATTCTTGGACCGTAAACAATTTCAAATAAAAAAGTCATCAACTATAAAGTTGTACGAGATCTACAACTTCAATATAAAGTTTATTTTAATTCGACTTTGTTTGAAAAAGTTATTAATTTTATTGTGGTGCAGCATAAATCATCACCACAGGTTCGTATTACCAACCGTTAGTAAAAATATATTCACCGCCGGTTGGTACCACAAACCAGCGGTATGAATGAGTCGACCATCACTATCGGTTGGTAATACAAACCGGCTATAATGATAGGGTTATCACCGCCTGTTCGTGTTATCAGTCAGTGGTGATAACCGCCCAAATTTTCATCAATGGCTCATAATACGAACCGGCGGTGAAAATCATTTGACCGGTTTTTCGTAATACGAACCGACAGTGATGAGTATGACCGCCGGTTTTTAGCAAACCAGCGGTGAAAGTGGCGGCGGTGATTACCCGTTATGTAGTAGTGATATTTTGTTAAGTCAAAGCACGGATCCAAGGAGAAAGATGTCATACCCTTAGATCAAGAAGTGCAAGTGTGTGGATAAAACAATTTTAAACCTATACTGTACTCCTTGATATGAGTGATCTCTCTCATAAACTTACATTCTGAGAACATGGCTATCATTTTGCATGAGCTTTCATGTGCTCATCATTTTTTGAACCATTTATATAATTGGACCTTCATGTGTCCATTTTTTTTCTTTTTCATACTTTTGCATACCTCATGTCTCTTAAACCACATAGAGAGAGATCACTATTTTGTAGAACATGGAGTATTTACTTTAAGACACACATTTTTTTGTCTACTCCCAGTGTAGGAGTAGAATATTTTTTCGGTGGATGGAGGCATGTTTTAGCATATTCCCGGTGTAGGAATAGCTTATATATGTGGTGTGTACGTGATCTTGGTCTTGGGGGCATGATAACTTTGTCAACAA
Organism: Miscanthus lutarioriparius; assembly: GCA_904845875.1. NCBI lineage: Eukaryota > Viridiplantae > Streptophyta > Magnoliopsida > Poales > Poaceae > Miscanthus > Miscanthus lutarioriparius. The sequence goes on along the minus strand of CAJGYO010000009.1, from coordinate 54,058,119 downwards.
GGGTCAACAAGACTTGACGAAACCCAATGCAGGAATAAGTAGCATAATTTTGGAGGTTGTAAGCTCTATTCACTAGATATGGCATTAGTTGGAATTTGAACATCATTGAGGGGCATGCTATTTGAATTTTGATTTTATAAAATAAATCCCAAGTTCTTTGCATAAGAGAGCAAGGTTCATTTTTCTCCTACTATATCACATATTCTAATTACTTAGATAATATGGGGTCCCTATGATGAGTTGTCCACAAGTTTAGGAATATTAGAAAGAAATAAAGTGTATGCAAATTTTATGAAAGGATAGCATGGAGATGTAGCGTCATTTGTTTTATATTTTTAATTTATTCAATTTTAAACTTTTCTTATTGTAGGGAGTGAGGGTAATGTTGCACAAAGCATCGTTGAAGAGAAGGAACCGAGTCAGAGGTGGTTTGGCTAAACCAGAGGTTCAGCCAATCCTCTCTTGAGCCATTTGTTCCGTCCTTCTACGCATTGAATCATTCGATGTTGCGCAACATGTTGGTGGGAGATCTCGAATGTGTGTTTGTTATGCTTGAGAGATCTCCCCCACACTTATTCTTGTACCTATTTATTTAATCAAAGAAAAATAAAGAAGAAAACAAACAAGGGTTCTACCAGCCTGAACACCAAGAAGCCTAAATTTTATTCATTATACTATTATGAATTATATATATATTGTTATTTTATTATTACTATTACTGTATAAATTTTTTTATGTGTTCACCCAACTTTTTTATTAATTAGCATAAACAAGGCTAAGGTAAAGTTTGAAAAAATAAACATAGCCTTGATTTATCTCCATAGTGGATTTACTTCTATTGTTTATGAAAGTAATACTCAAAGTTCATTAATCAAATTTCAACACCATGTCAAATTTTGATTAAAGAAGGCTATTTTAACCTAAGCACCATGCTTAATTTAAAAAGCCTATAGATGTACCCTGTGGAGTACACCTAACCAAGAGTATATAACATAAACAAGAAAAGCATGATTTTGTATGAGCAGGTTGTTTTCTCATGGAGATAAAAATGGGTTGGTGAACATTTTATTTACCTTTGGATACCTGAATTTTACTTACCGGTAGCATGTGGATGAAGCTTCGAAGTTGCTGCAGCGGTTGCTTGGTTGCAGATGGTCAAACTCAGGTGATCAACAAGGCTTAAGCCATACACACATATGGTGTGTATAGATCATAAGTCTTGATGATAGCAAAGGTCTAGAAGAGGAGAATCCTCCTTCTCTCTCTTCTTTTATTTCTCTCTCTTTTGTTTTCTATATATAATTTTTTTTTCTTTTTTTATCATCATAATTTCTCTTCTTTTTATATATAATTTTTTTATTTTATATCAAGATAGTGCTAACATCGCCATCATCATTTTTGTGCATGGAACTTTTTGGATTCTCACCATCCTCCGGTGTGCAATGTTGGGGTCTCCTTTCGAGTGTGTTCCATTACTAAAGATCTTTAAGGTATGTAGTCGATGCAGCTCCCATGTCTTCAAGATCTTTAAGGTTTATTTCTCCCCTTGTTCTTGTTAATCTCAACCTAAAATGGTTAGTGACCGAGAATACCCGAAGGTGCATGTTGGCATTTCTTAGCGACACCACTAAGATTTGTGTTTCCTAGCGATGCCGCCAAGAAATACCTTGATGATATTTTTGAATGAATGCAGAAGGAATCCGCAAGCACACGGATATAATGTTGTAGTATTTCACCCAGAAGTATTCGGGTATCATTCATTTATGTTTTCCCAAAGGAAGACATGGTGTAAAAGTCTCTAGTAGGGACAGGGTCATGACAACATGACTGTATAATAGACCAAAGTTCATAACAGGGGTAAGCCAAGATAAATGTTGGATAGTGTGACACACACACTCAAGCCAATCTCAAGGATAAAGATTAAAGAAAGGATAAAGAATAAAAGAATAAACCTAGACTAGAGCAGGCTTATCTTATATAGCTATGCTACGCAGATAATCATACAAATACATGAGTTTGTAAGGTTAGAGATTCTAAGTTAAGATAGCTTTGGTTACTATAAACTTACCTTGGGCACCAGCGTACACCTGGTCTGCCAAGTGATACAGGCCTACGACTCTACGTCGAACCTGCACGTGGGGGATTACGAGGGACGGACAGGGCTGTCACCACCTGCCGCCTACCCCTCAACCGTGGGGCACGAGGCAAATGAAGGTAGCCTCTAGCCTAGACACCATGTCTAAACTATCGACCACTACTCTAGCACCGGCCAGGAACATCCATCTTTATTAGGAGTCCTCTACTGGGCATCTGTCACAGGGACAGATGACTAACCCACAAGTAAACAATGACCAAGACTAACTTAAAGTAGAACTCATCACCTAAATTTTGGTCTTGGTGTAAACATGTATGTTGTATGAAAGATTAAGCATAAAGTTTCATATGCTAGATGAATAACATAAGAACTTTGCTCTAATTCTATAACATAACTATATTGATAAGACAAGAACAAGAACATAGAAGAACTCTTCATATTGGTCATACCAAGATTCCTTCTAGATGTCCAAGCTTTTCACAAGAGTTTTGCTTAGCTCCAAAACACTACTAAAAATAAAGAGATACAAGTGGAGGAAGAGAGGCTCTTGAGTTATGGTGTGTGTGGTGTGAGAGCCCTCCCCATCTATTTATAGCCTTGGCGTGGTTGGTTCTAGAGAATATTTCGTAGGATCCCGCACACAACCGACATTGGGGAGGCACCAGGAGGCAACGCGTGGTGGTTGGAGGTGAGAGGCGCAGAGGGCGGTGCGGTCGCACCATGATGGCGCTTGCATGCAACCGCCTTCTGCATGGTGGTTCCTTGTTGGGCCTGTAGCACAGCCATGCCGATGGTTGGCCCATATTGGATGGGTAGGTGGGCTTCTCTCTTTATTTGCTTATTTTGTGCTTTCTAGATTGCGCATTTTTACTCTATTGCCATGCATTTCTTGTATGTGTCCTACAAAACAATGATTCTCCAATGCATGTGGAACTAGATCAATATAAGTAACATATGTGTGTGAGATATGCTAGTTCTTCTCTTTTTTGTGTCTTATTTGGCGGTCGAATTTGGTTGATACGGACCGCCAACAAGATCCCCCAAGCTTACCCCTTGCTCGTTCCAAGCAAGAGCTAAGACATTGGTTGTTTGTCAGGAGTTGCTTCAATGCCAGTTACAATTCATAAGTACCATGTCTATAATGAAGTATTCTTCCTTGATTTAAATAAGTTGGCTTTTTATCCACCCTATTACCTTGATCCCTGGGGGCTTGTTGCTTTTCCAAGTCTTGGGCAGTTGCAAGATAGAACGGTTTCACAGAATCGCTAGTCATTCATTCCTTAATCGACTTTCTTTCCGGAGGTTTTAGGAGTTTTATAAAATAAAAGTAAGTTCCTGAAATGATTCACTCGATCGCTCAAATGTGTATGTTCCTCACCAAAGGCTTTTTTGATATTGGCTTCATTTCATCCTACACTCTAAGGGCTTTTTGTAGAGTTTTGGGTAGATATGAAAGAGAGGCATACTTGCATCACATAATATTTCTAAGTTAAAAACCGGATCCAAGGAGATGCAAGTCATATACTTTGATCAAGAAGTGCAAGTATGTGGAATTTTTTTATAATTTTCCTAATGCTAAAATATTTTTATACTCCTTTGATCATGACTCTCTCTCTCTTTTGGATGGATGCCTTTTATTTGAAAGTATGGGCTATCTTTCTCTTTCTTTTTTCCTTTCTTCATGCTTTTTTGCATGGGATTATTCATGCTCTTTGGCATGAATTTTTTTTCTCATTCTCTTTTGGCATGGATCTTTTCTCTATTTTTAAAGCATAGCCCATACTTTTTTTTTGCATATGAATACTTTTAGGGAGAGAGACATATGTCATATGAATGGAGTATTTATTTTTGGTGGACAAAAGCATGTTTTTACGTAACTCTTAGTGTAAGAGTCAGCATATTATTTGTGGGTGTACGTGAATCTTGATCATGGGTGCATGATGAGAATGTCAACAAGGATCACAAACAATTTGACAAAAGCTCAATGTAATGACAAGCAACATATGACTAAGGTTTTTGCTTTGTAAAGTGTCATATGGTCTTGGCAAGAATTATAATCGATGAGGAACTTTTTATTTTAGCATTTTGAAAATAAAACTCTGAATGTCAAGTTTCTCTTAGAACAAAGTCATAGCAAATTCCATTTGTACCATATCATAACTTGCAACATCTGAGAAAAGGATCATGCATTTGCAACCCACAAGTTTCAAGTTTTAGGATGAGACATTTTTAGCTAACAACTTAAATCTTGGGGAATACTAAGTTATAAACTAGGCACAGATGAATTATAAGACAGAACAACTATTCATCATTTCAACAAAGGAGTAACTAAACATTCTTACTCACATATGTTGAGTGGAATAGATATTTTATTTTATTATATTTTTTATTTTGTTGTTTTTATCATGTTTTTTTGGAATTTTATAATGTTTTGATTTTTTAAGTAATGCAAGATACTAAACAAAGATACGAGGTACCTCTGCAGGGGTCCTCCCCCAAGCTAGCCCAAAGTCTATGGTCCTTTGGCTGCTTTTATTAAAATGTAGAGCAAACTCAAGGGTTATTTATTATTGTTATTATTATTATTATTATTATTATTATTATTATTATTATTATTATTATTATTATTGTTGTTGTTGTTGTTGTTGTTGTTGTTGTTGTTATTGTTGTTTTTATTACCAAGATTCACCAAACAAGTTTTCATTCCTATTGTCATCTTAAAGACCTACCTTCATGAAGTTGATAAATTCCAGCAAGGGTTAGTCCATATGATCAACCACAATCTACACTAATAGTTTGGGTTCAATAATCAAACTTGACTCCATGTCTAATTTGATTAGGGTAGGCTATATAACCTAAGCACCATGCTTAATTTAGAAAGCCTATGGGAGTATGATCATCACATGCGTGACCAACACCCAAACCAAAACATACCCACATAAAGAGGAAGAAGGAAAGGATAACTAAGATTCATCCAACGGAGGTGAAAACATTGAATGGTGAACAATAGAACCATAAGTTTTTTTATTCTCTCTTTGTGTTTTTTATGCAAGGTAATGAAAAGTGGCGAGAGTGCAAGATACACGTTACCTTGTGGGGGTCCTCCCCCAAACTAGCTCAGAGCCTATGGTTCGGGGTTATACCCCTATGCTTTTTGGCTTTTCCTACATGGTTAGGATATCGTAGATCATGAGTGGACGTACCATCCCTCATGATTACCGCATTGACATTTTCAAATGAAATCTAGGGTTGCCCTGGGATTTTTTTTCAAAATCATTTGTAGGAATTGTAGTAGCAATTTGAGCTAGTTGGTTTTCAAATATTTTAGTAAGGCTTAATTGAATTTTGAAAGAAGAGGTTAAGCCTTTTAGGTTTGAATTAATGTTTTCCAAAATTTATCATTAGAGGCAAGCTTGTTTGTTAAGTTTTCATTTAGTTGAGCTTGCCCTAACACAAGATCTATCGAGGAAGGTTGATTCGAATTGTAATTGGAATTGAAGTTCGAATTACCTTGTTTGAATGGTGGACGTGATTGGTTGTTCCACCCATTATTACCTCCTTGTGGATAGAACCCGTTGTTGATGTAGGTGTTGTCCTCATGGGTCTTAGGGCAATCGTTCCCTAAATGTCCACTTTCACCACAGACCTCGCATGTCATATGCAAGTCCATGGCCTTGACGGTGCCATACATTGTCTCCTTCTCATGGGCACGCTTATCAAGCCTTTTTATCAGGAGGTCTATTTTTGCGGCAAGCATATCCATCTCCTTCATGGTATGCATGCCTTTTTGTTGTTCATCTTGGAGCTTCTCATCACCCCACCATTGATTGGACACCATTTTATCAATGAGAGCCATAGCTCCACTGACGGTGAGCGAGAGGAAGGCTCCTCCAGCAGCGGCATCAATGTGTTCTCTTGACATGGGGTTTAACCCATTATAGAAGTTCTTGAGGACTAGCCAATTTTCCATCCCGTGGTGCGGGCAAGCAAGGATGTATTCTTGCAGCCTCTCCCATGCCTCGGGGATGGATTACATTGGATTCTGCTGGAAACTTGAAATTCTCCCCCGCAGGGCTTTGGTTGTGCCCAAGGGGAAGAACTTGGCGAGGAACGCCATGGAGCATTTCACCCATGTGTCGACAACTTCCCTATCCTTATAGAACCACTGTTTCACCTTCCTCACAAGGGAGAAGGGAAACAGGCGGAGTTCGATGCTTTTTGGTGTGACATCCTTTATGATGATGGTGTCGCACAGCTCGAGGAAGTGTTGAAGATGTGCGTTTGTGTCCTCGCTAGTCAAACCACAGAAAGGGTTTGCTTGCACCATCATGTTGATAGTGGGCCCAATGGGCACGTTGGTAATAGCAGAAATAGGGTACTCATGGAGTGACTTTTGGGCCATATCAGTAGTAGCGGATGGTGCAGGGGCGACTGGTTCGTTTGTTGGTGGAGTGGCAGAAGAGGAAACAGCACGAGACTGGTTCTTCCTTTGGAGTGCATCCAGATTTTTGGTGAAGTTCGTCGGCAAATCAAAACCAGTCAACACTATCCTATTTTCATCGACAATAGGAGAAAACAAGCAAAGTTATCCTTTTATGAGGAATGGCCACTACACATGCATATTATCATGAATATGTCCTAATAGATTCTTTTAACTAGTGGCTTCCTTAGCAACGGCGCCAGAAATGATTGTTGGCATTTCTTAGCGACACCACTAAGATTTGTGTTTCCAAGCAATGCCGCCAAGAAATACCTTGATGATATTTTTGAACGAATGCAGAAGGAATCCTCTAGAGCATGGATATATCATTGTAGCATTTCACGTGGAAGTATTCGGGTATCGTTTATTTATATTTTCCCAAAGGAAGGCATGGTGTAAAAGTCTCTAGTAGGGACATGGTCAAGACAAAATGACTGTATAATAGAACAAAGTTCATAACAGGGGTAAGCCAAGATAAATGTTGGATAGTGTGACACACACACTCAAGCCAATCTCAAGGATAAATATTAAAGAAAGGATAAAGAATAAAAGAATAAACCTAGACTGGAGCAGGCTTATCTTATATAGCTATGCTAAGCAGATAATCATACAAATACATGAGTTTCTAAGGTTAGGGATTCTAAGTTAAGATGGCTTAGGTCACTCTAAACTTACTTCGGGCACCGGCGTACACCTAGTCTGCCAAGCGATATCGGCCTACGACTCTACGTCGAACCTGAACATGGGGGATTTTGAGGGACGAAAAGGGCTGTCACCACCTGCCACCTACCCCTCAACCGTGGGGCATGAGGCAAACGAAGGTAGCCACTAGCCTAGACACCATGTCTAAAGTATCGACCACTACTCTAGCGTCGGCCAGGAACATCCATCTTTATTAGGAGTCCTCTACTAGGGCATCTGTCATGGGGACGGACGATGAACCCACAAGTAAACAATGACCAAGACTAACTTAAAGTAGAACTCATCACCTCAATTTAGGTCTTGGTCTAAACATGTATGTTGTATGAAAGATTAAGCACAAAGTTTCATATGCTAAATGAAATACATAAGAACTTTACTAATTCTATAACATAACTATATTGATAAGACAAGAACAAGAACATAGAAGAACTCTTCATATTGATCATACAAAGATTCCTTCTAGATGTCCAACTCTTCACAAGAGTCTTGCTTAGCTCCAAAACACTACTAAAAATAAAGAGATACAAGTGGAGGGAGAGAGGTTCTTGAGTTATATGGTGTGTGTGGTGTGAGAGCCCTCCCCATCTATTTATAGCCTTGTCATGGTTGGTTCTAGATAATATTCTGCAGGATCCTGCGTGCAACAGACGTGGGGGAGGCACCAGGAGACGACATGTGGTGGCTAGAGGCAAGAGGTGCGGAGGGCGGTGTCGCGGGGTCAAAACCATGACAAGCATTGTTGTTTGAGTCAGTGTCAGAGTACGGGTCTCTAGTGGCCTGGGGAACGGCGCCAGGGAGCCCCCGAGCATTGGTAGCTTGGGGCTTGTCTTCTTGCGCCTGGTCCTTGGCTAGCATCATTAGCCAGGCAGGAGCCAAGGGCTGGGCCTAGACATGCCATAGATCAGGTGCCTGGGGCTCAGGTGAGCCCCCGAGCCCTAAGCACCGGTCGTGGTCAAGGTAGGCTTGGTTGGGTCTCTTTGCCAGAGGGTGCGTGTGAGTGTGCCCGATGGGCATAGCCTCTGAGCCCCCGGGCGATCCTGAAGGGGTCGGTCGGGGGGGTCTTCTTCGGTCAGGAACCATTGAACAAGACTATAGTTATAGGGTTTGATTCTAACAAGTTCCACGAGTTTGGGTGCTCTCATATATTTTGTAGGATATTTATTTTTTCACTAAATAAAACTATCTCAAATGATGAATTGGAGTGCACCAATGCGAAGAGCTCATCGACACGATCGAAACAGATATATTGTTTGCTATATTTTGAGCCCAGAATAAAAAAGATATCAAATTCGCAAATTAAAAAGGAGTGCCGACATTATCGCTGACATCAGCACCCCCAACAGTGCCATGTAGAGCCAACCAGCACTGGGCACATGGCGCTAGGTGGGGCCCAGGCTCAGCGTGTCGACGCCCCAGCGCTTAGTAGAGCAGTCGGTAGGCGGGCCCCACACGGCAGGCCTTGTTGGCACAGCAGAGAGACAACAACTACAGGTGGGCCCCATGTTGCAGGCATTGTCGGCTGGGGGGCACAGGCGACGCTGTTCGCCAATGGCAGGCGGCCACATGGTGCCGGCATCACCGCATGCAGATGCACATGTTCAGCGTGGACAGGAGCGCGGGCTGTGGCTTTGTCCTCCGCCTGGACAGGTGGCAGCATGTGAATGGAGGGCGTAAGGCGGTGGCGTGGTTTGACCGCCTAGAGCGATTGGATTGCCGGTCCAGCTGGCCGAGAAGGCCATTTTCTTTCGAGAAACGTAGAACAGCAATGGTTTGACTGGTTTGTTTCCGGTTTGGGCACCTAGAGTCCGGTTCTTCTCCGGTTTTCTTCGTAGGTCGATTGGGGACTTCCTTGGCGCCTAAGCTATGATCTCCACCACCCAATTAAATTCGGTTTGATCCAATGGTGGTTATAAAACGAGACGCGGATCGATGGTGTGGTGCTTCCTTGGCTGCTACTCCATCTCCCACCTATATAAGGACGCCCGGACCCCCTCCAGCAGGCACACATCTACATACCCTACACTCTAGAGCTTCATAATTTCATACACTTTGTAGCAGTGTCCCTCTAGATGATTCTCATCTAGTTGTAATATAGAAAATAGGGAGAGAGAAGAGGAGAGAGCTAAGAGGGAGCCGGATCTGTCGGATATTCCTCAATTTTGTACTTCTACCAATTTGACTCATCCTTAAGAGATCTCCAAGTTCTTCAATTATTAATTATAAGTTCTTTATTTACTTTAAGTTATTTGTTGGATTCTCGCTTGCATCAAGTGCTCTAGCCTTTGCAAAACTAGAGTAGTAATGAATAGAATATGCGAGGTTCTTAGTCTTGCGATTACCTGGAATTGCGCCCATCCCTACGGGTAGTTTTGGTAGCCCCAGGTGGTGACAGCCCTGACGGCTGACGTAGCCCACCACGTTTGGGTTGGTGTTTGTAGGACCATAGTCAGAACTTCCTGTCTCCTTTCTCATCTCAGTTTGAGGCTAGTGTTCAGATGTCCCGATGTAAGTAAACCTTGATTCTTAGATCAACTTGAGAAACCTTAGGAAATTCCTCTCAACCCACAAAAACACTTATGTATCTTTATCCCTGGACGACCTTGACCCTTAATTAGTACACTTCGCGTTCCCTATGGAAATCGAGACCTTGGAATACTCCCAGGTGAAAGCTACAGCGGTATCCATGCGCTTACGGATTTATCTGTTTGCATTAAAAAATACCAACAAGCTTTGTGGCGCCGTTACCAGGGAACAGTAGTTGTGCTAGTTTCAAACCAAGTTCATCCATGTATCCTTCTTTTTTTTACAACCACCCATATTCACCTTACCACATGGATTCTACTCCTATCTATAAACTCTCCGCTCCAAAGGGTGAATTGTTGGAGCCTCCACAATCATAACATCCTATACTTACAGATGGCTATGAGCTTCGCCCTGCTTTCATAGCCATAGTTTGGGAGCAAACCTTCTCTAGAGAAGGAGAAAATCCACATGTCCACCTTCAAGAATTTGGGCAACTGTGTTCATGTCTAAATATTCTAGGCATGACACATGAGACCTTAAAATAGAAATTGCTTCTGTTCTCCCTTTCTGAGAGAGCGAAACAATGGTATGCTCATACCGTAAGAAGTGTAAATGGAGACGGGGATGAACTTTGAGACAAATTTTGTCTTGCTTTCTTCCCTATTTCTAGGATTATCACTCTTCATCTAGAGATTCTTACTTTTCAACAAAAGGAGAAGGAAACTTTAGGAGCAGCTTGGGCAAGATTTTCAAGTTTAATCATATCTGGCCCGGATTTGTCTATGCCTGACCATGTTCTTCTATAGCACTTCTATTATGGCCTTAGCAAAGATGCTGCCCTTTTTCTTGATATCTCTTTAGGAGGATCGTTCTCTCATAAAACTGTTAGTGAGGGGAAAGCAATCCTTGATAAAATCCTTGAAAACACCCCTTACACTGGCGTCTATGATGAATTCCCCGAAGAAGATGTCGAGCCAAGCCCCGAGCTAAAAGAGGAGGAACACACAACCAAATTAGAAATTCCAATTGATTCTTCTCATGATTTGGTTGCTGAAAAATCTATCGTGGAGGGAACGCAAAACCAACTAAAGGACGATGAACCATCTCCTTTAGAGCTTCCCTTTGAATTCGAGGAAGATCTCTTTGAAGATTATGGAAATACCTCAAATTTGCCTGTTCAAGTGAGACCTCTTGCAAAGACCACTTCATCTGACCTGCACGAAGAATCGGTCCACATAGAGCACATCAAAAGCCTCTCGTCAGCCATGAGTTATGAATGGCTAAGGGAAGCAAAGTTATCTCCTGAGGTAGCTCGAATTATCTCCCCTTCAACCATTCTTTTGTGCCAAGTTAGGGGGTCCGCTATAAAAATCCACTATAATCCTTTTGTCGGGATAAACTTCATTTCAAAGGCATTAGCCGATACTCTTTACCCCGACACATCCTTAACCCCATCTTGAAAACTTCTACAAAGCCCATCAGGATTTATTCTTGAAAGCTATGGGGTCTTAAGGACTATTCCTGTCACAATCAATAACTCTGGGATATGTCTAAATTTTCACATTTATGACATCTCGGAGATTCCTCTCTTGATTGGCAGACCAATTATGAGACTTCTACATGAAAAACCATTACGAGGTCATTTAGACTTCAAGGCTGGGAATTCCACTATTGTTGTTCCTCTTGTTCATTCAATTAACACAATGGTGGAACCCAAACCTGAACAAGACTCCATTGAGGAGGTTTTAATGGTGTATCTAGAAGAGATGGCTAAACCAGTCCTTGATGAACACTTTGTTCAAGAAGAGGAAGAGCTAGCAGAGCCCATTGAGCTTGACAAAAATGAGCAGCCATTACCTCCTTCAATTGAGCTAAAACCTCTTCCTCTAGGCCTGAAATATGTCTTCCTTCACAATAATCGGGAAACCCCGATGATCATCAGTGGCAAGCTCTCCGATGATGAAACACAAAAGCTTGTCACCATTCTTGAAAGACATAGATCCGTTATAGGCTACTCACTCCAAGACCTCAAGGGCATTAGCCCCACTCGTTGTACTCATCGCATCCCTATCAAGCCCGACTGCACACCTTCAAGGTAGCCACAATAGAGACTTAACAATGTTATGTAAGAAGTTGTTAAGAAAGAGGTCCTTAAACTCCTGTACATCGGGATTATTTATCACGTGCCTCATAGTGAGTGGGTTAGCCCTGTCCAAGTTGTGCCAAAGAAAGGAGGAATGACGGCTGTTAGGAATGAGGAGAATGAACTGATTCCTCAATGAACTATCACTGGGTGACGGATGTGCATTGACTACCGGAAGCTAAACAAGGCCACTCAGAAGGACCATTTCCCATTGCCATTCATTGACGAGATGTTTGCACGTCTCGTGAATATTCCTTCTTTTGTTTCCTTGATGGGTATTCCAGGTATCATCAAATCCCAATCCACCCAAATGATCAAAGTAAGACTACTTTCACATGCCCATATGGAACTTATGCATATCGATGAATGTCATTCGGGTTGTGCAATGCACCAGCTTCTTTCCAATGGTGCAGGATGTCTATTTTCTCCGACATGATCGAGAAAATCATGGAGGTGTTCATGGATGACTTTACTGTCTATGGCAAAACCTTTGCTGATTGTTTGGAGAATTTAGACAAAGTTTTACAATGGTGTGAAGAAAAGCACTTCATCTTAAACTAGGAAAAATGCCATTTTATGGTTTGGGAAGGAATTGTGCTAGGACACAAGGTGTCCGAGCATGGGATAGAAGTGGATAGAGCAAAGATTGAAGTTATTGAACAACTCCCACCTCCCACGAATGTGAAAGGAATCCGCAGCTTCCTGGGACATGCGGGGTTGTACAGGCATTTTATTAAAGACTTTTCTCAAATTGCTGGACCCCTGATTAGTCTCCTAGCTAAGGATGCACCTTTTATTTTTAGTGATGAGTGACATGAAGCCTTTCAAATCCTCAAAAAGGCACTCGTCTCAGCTCTGATTATTCAACCACCTGATTGGAAGCTTCCTTTTGAGATCATGTGTGATGCTAGTGACTTTGCGATTGGAGCTGTTCTAGGCCAAACCAAGGATAAGAAGCATTATGCGATATCCCACGCTAGCAAAACCTTGGCTGGACCTCAGCTCAACTATGCTACCACTAAAAAAGAGTTGTTGGCTATTGTCTTTGCTATTGACAAGTTTAGATCTTACTTAGTGGGGACAAAGGTAATTATTTATACAGATCATGCTGCTCTTAAATACCTCCTCACTAAGAAAGATGCTAAGCCTTGGCTAATTCAATGGATCCTTCTACTCCAAGAGTTTGACATAGAAATTCGAGATAAAAAGGGAGTAGAAAACTCTGTACCTGACCACTTGTCTAAGTTTCAGTTTAAGGAAACACATGAGCTACCCATCAATGACTACTTAAGGGATGACACCCCACTCAAGATAACAGACTCTGATCCATGGTATGCAAACATTGTGAACTTTATAGTGGCAGGCTATGTCCCACCTAGTGAGAACAAAAGAAAGTTGATCCATGAGAGTCGTTTTCACCTATGGGATGAGCCATATCTTTTTCAAGTTTGTGCTGATGGATTGTTGAGAAGATGTGTCCCTATGGATGAGGCTACCAAGATTATGGAGAGATGTCAAGCCTCACCATATGGAAGACATTATGGAGCATTCCGGACAAACACCAAGATCTAGCAAAGTGGCTTTTTCTGGCCAACGATGTATGAAGATGCAAGGGAGTTTATCAGGAGATGCCACCGATGTCAGAAACAAGGGAATATCAACTCATGAGATGCGATGCCTCTCATGAACAATCTCCAAGTAGAACTCTTTGATGTGTGGGGAATTGATTTCATGGGGCTGTTCCCTAAGTCCAAGAACTATGAGTATATTTTGGTGGCTGTGGACTATGTGTCCAAATGGGTTGAAGCAATATCATGTCGAACTGCCGATTCAAAACATGCCAAGAGAATGTTCCACAAAGTCATATTTCCTCGTTTTGGTACACCCCGTATTGTTATAAGTGATGGACGATCCCAGTTCATAGATAAAGTCTTCTGGAAGTACCTAGCGGAACATGGAGTTCATCACAACATCGCAACACCATACCATCCCCAAACCAGCGGTCAGGCAGAAACATCTAACAAACAAATCAAGAATATTCTGCAAAAGACCATTGATGAAATGGGTAAGGGATGGAAGGACAAACTCCCTAATGCACTTTGGGCCTACTGAACTACATACAAGACACCGATCGGCATGTCACCTTATCAACTTGTCTATGGAAAAACATGTCATTTGCCTGTTGAATTGGAATTCAGGGCCCACTAGGCAATCAAGAAATGGAATATGGATCTTCACCTAGCTGGCAAGAATCATCAAATGCAATTATCTTAGCTTGAAGAATGGAGAGAAAAAGCTTATCACAACTCCAAGATTTACAAAGAGAGAACAAAGAGATGGCATGATAAGACAATCAAGCACAAGGAGTTCAAGCCTGGAGACAAAGTTCTACTATTCAATTCAAGATTAAAGCTCTTTGGACATGGTAAACTGCGAAGTAAGTGGGATGGACCTTTCAAAGTTGTTGACACTTCATCTCATGGAGCCATCACCATCCAAGATGATATAGGTAACACTTTTAAGGTAAATGGCTGATGACTGAAAATTTATTTTGAGCCACAAATTAACATGGTTGAGGAACTTGATGTGATTGAGTTCATAGAATTCTCACATTAAAACTCATTCAATTTTCCTCATAAAATTGGAACCTTTCTTTAGTATAAAATTTTAAGAATTTAAATTTTGTCTTCATTTGATTTTAGTTAAATTTTGTAGTTGAATAAATTTTGACTCTTTGGTGTCTCTCACCAGAAGAGTCCCTTCTCTTTTCACCATTTCTGTCTATGAATAAAAGCCATGTACAGATTTGGAGAAGTTGGGGGTGTGCAATACTCCCATTGTGAACAAATGCGCTGAAGTACATCATGAACTGGTGAAGGAGCTGGCACATAAGTTCTGGAATTTTGTTTGATCCTTCTCCACTAGTTCACATGCTTACTCCTTGCTTGAACTTGTTTAAACATGTAAATTAAAAAGAACCAAGTTTCACATGTAAGATAAAAAATTGAAAGTGAATATGAATATAGCTCTTTATGATTGGCAAGCATAATGTTTATTCCTTACATATACTTAGTGCTTATGGGAAAAATATCATATAGGAAAATTATATTGACTAAGTTGTTGTGGAGTGTGATATAGTTCTGGCTTAGAAATCCTACCGGTTCTAGTCAAGGTGCTTGGAGAATTTGTTTTTGATAAAATATTATAAAACCATAGTATCACACACTCCTCAGTGGTGATAAATTCCTACCAGAGCCATATACGTACTTGTAGGATACAAACCTTCCACATAAGCTGCTTACTTTGTATTGAGTTTTGTCAAGTCTTGTTGACCCTTATTGAGAGATTTATCATGCTCCCAAGATCAAGATCACGTACACGCCACATATATGTACTGCTTCTACACTGAAAGTACGCAAAAACACGCCTTTCATCCACCTCAAAATGTTTGACTCCTACACTAGGGGTGAACACAAAAATATGCTTGATAGGTTTATCCACCAAAAAATGTTCGAAGTTCTTGTGAATATCTCTCTTGAAAAATTTTGTTGCAAAAAGAGACATGGGGCTATGCAAAAGAAAAAAAAAATAAAAAAAAGAAAGAAAAAAAGAAGAAGTTAAAGAAAATGGACACAAAGATGTCTGGAGTATTGAAAACAATGGGTACAAAGATGCCGGCCATGAAAAAAAATCGAGAGATAGCCCCTGCTCTTGCAAATATTTCAAGTTTCAACAAGTGAGATATATTTAAAGGAGCATAGTAGAATTAGTTTAGCCACCAAATATTCCACACACATGTACATCTTGATCTAAGAGTATGACATTTCCCTCCTTGGATCTGAGATTTAACTTTATAATATATGCAAGGTAAGTATGTTATATATTTTATCCCTACCTGAACTCCACATAAGCTTTTTAGAAGTAGGAAGGAAAAGAAGGCAATGCTAATTTATGCCTCGGTGAGGAATCATACACTATTGAGCGATTTGAGAGTACCATTTGAAGAGTATTAAGTGAACTATACTTTTCTTGTGAATTTTTTTAAAAAAAACTCCAAGTTACTGAGATGAGAATTTGGGAAGATAACTTCGCTAGTTGTTCCACTTTTCAACCGCTCAAGGAGATATGTTAACCACTCCATATATCCCGCAAGTACAAGGAATGTTTAGGAATAATCCGTATGCTACTCCTATATCTTGAATAGATATGTTTATGTTTATCTTAACCTTTACTTGGGATGAGCACAGGACAAGTGTGGGGAACTTGTTTATGGTCATTAAACTCCAAAAATAACCATCAACTATTGCATAAATTGACATGAAAGAAATCACAAATTATAGTTATAGGGTTTGATTCCAACAAGTTCTACGAGTTTTAGTCCTCTCATATATTTTGCAGGATATTTAATTTTTCACTGAATAAAACTATCTCAAATGATGAATTGGAGTGCACCAATCCAAAGAGCTCGTCGAGACGATCGAAACGGATATATTATTTGCTATATTTGGAGCCCAAAATAAAAAGATATGAAATTCGCAAATTAAAAAGGAGTGCCGACGTTATCACTGACGTCAGCATCCCCAACAGTGCCATGCAGAGACAACCAGCACTGGGCACATGGCGCCAGGCAGGGTCCAGGCTCAGCGTGTCGACGTCCAGGGGCTCAGCAAAGCAGCCCGCAGGCGGGCCCCACATGGCAGGCATTGTTGGCGCAGCAAGGAGGCAGGAGCTGCAAGCGGGCCCCATGTTGCAGGCATTGCCAGCTGGGGGGGCACAGGCGACGCTGTCTGCCAACGGTAGGCGGCCATGTGGCGCCGGCATCACCGCACGTAGACGTGCGCGCTCAGCATGGGCAGGAGCGCGGGCCGTGGCTTTTTCCTCCGCCCGAATAGGTGGCAGCGCGTGAATGGAGGGCGCAAGGCGGTGGCACGGTTCGCCCGCCTGGAGCGACTGGACCACCCAATCCAGCTAGCCGAGAAGGCCATTTTCTTCCTAGAAACGCAGAATAACGATGGTTGGACTGGTTTGGCTCCGGTTCGGGCACCTATAGTCCAGTTGTTCTTCGGTTTTCTTCACAGGTCGGTTGGTGACTTCCTTAGCGCCTAAGCTATGATCTCCACCGCCTAATTTAGGTCGGTTTGATCCGATGGTGGTCATAAAACGAGACACAGATCGATGATGTGGCGCTTCCTTGGCCGCTACTCCATCTCCCCCTATATAAGGACGCCCATACCCCCTCCAGGAGGCACACATCTACATACCCTACGCTCTAGAGCTTCATAATTTTATACACCTTGTAGTAGTCTCCCTCTAGATGAGTCACATCTAGTTGTAATATAGAAAATAGGTAGAGAGAAAAGGAGAGAGCTAAGGGGGAGCCGGATCTGTCGAATCTTCCTCGATTTTGTACTTCTACATATTTGACTCATCCTTGAGAGATCTCCGGGTTCTTCAATTATTAATTCTAAGTTCTTTATTTATATAACTTCAGTATTTACTTTAAATTATTTATTGGATTCTCACTTGCATCAAGTGCTCTAGTCTTTGCAAAACTAGAGTAGTAATCAATAGAATAGGTGAGGTGCTTAGTCTTGCGATTACCTAGAATTGCACCTAGCCCTACGGATAGTTGTGGTAGCCCTAGGTGGTGATAGCCCTGACGGCCGACATAGTCCACCACGTTCAGGTTGGTATTTGTAGGACCGTAGTCAGAACTTCCTAGCTCCTTTCTCATCTCAGTCTGAGGCTAGTGTTCTGATGTTTCGAAGTAAGTAAACATTGAAGTAACCTTGATTCTTAGATCAACTAGAGAAACCTTAGGAAATTCCTCTCTACCCACAAAAACACATATCTAGCTTTATCCCTGGACGACCTTGACCCTTAATTAGTACACTTCGCGTTCCCCATCGAAATTGATACATTGGAATACTCCCAGGTGAAAGCTACAGCGGTATCCGTATGCTTGCAGATTTATCTGTTTGCGTTAAAAATTACCAACACTAATCATTCGAAGCGTCATGCCCTTCTGAGGGCTGCGGTAGCAGGCCTCGATCCTCTCAAGCTGGCCTTCTAGGGCTGACCTCCTATGGCCATAGATTAGGAGCGGGGAGCGCGCCGAGCCTTGGACGGTGGCCCTCGTTGGGCCTACTCCTCAGCGGCTCCTGACCCAACTCCGGGGAGTTGGTTGTTTTTTGGGGGATGCGCCACCTGAGCGCTCATTGATCGGGGGGTCAGGCTGCTCCATCTGGGGAGCCGACACAGCCCCCGAGACCATTGTGGGGACTCCTTGCCAGTGGAAGGGGTGGCTTCTGGGCACATCCCATCTGCTGACGCCTTGCGCAGGCGGTTGATGGCATATGGGTCATCGTGCCTAGTGGAGAAGTTATGGCATGCACCCCCATGCCATCTCATCTCATCTAGGAGATGGGATGTCGGAGGCACGTGGAGTAGATGTAGCGGAGGAGGAGCCGCTGTAGTTGGTGTGGGTGGATCTAGGCCATCGATGGCAGCCAATGGCCCTAGGGGTCGCTGGATCGCCCCAAGTCCCATGGGAAGGCGTGTGCGGAGTGGGCAGCTCACATGGTGGAAAGTGGAGCGGGGACTTGACTTGTAGTTAGTAGTTCCCTAACTCCACCTTTACTATAGCCGCCATTAAGCAACCGCTTGGAGGCGCGCTGCGGGGATTGAAGTGATGCTTAGCCTGTTCCCTAGGGCCCCTTCTAGCCACTGATTGTCGATCGGAGGGCCTAGGGCCACTTATGGCACATCGTCTGGGCTATAAAGGGGAGCCCCCTGGGGGACATGTCGCCCTTAATCCCTTCCTTTGGCTCCCTCTCTTGTTCTTCTTCAGATTTATCTTCTCGGTGATGATGGCAGTGGCGATGGAGTGCGACGCTTCCCTCTAGGTGAGCTTGGTCTTGTCCGCCAGGTGGATGCTTCTTCGAGGGTGGAATGACTCCAGCGAAGGAGGGGCGATGGCATGATGCTAGATGCGTTTGTCGCGTTCCCCTCCCCTAGAGGGTGTAAGAACTCCAGCGATGTTGCTGTGGTTCTTATGCCCTCTGATGCGGGAGGGGATCACCATGTGTCGGTCGGTGCCCCTCCAACCTAGCGATGGTGGAGGAGGGCCCAGCCTAGCTGACGGAGAAACGGTTGATGTCGCCTGGCTTTGGACCCTAGAAAGGAGACCCAAGGCTGGCCCACCGGCCTAAGCCTTGTGTGCCGTAGGGCCTGACCCAGAGGTCGGGTGCGCCCTGTGGTATTTGCCCCTGTATATTGTAATCGGGCTGTTCCCAATTAATGGAATGAAATTACTTTTGTTTGTAATCCCGTTTTCTCTTGAGTCAGGCTCAGAGACTTAGTCCCTCGTTGGGATGGGTTGTTACGATGATGGCCTCGCTGGCTAAGATCACCGCGCCCGTGCTGCTAACGGGTAAGTCCGTGAGAACCTCGGGTTTACGGTTGTTCCATATCCTGGTCATGTCCCCTAGAGGGGAGATTCTTGGCTTCCTGACCGAGCCACTCATATAGTTCCCGAGCCCATTTGTCAGTGCTCGGGGTCTCGCTGCCTCCCTCGTTGGGTCACCATGAGCAGCTCTAAGTTAGTACTCGAACATCTTTCGTTCAGACGGTCGGAACACATCTGGGCACCCTGGCTACAGGCGTGTGGGCTCATCTCCCGAACATCCCTCGCACTTTTAGTTGCTTCAGGTGGCCTTGAAATCTAGTGGGCCGGCCTTAGAACCCTTGGTGATGCCCCTTCTAGGCCCCCTCGGACCATCATGCGGTAGGGTGGCACGATCCACTGAAGGATCAGGAGGTAGGCAGCTACCTGCAAAGAAAATGGAATGGACACAAGAGAAGGAAAAGATGACATAGCTCATAACACGGTGGTCGAGGCCATTCCATTGGTGCCTTGTCGACCCCTCGCCCAGTTCTCCTCCCTTATTTGTCCCATCCTCATCTCACTCGGGGGCCTCCTGTGGCGGTCCTTCTTCTGAAAGGTCTGCAGGTGATTAGCTCGGTCGATCCTTGGCACAGCCGAGCTACCGCTGGGGTGGCTCAGGTTAAGGGATACAACTATAGAAATAAGTGAAGCAAGAGGGTCAGGAAGACAGGACTTATTGTGGTTTTTATTGTTGGAGAGGTAGGCCAGCAAAGGAGGTCAGCAGGCGGGTTATGGCTCGGGAGACGGCGTTTCTGGGTGGATGGCTCGGTGATGGCCTTCCCTCATGGGGAAATGTGAAAACTCACCGTGATCGGTTCAAACCCTTCTAGGGGGCCAAGCGCCTGGATGGAGGGGACAACCGAGCCACCGCTACCACCAGGAGTGTTGGCCACCTCACCGATGCTCGGTTGATCGAGCACCGCCGCTGCCTTGGTTACTTCCTCCACCGGTGCCCTTTCTACATCGTGGCGTGGACCATTGGGAGTGCATGGGGCAATTAGTGCGTCCGCCTGGGCGATGCAGTCTTGCTCGTAGTAGTAGGCTTGCTCGAAGTTGCCCTCAACGGTGATGACCCCCTTTGGGCCAGGCATCTTGAGCTTGAGGTAGGAGTAGTTGGGGATGGCCATGAACTTGGTGAAGCATGGTCGACCGAGGAGGGTGAAAGGTCCTAGTGGCTAGTGGGGGGTGAATAGCCTAATAAAATTTCTACAACAACACTTAACAAAATGGTTAGACAATTATGAGGCGAAGCAAGTGTTGCGCTAGCCTACTCAAAATGCAAGCCGCCTACCGCAATTCTAGTTTAGATAGTATCTAATCACACAATAGCTATGACACTACTCTATGTTAGTGTGCTATCAAAGGCTAACTAAAGAGCCACACCAACCAAGCAAACAAGCTCTCACCACTAGCTACACTAAAGAGCTTGACAACTAGTTTACGGTAAGATAAGGAGTAGGCAAGAAGGTTATACCGCCGTGTAGATGTATGAACCAATCAATCACAAGTGTGGATAACAATGAAGACCAATCACCTCGGAATCAAATGATGAACACAATGCTTTTTTATCGAGGTTCACTTGCTTGCCGGCAAGCTAGTCCTCGTTGTGGCGATTCACTCACTTGGAGGTTCACATGCTAATTGGCATCACACGCCAAACCCTCAATAGGGTGCCACACAACCAACACAAGATGAGGATCACACAAGCCACGAGCAATCCACTAGAGTACCTTTTGGCTCTCCGCCGAGGAAAGGTCAAGAACCCCTCACAATCACCACCCTCCACTCAATGATCCTCGCTGCTCCAAGCCATCTAGGTGATGGCAACCACCAAGAGTAACAAGCGAATCCCCCAGCGAAACATGAACACCAAGTGCCTCTAGATGCAAACACTCAAGCAATGCACTTGGATCACTCCCAAACTCACTATGATGATGAATCAATGATGGAGATAAGTGGGAGGGCTTTGGCTAAGCTCACAAGGTTGCTATGTCAATGCAAATGGCCAAGAGAGTGAGCTTGAGCCGGCCATGGGGCTTAAATAGAAGCCCCCACAAAATAGAGCCGTTGTACCCCTTCACTGGGTACTGATCGGGGTGACCGGATGCTCCGGTCCTACTGACCGAACGCTGCTCCTCAGCGTCCGGTCGCCCGATGGCGGCCACGTGTCTCCAGCGTTCAACAGTGAACGTTTGATCTCAACGGTCGACAAGCTGACCGGACGCTCCGACAGAACTAACCGGACGCTGAACCCTCAGCGTCCGGTCATTTACAGTAAGGGTCCAAAACTAGTTTTTGCCGACTGGACGCGTCCGGTCATCCTTGACCGGACACAGCCCAGCGTCCGGTGCTTAACCCTAACCACTATGCCGACCGACCACTCGACCGGATGTAGCCTTTCAGCGTCCGGTCGCTGAGTGACCCAGCGTCCGATCAGAAGACCGACGCCAACATCATTGCGACCAACTCCATTTCACCTCTAACTTCTTCACCCTTGTTCAAATGTGCCAACCACCAAGTGTATCACCTTGTGCACATGTGTTAGCATATTTTCTCAAACATTTTCAAAGGTGTTAGCACTCCACTAGATCCTAAATGCATATGCAATGAGTTAGAGCATCTAGTGGCACTTTGATAACCGCATTCCGATACGAGTTTCACCCCTCTTAATAGTATGGCTATCAATCCTAAATATGATCACACTCTCTAAGTGTCTTGATCACCAAAACAAAATAGCTCTTACAAATTATACCTTTGCCTTGAGCTTTTTGTTTTTCTCTTTCTTCTTTTTCCAAGTCCGAGCACTTGATCATCACCATGACATCACAATCATCATATTATGATCTTCATTTGCTTCACCACTTGGAGTGTGCTACCTATATCATGATCACTTGATAAACTAGGTTAGCACTTAGGGTTTCATCAATTCACCAAAACCAAACTAGAGCTTTCAGAGGGTGTGGTAGACACCGAGGAAGTCAACCACCTCGAAGGTGAGTGGCTCCTTGTGGAAGTTGTCTGGCTAGCCGAAGGTGATGTTGAGCTAGATGCACCCGAGGGGCATGGCTTCCTTTCCCAACATGACCTCGTAGAATGGCGCCTTGCTGTGGTGTAGGCTCTTCTGAGGGATGCCCATCTTGTCAAGGGTGCTAGTGTAGAGTATGTTGAGGCTACTGCCCCTGTCCATCAGCACCTTGGTGAGGCGCGTGATGCCCATGATCGGCCTGACCACAAGTGGGTAGCTTCTTGGATGAGGGACGTGATCAGTGTGATCCTCTTGATCGAAGGTGATGGCTATCTAGGACCATTAGAGCTGTGTTAGGGCGGTGAGGGTGTGAATGGCATTCACCTCCTGCTCGGCAATGCGGAGCTACCGGTAGGACTCATACGCCTGGGAGCCCCTGAAGATCATGAGGATCACCCTAATTGCATCCCTCATCTAGGGCGCTCGGCCTTGGAGAACTCATTGTCTTCTTCTTTGGCACTGTCCGTCAGGCCACCAGCCTTTCGGGTAGGCTTCTGGGCCTTGCCCTGTTGGTCAAGGGTGCTATAGATGTAGCCCTTCATGGTAGTGCAGTCCTTGAGGAGATGCTTCGCTTGACCCCTATGGAAGGGGCAGGGGGCCTCGAGCGCCTTCTCGAAGTGCTCTAGGCATGCGCCACGTCCATGAGGTTGAGGTCTGGCAGCGTGGTTGGCTGCGGCCACCATCTCCTCCTCATGTCACTTTTGGTCCTTGTTCCACTTATCACGGCGTCATTGGGACAAGGTGGGATCATTGCCGCCGTTGCCACCACTAAGGTGGATGACGACCTTGGCTTTCCCACTGAAGTTGGCCTAGACCGCCTCCTCACCGTTGGCGTACTAGGTGGCGACGTCCAGGAGCTCCCATGTCATGCACATGGTCTTGCAGCCGAGCACATGGATGAGCGCTTCACTAGTCGTGCCGTAGATGAAGGCATTGATCACATCGGCATCGGTGATGTTGGGGAGCTCATTGCGCTTCTTGGAGAAGTGCTGAATGTACTCTTAGAGGGTCTAGTTGGCCCTCTACCTACAGTTGCAATGGTCCTAGGAGTTCCCTAGGTGGGTGTATGTACCGTGGAAGTGGCTAATGAAGACAGAACGAACTTCACCCTAGTGGCGGATGCTGCTGGGCTCGAGCTGCTTGAGCCAAGCTCTGGTCAAGCTTGATAGGAGCAGGGAAAGGTACTGGATGGCGAAGTCATCGTCTGACCCCCTAGCCATAATGGCTAGGTGGTAGTCCTCCAGCCAATTTTCTAGGTTGGTCTCGCCATCGTACTTGGAGATGTGCGTCGGTGGTCGGAATCGCCTAGGGTAGAGAGCCACCTGGATCGCTACCCCGAATGCTTGGGGCCAAAGTAATTCGGGGCGCCTCATCCACCTCACCACTTAGGGGTGCAGGACTACGCCTGAGCATGGCATCTGGCCTTGATGGTGTCACAGACGTCGTGGTCGTCGCTAATCTAGTGGCGTGTAGTTGGGCACCAAGGAGAAAGGTCATGACTTCGCTCATGCCGAGGCTTGGCGCCCTAGGTCCGTGGCCAGTTAGAGCTGTTGCCGCTGCTCCCTCCCGTCAGTGGGGTGTGAGCATCGGAGCGGTCCCTATTGGCTGAGTCCCTGTACCTACCATAGTTGCTCCAGTTACTGGGATTACAGAGACGCTCCCATCATCTGTTGCATCATTAGAGCCACCACCTACAGTGATACTTCCAGAGTCATAGGCCGCGCTAGTTCCTGAGTAGATCCAGACCACTTCACCTTCACTTCCAGCAACAGAGGGTCAGACTACTATGAGCTCAGGGTCAGAGGATGATGCTGCACAATTCTAGATTTCTCACCACACCTCAGCACCCGACTTGTCTGCTCCTGCCCTACCGTCTGACCCTTAGGTTTTGGTGCTTGACGCCAAAGGGGGAGAGGGATCGAGTATGTTAGATCTAGGGGAAACGGTACATCTAGGGGGAGCTTATGATTAATTTCTATTGGCTTTTTATGTGTGAAACATTATGCACTCACGTTTACCTTTATGCATTGCATTACATACTTATGGTGGTAATACTTATGTGACATGTGTGCTCTCTATTTTGATTTATGGGAAATTTTGCTGCAGGACATCGTTAAAAAGCCTAATATGCTGATGGACACCGCCAAGAGCGAAATTTGCCCAGTACCATTACAAAATCACGTCCATTTGCTTAAACACACCGCACCGAATATTTTATTTATTTATCAGATTTGCGGAGAGAGAAGGTGGGGAAAATGACTCTTCTGCCCTCATCTTCAACCTTGGGCTGGTCACTGATTTTTTTGCCGTAACACACAGTCTCATGTTCAGCGACAGCGCCTCCATCTCACCGGCGAGTTCATCGCGTTCCTAGAATTCTGTCTCCACTAGAAGGTTCATCTCAATCCTCTCTACGTCATGAATATGTTCATTTGTCAAATCCACCTGTTCGCCTCCGTTCGATGCCTAGGACCTGCCCGCAACGACTTCGGCGTGGCTTGGGCGGCGCTCTGCTCACTCGTGGCTTTGTCGTCACTGGACTCCGGCACCAGCACCTCGACCGGTTCCGCCGCTAGGCCCAGCCCACTGCCTTCGGCATCCTTCTCCGCTTCCTTCCCCCATAGCAGTTTCCTTCTCCGCGAATCATGTTTCATTCCCCATCTCCAAACGCTTCCGCTGCACCGTCTGTTTCCAAAATTCCGGCGAGGACTCCATGGACGGCATCAACATCCTCTCTGCTCTAGCCTTTCCTCATCCCCCGTTAAGCCACCTGTCTCTCCCTTCCACACCATCCCTGTTGCCATCCCGAAGCCATGGCCTGGCGCCGCGAGCACTCCCAGCGGCCGTGCGCCACCCTCAGGAGGCCGGCCGGCTGCTACTCCCTCCTCTGGCCGAGGCCCTCCAGCCCTCGCCCGCAGCACTCGCTGCCGCCGGCCAAACCCCGCCGCCATCCTGCCAAGGAGCCCGCGTGGCCCCACAAGCCGTGCGCAACCTAGCGCCACCACTCCGCCTTGCCTCGCTGCTAGCCGGCTAGCTGGAGAGCCCCAGCCGGGCCCCCTCCTACCTATGCGTGTGACCAACAGAGGCTCTTCCATGGCTTCCATGGCCATGGAGTGAGGAGGAAGGACCTATTCACGACTCATGTGAGGATCAGCGCTGACGACGATGAGAAGGCCGTAGTGTGTTTTGGCAAAAATTAGTGAATAGCTAGAGGTTGAAGACGAGGGCAGAAGAGTCATTTTCCTCACCTTATCTCTCCGCAAATCTGATAAATGAATAAAATATTTGGTGCGGTGTGTTTCAGCAAATGGACGTGATTTTGTAATGGTACTGGGCAAATTTCGCTCTTGGCGGTGTTCATCAGCATATTAGGCTTTTAGCGATGTCCTACAGCAAAATTTCCCTTGATTTATATATATGTCATGTCACTTGGTTATGCTCATTTTCCTTACTTCCGCATTTTACTCCGATTCAAATGAGCTTTATTTCTTGTACTCATGCTTGTTTTGTAACTATTGAGTACACCATGTTGGCTTGGGTCATATAAGCATGTCTAACTCCTTTGCTCTAATTGTCAAAAGCTTATATGAACCAAGCATGTTGAAAACCTCATCTCTTTTACATACTCGAGGTTGTATTGTCATCAATCACCAAGAAGGGGGAGATTGAAAGCATCTAGGCCCCTAGTTGGGTTTCGGTGATTAATGACAATACGAGATTACTATGACTAACGTGTGTTTTGTAGAGGCAATTAAGTTAGGTCATGGTAATGGCAATTGATTGGGCAATCATGATGGTCATGCCCCTGACGATGGAAATCGTTTTGATTTTCAAAGGATGGACTAGTTCTAAGTGTCGTTTGGTGTTGAAGAGACACTTAGATTAGTTTAGGACTTTGTTTTTCCTTTGGTCGTACTATTAAGGGGGGTATGGACTAGTAGCTTGACCTAGGTGAGTCTAGTGGGTTAGGTGTGGTGCACACTTGTCAAATCTAGCACTAGGTAGCTCCGTCGTAACCCTAAGAGCAATTGGAGCAAACTTCATTCACATATGATTTCGAGTTGAAAGTGAATGGAGGGTCAAATAACTGATCGGACGCTGGTCTGGTTGTGACCGGACGCTAAAGGGTGAGTCTGGTCTGTTCATTTGATCAACTGGAACCGTTTGGTTGCGACCGGATGCTGAGTGAAAAGTGACCGGACGCTGGGTGCCAGAGTTTGGTCAACTCTAGAGAGGTTCTAGAGAGGGAGATTCCTGATCGGACGCGTCCGGTCAGTGTTAACCGGACGCTGGTCTGGATCCGGTAACTGACCGAACGCTGAACAGCGAAGTGACCGGACTCTGGGTGCCAGCCTCCAGTCAACATTAGTAAGGTTCTAGAGAGTAGTTTTTGTCACCGAACGCGTCCGATCAGTGATAACCGGACGCAGGTCAGAACTTAACGGCTCTTTCTAACACAGTGGTGGGGATAACTGACCGGAACATCCGGTCACCCTGACCGGAGCGTCTGTTTACCCCGTAGATTGATGACTCAGCCTCCAAACGTTATGTTTTGAATGAGGGGGTATAAATACTTACTCCACTCATCCAAGGGGGGACTCTTGCCCATTTGTTCAGCTGAGAAACACCCTTGAGTGTGAAAGGAGAGCAAGAGCCTAGTGAGGTGATTGAGATTTGAGAATCCAAGATTAAGGCCTCATTAGTGCAAGGAGAGTAGCCGTTCGAATCTCGAGGGCGAGATTCATTTTAAGGGGGGTAGAATTGTAACACCCTAAATTTTACAACATTTTAAAATAGGGGAAATTGAGTTATTAAGCATTTTATAGGCATTTGAATTTAGGAAATAATAATTTCAACAACCATGAATGTGCATTCATAAGGCTTCCCAAAACCTAAGGATCCCGCCAACCTTCAAGGCGATGAAGTCAATTACGAAAAATGGAATGCAAAGGCTAGAAACACCATCTTTAGAGGCCTTTGCAAAGATGTTTTTAACTGTGTGATGCCCATGCACTATGGTTGGACATTTGTGCGCTCCATGAGGGAACAAAGAGTGAGCGTGAGGAACGCTATCATCTTGTTATGAAAAAGTTTAATTCTTTTGAGATGCTTCCTAAAGAAAGTGCTAATGAGATGCACTCACGCTTGAATGTTCTTGTAGAGGAAGTCAATGGGCTTGGACTTACACAAATGCAACCCTCTGATGTTGTAAGAAAAATCTTGAGTGTCCTTCCCATTGACAAATTTGGGCATATTGTGACCGTGCTTCATCAAGGTGATCTTTCCACTGCTACACCAACACAAATATTGGGAAAGATCAATGCACAAGAGATGTATCTGCACATCACACCACAAGATGGCTCTTCTTTCACCAAGAAGAAAGACTTGGCATTCAAGGCTATCCAAGAGAACAAGGGCAAAGCAAGAATTGAACATGAGAGCTCAAGTGATGATGAAATTCATGATGCAAGTCTTGCCCTCATGGTGAGAAGAACTGCCAAGATGCTTAAGAAGCTCAACAAGAACGGTGTCAAGTTTGATGGCAAGAAGAAGAAGTTCTTCACTAGCAATAGAAGGAAGCCAATCTCTGAGATGGATTGCTATACTTATGGAGAACTTGGTCATCTAGCTCATCAATGTCCCAAGCCCAAGAAAGACAAGTACAAGAATAAGTATAAGGGCAGGAAAGATGACTCAAGTGATGAAGATAATGATGACAAGAAGAAAAACAAACCATACAAGAAGGATGGCAAGAAGAAGGATTTCCACAAGAAGAAGAAGAATGACAAGGCATACATCATCAGTGATTGGCTCATAGATATTGATTCATCAAGTTGCTCATCCGATGATGATAGTGAGAACGAGAAGGTGGCCGCTATTGTGATTGACTCTTCACTATCTTCATTGACACCACCGCCATCATCCTCTACACACCTATGCCTTATGGCCAAGGGTGAAAGAAAGGTACAAAATGATGATGATAGTAGTGGTGATGATCATGCTAGCAATGATGATAGTGATAGTGACGATGAATTTGAATCACCTTCATATGATGATCTTGTTAAGTTGCTAAATCAATATACTAAAATTATTAGAAAGACAAGAGCTAAAAATAAAAAGCTAGAACTTGAGAATGACTCACTCTTAGCTAAACATGACATAGTGGAAAAAGCTTGTGTTGAACTTAGAGAAGAAAATAAAACTATGTCATCCAAACTCAAGGAGTTCAAATCATCTAAAAAGGAGCTTAAAGAAAAACATGATAAACTTGAGGGGATACATAATGAGCTCACCACTAGCTACAATATGCTAAAAGAAGAGTATACAAATCTCAAGGTTAATCATGATAATCTTGTTGTCTCTCATGAGTTATTATCCAATGAGCGACATGATGCTACTAACCATGTTGTTAAGATTGATATAGCTACATCGTGTGATGATTTGATTATTAAGAGCATTGAGCAAGGTTCTAGTAGCAAAGGCAAGCTAGTCGTTGAGTCCGACAACTATGATGAGTATGTCAAGATCAAGAATGAGAATGAGAAGGTCAAGAAAGATCTTGAAAAGCTATCAACCACCAACACCATCGTGATAGAGAACCTTGACCATGATTGTGATCTAGCTCTTGAGAATGAGAAGCTTAAAGAAGAGAACAAGAAACTCAAGATGGAGAAAAATCATGATGAACGCAAAGAAGAGAACAAGAAGCTCAAGTTGGAAAAAGAACATCTCAAGACCGGCTTGAGCAAGTTCACAAGAGGTCAACATCTTCAAAGTGAGCTACTCATGAATACCGTAATGAAGATGGATAGAAGTGGCATTGGGTACTTGGCACATCAAGAGAAGAAGGCTCAAGCTCAACACCAATTGTAACACCCTAAATTTTACAACATTTTAAAATAGGGGAAATTGAGTTATTAAGCATTTTATGGGCATTTGAATTTAGGAAATAATAATTTCAACAACCATGAATGTGTATTCATGCCGCTGCATATTATTTTGTATTGCCTGTTTTCAAGTCGGATTTTGAATTTAGTTGGAATTGCATTTTGAATGGCTTTGGAAAATTTGAAAAGAAATAGATTTCCTTTTTCTTTTCTTACCTCTGCTTTTGGCCCACTAAGCTTCGCCCACCCACCGGCCTAGTTGGCCACTGGCCTTTCCTTCCTTGGCGCCAACCCAGCTCGGTTTTGTTCCCTAGCGCATCGTGTGGCCCAGCGCTGCAAGCCGCCGGCCCACTCCCTCCCGCGCTGCATCGCTCGGTCCAGTAGATCGCTGGCCCAGCCACTCCTGCAGACCCGCACGCCTCCCTCCACCGCTGACCAGCTAGGCCCTCTGGTCAGGCTCCTTCCTCCTCTTGCCGTGGCTGAGTCAGACACTATCCGCGCCGTTGGTGGAGTCCGGCGCTGCTACAACCTCCGAGGTGCCGTGATGCCCAAGTGTTTCGGCCCCATAAATAGCGCCCGCGCCCTCCTCTGTCTCCTATCCCATCTGGCACCCGGTTTTTTCGTTCAAGCAGCCATAGCCGCACCTCGCTCGAGCGCCGCCACCGACCACCGCTGTCCATCGAGCGCCGAGCCGCCATCGCTGCTTTCCGCTCGCGCATTCCAGTTCGGGTGAGATCCCCGTTCCCTTCTCTCTCTCTATACTTGTCTTCCATCGAATCGTGCCCTTGAAGCCGTGTAGCGCGAGCTCCAGAAGCCGCCCATGGCTCCACCGTGCTCACTGCCGCCAGCACAGTACCGGTTTGGGTTTTCTCTCTCTCCCCGTCAGATCGATTCTCGAACGTTCAGATCTAATCCGGCGGCTCAGAAAGAAGGAAACCCCTTCAATCGGAATTTTGCGAATAAGCCCTTACAATTATTTCCGATTCAACCCGTAGTCCAAAGCGCGTTTACAGATTTCGTTTTCTCTTTTTAAAAGCGTATTTTGGTTCGGTTTTATTGAAATATGTTTTCAGTTATTCATAGTTTTGCCATTCAACTTGTTGTAGCCATAAAATCTCGGTTTTAACTCCGATTTGATCCGTTCAAGTTGCGTTAGGTTCGTAATTAAGTAATCTACATGTTTATGTTACTGTAAAGTAGATTTCCAACTTTTAAAATTCAAGGTTAGGTTTAATCTATTATTTTACAAAAGGAAATCTTGTTTAATTCATAACTTTTTCATTTTAGCTCCGAATTTTGTGATCTTCGCGTCTGTGTGATTGTAGCGAGACATAGATTCGTTTTACAAACTTTTCATCTTGATTTTATTCTGATTGGTGTATTGTTCTAATCTATAGTTTTTGTTTGCTATGCATGATTGTATGGATGCCTGTGTGGTGCTGATTGATCTCGAGTAGACAGTGAGTTTTGTGTTGGTGATCTGGAGCAACTTTGAGGATCAAGACCAGCAGCGATACTTTGAATTAAGGCAAGTATAATATGAGGCTCCTTGTTACCTATTCACTTTAATGCAATCTCAATTCATGTGTATATGTTAATGAACTGCTTGGAGCCTACTTACTCTGATATTGATTATCCTATCCTTGATATACCTATGGGTTTTGCATGTGGGTAGTATGCTCAGTTTGCTCCAACTAATATTGTTTAAAGAATACACTTAAAGATATATGCAACATGGTATTAAAAGATGCTTTTTAGCAACATGGAACCAAGGGGGCTAGAGCATTGGGCCTTTTCTTAGGGTGCTCTAGTTTCTCTCCATAAGGACTCATCTTTAAGTGACAACCCTGGATTTACAGTACAACCATGAGGACAACATGGCTCTGGTCTTAGTCTAGTACCATGCTCTTTCTAGTTTGTAGCAGTTTACCAAAAGGGCAAGAGGGGCATACCGGGTTGGGTATGGGCCTCATCCCTAGGGTGTGTACTATGCTGCGTGTATCAGTGCCACTTTTGGAGATGACTCCATAACACTTGGGAGATGGAATCCTTAGCGACTGCTCCTTATTAGAACGACTGGGGAAAAGCTTCGTAGTGTACCCTGCCTGCTCACTTTGGAAGTGTTTTGGGAGTTGCAAACCCGGGCATATGGGTAACATGACTCATGGTGAAAGTGTACAACCTCTGCAGAGTGTAAAACTGATATATCAGCCGTGCTCACGGTCACGAGCGACCTGGACCCTTACTGAATAGTTGGTTACTCGGGTGGTTTGGGTTATGATTAAATTGCTGATATCTCTAACTATTCACATTCGGGAGCCTAAGCATAACTTAGCAACTTATGATTAATAATAAAATATGACCAACTAAAAGTGCTTACCGTAGTTCAGCCGTGTCATGTCTTTTGAGCCTGCATCCCCTCATGTTATGCTTGCTAAGCGGTAGTAGCTTACGCTTGTTTTATTCAAATACTTTGGCAAAATCCCGGATGGGTACCAGATATAGGTTCTTCAGTGGAGTTTCCCAAGAGGTGTTAGGCTTGTGATCAACCAGTTGACGATTCTTGTGGTGTTGGAGGCTTCGCTAGAAGAATAGAGTTATGGTATATACTGTAAAGTAAGACTATGTCTTTTGTAATAAATACTTATGCGATATGTAATAAAGGCATTGTCTTTGATATTATCCCTTCATTTGTAACTATATGTGTGAATTGAATTCCTGGGCACACATATGGTGTGTATCTGGTTTTGTCCTTAAAACCAGGTGCTACAAAGTGGTATCAGAGCTATGTCGACTGTAGGACGCAAGCCGAGTGAGAAAATGGTCGTTTTAAGGTTTAGAATTTGCTATGAAATCCTTGATCTATAAACCTTGCTATTTTCTTCTATGCTATATTCTTGTCTTTGCTGTTCATCTCCTCCTTGCCGCAAAAAAAAACTTTTGTCCCTATCCTCACCCTTGTTTTGAAATGCTTTTAGAGCTATCACTTACCACATTCTTGTGCAACATGAAGGTGAAGCTGTAGAGTTCTGAGCCCTTGATACAACAAGAACGCTAGTAACGTGAGTAGTGTCATTAAGTCCTAATGCTTGAATTGTGAACCTGTAATATTTGAATGGTTGTCTTGATGTTCATGCTTGATTTGGATCTTTGTAATGATTGCAATGATTTTGTGGGTTATGCTCACAATTTCATTTAGTTTACATGATAAGGCTTAAGGACCAGTGATTAGATAGTTGGGTTGGTTTTTTCTCATCCCTACGCATGCTGTCAGTGTTCATTGGGTTATATCTCCTAAGGCAGATGCCCAAAAGTCATGGATTACAACCAATAATTGTGCTAAATGTTGCAAACAGATGGTTTCTACTAGGAGAAGTGCTTAACGTGATGCCAGAAGGAATGCCCCTAATGCTAATCCACCGCCAACAAATCCTCCAACTATAGAGCAATCTATGATGGCATAGACTCAATTGTTATAGACCTATGTTCAGAATGTATGCATCAACCCACATCGAGCACTACCAAGGGACAAGCATGGTGAATTTATGAAGGGACATCCGCCGACATTCTCTCATGCAAGCAACCCACTAGAAGCTGATGACTGGCTTAGAGTTGTGGAGCGATAACTTAACATAGCTCAGTGTGATGACCATCAGAAAGTGCTTTATGCTTCCGGTCAACTTCAAGGAGCAGCTTCAGACTGGTGGGAATTATTTCAGGTTGGGAAAGATGTAAATCAGATTTGTTGGGAAGATTTCAAGACTGCCTTTAGATCTTATCATGTTCCAAAAGCTTTGGTGGAGATCAAGGAGGAGGAGTTCCTCAACTTGAAACAAGGTTCCATGACAGTGTGTGAGTATCATAACAAATTCACTCAGCTGTCACGTTATGCTCTAGGATAGGTGGTTAATGATGCTAAGAAACAGAAACGCTTCTTGAAAGGATTAAATGATGGACTTCAACTGCAGTTGATGACTGTTGAGTATCCTGACTTCCAAACTTTGGTGAATAGGGCCATTTTGATTGAGAACAAGCATCGAGAAATAGAAGAGAAGCAAAGGAGAATTCAAAGCCAATCTGTAGGTAGCAACACATGCCCCCGCTACACTCCCCAGCAAGAATTTCAGCAGAGATACCAGGAACCAGCTAGTCAATGGGATTTTGATCCTCCTCAACACCTCCCTCAACACTAGCAAGAGCAACAGTATGTGAACTAGAGTCCACCCCAAGAACCCCTCGTCAACTCCTCAATGAAGGATAGTGTGCCCAACACCCCCTCTTCAGGCAAGAAGTGCTACCATTGTGGTGAACCCGGTCACTATGCGAGTCAGTGTCCAAAGAAGCTGAACAAGCAACAATCCTGCAACGGAACCCATAAACAGCAAACTCATGTGCAAGGCATAGTCAATTATGTGACGATAGAATCTGCACAAGAAGCCCGCAATGTTGTGTTTGGCACGTGTCTACTCAACTCTAGCCCTGCATCGATTTTGTTTGATTCTAGAGCTTCACATTCCTTTATTGCACATCGTTTTGTTAAGGATCACAATATACCAAAGTGTCCTATGAAGAAACAGATGTTAGTTGACTCACCTTGTGGGGATATACATGCTACACTGATGTGTCCCAGTGTAAGAGTTGAAATAAGGGGGGTAGAGTTTTTGGCAAATCCAATTGTGCTGAAGTCTTCAAGCATAGATGTAATTCTTGGAATGGATTGGCTAAATCCACGAAAGGCAATTATCCAATGTGAGAATGGTACAGTACACGTGACGTCCAGGTCAGGAGAAGAAGTTATATGCCAGGCAACTACAATGACAAGAGAGGTGTGCAGTGTTAATCAGATGGAAGGTGCAACCATAGATAAGACCAAGGTTGTTAATGAGTTTCTAGATGTTTTTCCTAATGAT
The DNA here is from genome assembly GCA_904845875.1 of Miscanthus lutarioriparius. Taxonomy (NCBI): domain Eukaryota; kingdom Viridiplantae; phylum Streptophyta; class Magnoliopsida; order Poales; family Poaceae; genus Miscanthus; species Miscanthus lutarioriparius. Next base: position 54,023,907 of record CAJGYO010000009.1, on the reverse strand, counting down.
TTGCCGAGTATGCCGCCAGATCGTGATATTTAGTTTATTATTGAGCTTGTACCTGGAACTGCACCTATAGCCAAGAGACCATATCGGATGGGAGTCAAGGAGCTAGAAGAACTTAAGAAACAGTTAAAGGAGCTACAGGATAAAGGTTTTATACGTCCTAGTTCTTCATCATGGGGAACCCCAGTTATATTTGTTGAGAAGAAAGATGGTACGCAGAGGATGTGTGTGGATTATCGCTCTCTTAATGAGGTAACCATTAAGAACAAGTATCCTTTGCCTAGAATTGATGATCTGTTTGATCAATTATGAGGTGCTTGTGTGTTCTCCAAGATTGATCTTCGCTCTGGTTATCATCAGTTAAGGATTCGTTCATCGGACATTCCCAAGACTGCTTTTACTACTCGGTATGGATTATATGAGTACACGGTTATGTCCTTTGGATTGACTAATGCACCTGCATACTTCATGTATATGATGAATAAGGTGTTTATGGAATATCTCGACAAGTTTGTTGTGGTCTTCATTGATGATATTCTAGTCTTCTCCAAAACAGAAGCAAAACTTGAAGAGCATCTTAGATTAATTATGCAGAAACTTAGAGAACATCAACTGTATGCTAAACTAAGCAAGTGTGAGTTCTGGCTGAAGGAAGTCTCTTTTCTTGGGCATGTTATCTCTAATGGTGGAGTAGCTGTGGATCCTAAGAAGGTTAGTTATGTGTTGAGTTGGAATCCGCCTCAAGATGTAAGTGAAGTCCGGAGTTTCCTAGGAATGGCCGGATATTATAGGATGGTCATGAAGGTTTTTCTAAGATTGCCAAGCCTATAACATCTCTACTTGAGAAGAATGCTAAGTTTGTATGGACTGAGCAATGCCAAGCTAGCTTTGAAGAGTTGAAGAAAAGGATGACTACAGCTCCGGTGCTGGTACTACCAGATCTAAACAAGAGTTTCTCCATCTATTGTGATGCGTCTCGACTTGGTTTGGGTTGTGTTCTTATGCAAGAAGGACGAGTAGTGGCTTATGCATCTAGGCAACTAAGGAAGCATGAATTAAATTATCCAACCCATGATTTAGAGTTAGCAGCTGTGGTCCATGCATTGAAGATTTAGAGACATTATCTTATTGGGTATAAGTGTGATATTTATACAGATCACAAGAGTTTGAAGTATATCTTCACTCAGTCAGATTTGAACTTGAGGCAACGTCGTTGGTTAGAGCTAATCAAGGACTATGATTTGGAGGTACACTATCACCCTGGCAAGGCAAATGTTGTAGCTGATGCTTTGAGCTGAAGGAGCTATGTTAATGCAGCTCTAGTGACACAGTTACCTAAGGAATTATGTGCTGAATTCGAGCATCTTAATTTGGGAATAGTTGCTAATGCGATGGAATTGTAAGTGGAACCTACACTTGAACAAGAGATCCGCAAGGGTCAGCTGGAAGATGAGAAAATCAAGGAGATAGCAGAGCTGATCACAATTGGCAAAGCACCGGGTTTTCAATTGGATGATCAGGGAACAGTGTGGTTTGGAAAGAGAATATGTGTGCCAGCGATAAAGTCCATTCGAGAGACGATTCTAAGAGAAGCCCATGACTCAGCATACTCTATTCATCCAGGTAGTACTAAGATGTACCTAGATCTGAAGGGGAAATACTGGTGGTATGGTTTGAAAAGAGATGTGGCCGAGTATGTAGCAATATGTGACACATGTCAACGAGTTAAGGCAGAACATCAATGGCCAGCAGGTTTACTTCAACCTATGAAGATACCTGAGTGGAAGTGGGAAGAAGTTGGTATGGATTTTATTGTTGGATTACCACGCACTCAAAGTGGTTATGACTCGATTTGGGTAATAGTAGATCGGTTGACTAAGGTTGCTCACTTCATACCGGTCAAGACTACATATACAGGTGCAAAGTTGGTAGAATTATACATGCAACGAATAGTATGTTTGCATGGAGTTCCTAAGAAGATTGTGTCAGATAGAGGTACTCAGTTTACATTACACTTTTGGAAGAAATTACATGAGTCTATGGACACTAAGTTGAACTTCAGCTCAGCTTATCATCCACAAACTGATGGACAAATAGAGAGAACAAATCAGATCTTAGAGGATATGTTGAGAGCTTGTGCTTTGTAATATGGCACAAGTTGGGATAAGAGTTTATGTTATGCTGAGTTCTCCTACAACAATAGTTACCAGAAGAGTCTCAAAATGGCACCATTCGAGGCACTATATGGTAGAAAGTGCAGAACTCCATTATTTTGGAATCAGACAGGAGAAAGTCAAGTGTTTGGACCTAAGATTCTCAAGGATGTTGAAAGGCAAGTGCAGACTATCAGGGAAAACTTGAGAGTGGCACAATCTCGATAGAAGAGTTATGCTGACACTCAGAGAAGAGAGTTGGTTTTTAAAATAGGGGATTATGTTTACCTAAAAGTGTCACCTATGCGAAGTGTGAGAAGGTTTAATATGAAAGGAAAGTTAGCTCCAAGGTATATTGGACCTTTCAAGATTTTAGAGAGACGTGGAGAAGTTGCTTATCAGTTGGAATTGCCTGAGAGTTTGTCAGGTGTACATGATGTGTTCCATGTGTCTCAATTAAAGAAGTGTTTGCGTGTATCTGAGGAGCAGATACCATTAGAGGAGCTTACCGTTAAGGAAGATCTCACATATGAGGAGTTTTCGGTAAAGATTTTGGAGACGACAGAAAGAGTTACAAGGAGCCGAGTTATAAAGATGTGTAAGGTTCAGTGGAATCGGTACACAGAAAATGAGGCTACTTGGGAAAGAGAAGAGGACCTAAGGAAAACATACCCACAGTTATTTGAGTAAGCGCCGTTCGAATCTCGAGGGCGAGATTCATTTTAAGGGGGGTAGAATTGTGACACCCTAAATTTTACAACATTTTAAAATAGGGGAAATTGAGTTATTAAGCATTTTATGGGCATTTGAATTTAGGAAATAATAATTTCAACAACCATGAATGTGCATTCACAAGGCTTCCCAAAACCTAAGGATCCCGCCAACCTTCAAGGCGATGAAGTCAATTACGAAAAATGGAATGCAAAGGCTAGAAACACCATCTTTAGAGGCCTTTGCAAAGATGTTTTTAACTGTGTGAGGAACCACAAGGATGCCCATGCACTATGGTTGGACATTTGTGCGCTCCATGAGGGAACAAAGAGTGAGCATGAGGAATGCTATCATCTTGTTATGAAAAAGTTTAATTCTTTTGAGATGCTTCCTAAAGAAAGTGCTAATGAGATGCACTCACACTTGAATGTTCTTGTAGAGGAAGTCAATGGGCTAGGACTTACACAAATGCAACCCTCTGATGTTGTAAGAAAAATCTTGAGTGTCCTTCCCATTGACAAATATGGGCATATTGTGACCGTGCTTCATCAAGGTGATCTTTCCACTACTACACAAACTCAAATATTGGGAAAGATCAATGCACATGAGATGTATATGCACATCACACCACAAGATGGCTCTTCTTCCACCAAGAAGAAAGACTTGGCATTCAAGGCTATCCAAGAGAACAAGGGCAAAGCAAGAATTGAACATGAGAGCTCAAGTGATGATGAAATTGATGATGCAAGTCTTGCCCTCATGGTGAGAAGAACTGCCAAGATGCTTAAGAAGCTCAACAAGAACGGTGTCAAGTTTGATGGCAAGAAGAAGAAGTTCTTCACTAGCAATAGAAGGAAGCCAATCTCCGAGATGGATTGCTATAATTGTGGAGAACTTGGTCATCTAGCTCATCAATGTCCCAAGCCCAAGAAAGACAAGTACAAGAATAAGTATAAGGGCAAGAAAGATGACTCAAGTGATGAAGATAATGATGACAAGAAGAAAAACAAACCATACAAGAAGGATGGCAAGAAGAAGGATTTCCACAAGAAGAAGAAGAATGACAAGGCATACATCATCAATGATTGGCTCACAGATATTGATTCATCAAGTTGCTCATCCGATGATGATAGTGAGAACGAGAATGTGGCCGCTATTGTGATTGACTCTTCACTATCTTCACTGACACCACCGCCATCATCCTCTACACACCTATGCCTTATGGCCAAGGGTGAAAGAAAGGTACAAAATGATGATGATAGTAGTGGTGATGATCATGCTAGCAAGAATGATAGTGATAGTGACGATGAATTTGAATCACCTTCATATGATGATCTTGTTAAGTTGCTAAATCAATATACTAAAATTATTAGAAAGACAAGAGCTAAAACTAAAAAGCTAGAACTTGAGAATGACTAACTCTTAGCTAAACATGACATAGTGGAAAAAGCTTGTGTTGAACTTAGAGAAGAAAATAAAACTATGTCATCCAAACTCAAGGAGTTCAAATCATCTAAAAAGGAGCTTAAAGAAAAACATGATAAACTTGAGGGGATACATAATGAGCTCACCACTAGCTACAATATGCTAAAAGAAGAGTATACAAATCTCAAGGTTAATCATGATAATCTTGTTGTCTCTCATGAGTTATTATCCAATGAGCGACATGATGCTACTAACCATGTTGTTAAGATTGATATAGCTACATCGTGTGATGATTTGATTATTAAGAGCATTGAGCAAGGTTCTAGTAGCAAAGGAAAGCTAGTCGCTGAGTCCGACAACTATGATGAGTATGTCAAGATCAAGAATGAGAATGAGAAGCTCAAGAAAGATCTTGAAAAGCTATCAACCACCAACACCATCGTGATAGAGAACCTTGACCATGATTGTGATCTAGCTCTTGAGAATGAGAAGCTTAAAGAAGAGAACAAGAAACTCAAGATGGAGAAAAATCATGATGAACGCAAAGAAGAGAACAAGAAGCTCAAGTTGGAAAAAGAACATCTCAAGACCGGCTTGAGCAAGTTCACAAGAGGTCAACATCTTCAAAGTGAGCTACTCATGAATACCGTAATGAAGATGGATAAAAGTGGCATTGGGTACTTGGCACATCAAGAGAAGAAGGCTCAAGCTCAACACCAACTGTAACACCCTAAATTTTACAACTTTTTAAAATAGGGGAAATTGAGTTATTAAGCATTTTATGGGCATTTGAATTTAGGAAATAATAATTTCAACAACCTTGAATGTGCATTCATGCCGCTGCATATTATTTTGTATTGCCTGGTTTCAAGTCGGATTTTGAATTTAGTTGGAATTGCATTTTGAATGGCTTTGAAAAAATTGAAAAGAAATAGATTTCCTTTTTCTTTTCTTACCTCTGCTTTTGGCCCACTTAGCTTTGCCCACCCGCTGGCCTAGTTGGCCACTGGCCTTTCCTTCCTTGGCACTAGCCTAGCTCGGTTTTGTTCCTTGGCGCATCGCGTGGCCCAGCGTTGCAAGCCGCCGGCCCACTCCCTCCCGCGCTGCATCGCTCGGCCCAGCAGATCGCTGGCCCAGCCGCTCCCGCAGACCCGCGTGCCTCCCTCCATCGCTGACCAGCTGGGCCCGCTGGTCAGGCTCCTTCCTCCTCTTGCCGTGGCTGAGTCGGAGACTATCCGCGCCGTTGGTGGAGTCCGGCGCTGCTACAACCTCCGAGGTGCCGTGACGCCCAAGTGTTTTGGCCGCATAAATAGCGCCCGCGCCCTCCTCTGTCTCCTATCCCATCTGGCGCCCGGTTTTTTTTGCTCAAGCAGCCACAGCCGCACTTGGGCCATGTATCGTGAGCTCCAGAAGCCGGCCATGGCGCCGCCGTGCTCACTGCCGCCGGCATTGTACCGGTTTGGGTTTTCTCTCTCTCCCCGTCAGATCGATTCTTGGCCGTTCAGATCTAATCTGGCGGCTCAGAAAGAAGGATACCCCTTCAATCGGAATTTTGTGAATAAGCCCTTACAATTATTTCTGATTCAACCCACAGTCCAAAGCGCGTTTACATATTTCGTTTTCTCTTTTTAAAAGCGTATTTTGGTTCGGTTTTATTGAAATACGTTTTCAGTTATTCATAGTTTTGCCATTCAACTTGTGGTAGCCATAAAATCTCCGTTTTAACTCCGATTTGATCTGTTCAAGTTGCGTTAGGTTCATAATTAAGTAATCTACATGTTTATGTTACTATAAAGTAGATTTCCAACTTTTAAAATTCGAGGTTAGGTTTAATATATTATTTTACAAAAGGAAATCTTGTTTAACTCATAACTTTTTCGTTTTAGCTCCGAATTTTGTGATCTTCGTGTCTGTGTGATCGTAGCGAGACATAGATTCATTTTACAAACTTTTCATCTTGATTTTATGCTGATTGGTGTATTGTTCTAATCTATAGTTTTTGTTTGCTATGCATGATTGTATGGATGCCTGTGTGATTGGTGTATTGTTCTAATCTATAGTTTTTGTTTGCTATGCATGATTGTATGGATGCCTGTGTGGTGCTGATTGATCTCGAGTAGACAGTGAGTTTTGTGTTGGTGATCTGGAGCAACTTTGAGGATCAAGACCAGCAGCGATACTTTGAATTAAGGCAAGTATAATATGAGGCTCCTTGTTACCTATTCACTTTAATGCAATCTCAATTCATGTGTATATGTTAATGAACTGCTTGGAGTCTACCTACTCTGATATTGATTATCCTATCCTTGATATACCTATGGGTTTAACATGTGGGTAGTATGCTCAGTTTGCTCTAACTAATATTGATTAAAGAATACACTTAAAGATATATGCAACATGGTAGTAAAAGATGCTTTTTAGCAACATGGAACCAAGGGGGTTAGAGCATTGGGCCTTTTCTTAGGGTGCTCTAGTTTCTCTCCGTAAGGACTCATCTTTAAGTGACAACCCAGGATTTACAGTACAACCATGAGGACTATATGGCTCTGGTCTTAGTCTAGTACCTTGCTCTTTCTAGTTTGTAGCATTTTACTGAAAGGGCAAGAGGGGCATACCGGGTTGGGTATGGGCCTCATCCCTTTGGTGTGTACTATGCTGCGTGTATCAGTGCCACTTTTGGAGATGACTCCATAACACTTGGGAGATGGAATCCTTAGCGACTGCTTCTTATTAGAATGACTGGGGAAAAGCTTCGTAGTGTACCCTACCTGCTCACTTTGGAAGTGTTTTGGGAGTTGCAAACCCGGGCATATGGGTAACATGACTCATGGTGAAAGTGTACAACCTCTGCAGAGTGTAAAACTAATATATCAGCCATGCTCACGGTCACGAGCGGCCTGGACCCTTACTGAATAGTTGGTTACTCGGGGTGGTTTGGGTTATGATTAAATTGCTGATATCTCTAACTATTCACATTCGGGAGCCTAAGCATAACTTAGCAACTTATGATTAATAATAAAATATGACCAACTAAAAGTGCTTACCGCAGTTCAGCCGTGTCAAGTCTTTTGAGCCTGCATCCCCTCATGTTATGCTTGCTAAGCGGTAGTAGCTTACGCTTGTTTTATTCAAATACTTTGGCAAAATCCCGGATGGGTACCAGATGGAGGTTCTTCAGTGGAGTTTCCCAAGAGGTGTTAGGCTTATGATCAACCAGTTGACGATTCCTGTGGTGTTGGAGGCTTCGCTAGAAGAATAGAGTTATAGTATATACTGTAAAGTAAGACTATGTCTTTTGTAATAAATACTTATGCGATATGTAATAAAGGCATTGTCTTTGATATTATCCCTTCATTTGTAACTATATGTGTGAATTGAATTCCTGGGCACACATATGGTGTGTATCTAATTTTGTCCTTAAAACCAGGTGCTACACAAAAACACAAGTCAAAGCCAAAGCCAAAGAGGTGTTTTGAGTGTCGACAAGAATGTCACTTTGCCCATGAGTGTCAAACTCCACCACCACAACCCTTGCCCAAGCATGCTAGATCCTTTGCTTTCAATGCTCATTACATGCTTAGAAAGGATTCTAGTGGAAAAATGAAAGTCATGTTCTTAGGATCTCCCGACAAGAATAGGCCTAAGAAAATTTGGGTTGCAAAGTCACTTATTGAGAAAGTCAAGGGCCCTCAACAAGTTTGGGTCCCTAAACAAGCTTGATCTCTTATGTGTAGGTGAACTACAAGACCGGTGGAAGTCATTGGGTAATTGATAATGGTTGCACTCAACATATGACCGGTGATCCTCGTATGTTCACCTCACTAGATGAAGAAGTAGATGGCCAAGAAAGGATAACATTTGTTGATAATTCAAAGGGCAAAGTTCAAGGATTGGGCAAAGTGGCAATATCAAATGATTATTCAATTTCAAATGTGCTATATGTCACTTCATTGAGTTTCAACTTGCTATCCGTTGGTTAATTATGTGATCTTGGTTTTCAATGCTTGTTCACGAAGAAGGAAGTGGTTGTATCTAAGAAAGATTGTGATCAAGTTATATTCAAGGGATTTAGATACAACAACCTATATCTAGTGGATTTCACCTCAGAAGATGCTAACTTGAAGACATGCCTATTCACCAAAACATCACTTGGGTGGCTATGGCATAGAAGACTTGCTCATGTTGGGATGAGCTCAATCAAGAAGTTTATGAAGAATGAATTGGTGAGAGGGTTGAAGGATGTAAAATTTGAGAAGGACAAGCTTTGTAGTGCATGTCAAGCCGGTAAGCAAGTTGCAAACACTCATCCTACAAAAGCTTACATGTCAACAACACGAGTGCTAGAGCTCCTTAACATGGATCTTTTTGGACCAACAACCTACAAGAGCTTGGGAGGAAATCTCTATTGTCTTGTGATTGTTGATGACTACTCTAGATATACATGGGTATTCTTCCTTCATGAGAAGACCGAAGTTGCATCATGTTTCAAGAAGTTTGCCAAGAGAGCACAAAATGAGTTTGAAGTGAAGCTCAAGAAGATAAGAAGTGATAATGGAAAAGAGTTTGACAACACAAACATTGAAGCTTATTGTGATGAAGTTGGAATCAAGCATGAGGTCTCCGCAATATATACTCCTCAACAAAATGGTGTAGTTGAGAGAAAGAACCGGACACTTATCACACTTGCAAGAACAATGCTTGATGAGTACAATACACCCGAAGCTCTATGGGCGGAAGCTATCAACACCGCATGTTATGCATCTAACCGCCTATTCCTTCAAAAGTTTCTTGGCAAGACACCTTATGAGTTGCTCAATGGGAAGAAGCCGGATGTCTCATTCTTCTAGGTGTTTGGTTGCAAATGTTACATCTACAAGAAGCGGCAACACCTAGGGAAGTTTCAAAGACGTTGTGATATTGGCTTTTTTGTTGGTTACTCATCAAAGTCCAAAGCATATCAAGTTTTTAATCATGCCACCGGCTTGGTTGAAGAAACATATGATGTGGAATTTGATGAATCTAATGGCTCCCAAGGAGCACATGAGAATCTTGATGATGTAGGTGATGAACCATTGATGGAGGCTATGAAGAACATTTCGATTGGAGACATCAAGCCTAAAGATGATGAAGATGATGTACAGGTGGTTGATCCACCTTCTTCATCAAATGTGCCACAAGATGGTGATAAAGATGGGAGAGTAGAAAATGAAGATACTCATGTCTCTCATGATCAAATGGTGGCACAAGCTCAAGGTGTTGATGCTCCACAACCTCCCCCTCAAGTGGTTAATAGAAGAAATTCACCTCTACTTCAAGCTCATCCACAAGATCTCATCATAGGGAGTCCTTCAAAGGGTGTAATGATTCGCTCTCAAAAACTTGCTTTATTTATTGAACATCACTCTTTTGTCTCTTGTGTTGAACCTAAGAATGTAGAAGAAGCTCTTCAAGATTCCGATTGGATAAATGCCATGCATGAAGAGTTGAACAACTTCACTCGCAATGAAGTTTGGACTCTCGAAGAGCGACCACAAGGTGCAAGAGTCATTGGAACAAAGTGGGTGTTCCGCAACAAGCAAGATGATCAAGGCATTGTAGTGAGGAACAAGGCAAGACTAGTTGCAAAGGTGTTCTCTCAAGTTGAAGGGTTGGATTTTGGAGAGACCTTTGCACCAGTTGTAAGACTTGAAGCCATTCGTATCCTCCTTGCATATGCATCGCATCATGAAATGAAATTATATCAAATGGATGCTAAAAGTGCATTTTTAAATGGCTTCATAAATGAACTAGTCTATGTTGATCAACCTCCCGGGTTTGAAGACCCTAGATATCCTAATCATGTTTATAGGTTGTCCAAGGCGTTATATGGGCTTAAGCAAGCCCCAAGAGCGTGGTATGAGCGCCTTCGGGATTTCCTTATTAAGAAGGGCTTCACCATTAGGAAGGTTGACACCACACTATTCACCAAGAAGCTTGATGGAAAAATCTTCATTTGTCAAGTATATGTTGATGATATCATATTTGGATCATGAAACGAAGATTATTGCAAAGAATTTGGTGAATTGATGTCGAAGGAGTTCGAGATGTCAATAATTGGAGAACTTACATTCTTTCTTGGTTTTCAAGTCTAGCAAATGAGAGAAGGGATTTTCATCTCTCAAGAGAAATATACCAATGATCTTCTCAAGAGGTTCAAAATGGATGAATGTAAGCCAATCAAGATACCAATGCCATCTAATGGACATCTCGACCTAGAAGAGAAAGGTAAAACGGTTGATCATACTCTCTACCGCTCTATGATTGGTAGCTTGTTATATTTGACCGCATCTAGGCCCAACATCATGTTTAGTGTGTGTATGTGTGCTAGATTCCAAGCTAATCCTAAGGAAGCTCATTTGGTTGCCGTTAAAAGAATCCTTAGGTATCTTAAGCACACACTAAGCATTGGTCTTTGGTATCCCAAAGGAGCTAGATTTCAACTAGTTGGCTATTCCGATTCGGATTATGCCGGTTGCAAAATTGATAGAAAAAGCACATCTGGAGGGTGCCATTTGCTTGGTAGATCACTAGTGTCTTGGTCCTCCAAGAAGCAAAATAGTGTGGCTTTGTCCACTGCCAAAGCGAAATACATTGCCGCAGGTGCTTGTTGTGCACAAATACTTTACATGAAGCAAACTTTGCTTGACTATGGTGTAGTTCTAGAAAAGGTACCTCTTTTATGTGACAATGAGAGTGCGGTAAAACTTGCTAATAATCTGGTTTAACACTCTCGCACCAAGCACATAGATATCTGCCATCACTTTCTTAGAGATCATGTTGCTAAAAATGATATATCACTAGAAGGTATAAGCACCGAGGATCAATTGGTGGATATCTTCACTAAATCGCTAGATGAGGCTATTTTTTGTCGGTTGAGGAATGAGATCAATGTGCTTCATTTTGGTAACTTTACTCGAAAATGAGCTTGTGTTGTCCCTTTCATTCATTGTAATATACAACATGTTTAATTTTTGGTAATGCATTTAGGGCTTGTCTAACATGGTTAAGATAACCGCCGAAAAGCGTGTGAAGAAGCTTAACCTTGGATCAAACTTGACAAGCAACTAGAATTACTTTCAAGTATTGCATTGCATATGCATGTGTGTCGCTTTGTCATTTCCTTTCGATTACCCTTTTATTGCCTATTTTCTTAAAAAGAATTATAGCCTAAGGCAAAATATTTTAAAAAATTAGAGGGTTTGAGAGAGGTCACTCACATCAGTCCCAATTGGTGTTTATTTGAGTCTTATTGAAGTTGGGACTTGATTGGAAAAAGGCAGCGCGAAGGAACTTTGAAGAATCGCTGAAAATTGGCGACCGGATGCTGCACCGGACTCTAGATTCCAGCGTCCGGTCAGTTCACAGGAGGTGAACAGAAGCGCACAGGAGTGATCGGGTGCTAAAACAGTGATCATCCTATGTCTGGTGTGAAGGTGCCCCTGCATCCGGTTAAGCAAAGAAGACGATCTTAGGATCAATCGGACTCTGGCTGCGTCCAGTCAAGGGTAACCGGACGCGTCTGGTCGCGACATGAGAGAATTTGGACCTCTTTGTAGTCGACCGGACTCCCGGAGGTAGCGTCCAGTCATTGCCATCGGAGCATCCGGTCAGTGGAAAATGTGTGGATCTAGAACTCTATTCCGTTTCCCTTCTTAATCCAACATGGGGGGCCACCTTATAAGACTTTGTACGCCACGCCGCTATTTGCCCTAATCGAGTTTGCTCTGTCGTGTCCGCATACACCCACGTGCCGCGCCGTCGTTTGCCCAAGCTTGAGCCTACGCCACCATTCACTGCCTCCACTGTCGCACCATCACGCTCGCATCCACACAGTCTTGCTAACCCTAACCCTAGCCATTGTGACCCGGTGGTGCCCCGTGGTTCGTTCCTCTACTGATTGGTCGTCGGTTCACTGGTTCGTCAGGTAGCAAGCCATCGCCTCTAATTTTGTATCTACTGCTTGCTTCTTACGGCTTCGCATCTCTAGATGTATATTGTGATTATTTATATATCCTATCTATTCTATCATGTAGCAAGTCGGTGCTCTTGTGGTTGTCTTTGTAGTTGTCAGTTAACTCGGGGCCAAGTCCACGAGTACGGATCGAGACCAAGCCTCGCAAGTGTTGGTTGGCAGTTGATTCTTGTCCGTGGTAGTAGTTATCTTCAGCTCCAACAATGGCACGAGTCAAGAATGCCGAAGGTGGTCCCGATGATGAGGATCCAAGGTCTACGCCTCGCCTGACTGCTCAAGAGAAGGGGAAGGCAAAAAAGACCACAACAAAGAAGTGGAAGCTCGTTGATGTGGAGGCCGAGAGAGCAGCAGCAGTGGCAGCCACCGCTGAGCGAGCAGAGAGAGGTGGAGCTCAGTGTGGTATCCATATTGTAGATCAGCTATCACCAGCTCAGAGGGCCGCCGTCGAGAGGGTTGAGAGTCTTCATGGTAGTCCTGCTGGGACTGTCATGCTTGGAGGACGACGTGTTGGTATAGAGGAGAGTCAACCTCAGGGGGAGACTATTGAGCAGCAAACACAGCTAGCAGAGCAGTCAGAGGATACTCAGCAGGTAGAGCAGACTAAGCAAACAGAATAGGTAGCACCGTCACAGCTTCAACGCTTTGGTCGTACACGTACTCAGGTGTCGCTGAGGCCTGAGACATAGAGGAGGGGCTCTCATCCACCTCCTAGACCATAGGGTCCACCTCTGGTTACTGACCTTGACCTAAGGGCAGCCACAGCCAAGCAGGTGCAGCAGCTCCATTTCATGTAGTTTGAGGACTGGTTTCCGCTGAGGCAGGATGAGCGTGCTTCAGAGCAGTTCTATACACCACTACAAGAGGACTTTTATAATGCTTATCTGAATAGTGGAGTTGCATTCAGATCTTAGAGAGTTTGCTCCATTGAGTCACTTGTTGCAGCTGTAGGCGAACAGATTTGTCCCCATCTATCATATCTGCCAGGGTTGACAAACCTTCTTAGATAGACTGGCCGCTATGTTCCATCATGGGTCCATGAGTTCTACTCTTCACTTTAGATTGACCCAAGGCACAGATTCATACACTTTGCATTCAAAGGTCGTGACTATAGGTTGTAGAGCTCGAGGGTCAGAGAGATTCTCAGGATTCCAAAGTCACCCATTCGCCTTCATGAGGTTTGCTATGGTCAAACAGAGCCTCCGAGATGCCCTCATGGTGGACTTTTGCCACCCACAGATCTGATCTGAACATGCATCATAGAGCCATTCGGCGAGGGGTTGAGCAGGACACCACGTGACCTTACTCCTACAACTCGGCTTCTTGATGCTATCCTGAGGAGGACTCTGCTTCCGAGGATGGGTTACCACGAGGGTTTGACTCGCATTCAGTTGTGGTTAGTGAATTCTCTGGTGCAGCAGACCGTATTTGATATTTGGGATGTCATACTATCAGAGATGGAGGACACTCTTGCAGAGGGGTTCAGAGGTCACCGCCAGCTGCCTTATGCTCACTGGATCACCTTATTGATTCGAAAGGCAGTTACATAGAAGTCCCCAGAGATGATGGCTGAGTACACAGGTGCTACTACAGAGTTCCCTCCATATAACATGACTCAGATGCTCCGCCACAGTAGTGCGAGGTCACCTCGCCAGCCGAGTCATCGCCTAGAGGTCCCAGAGACAACAACCCAGCAGGATGAGATCATCAGGGGCATTGCAGCAACAGAGGAGGAGCAGCTAGATGCTTAGTAGGAGGGTGTGGTCAAGAGAGACCCTAGTGATAGCTCTGATGATGATTATTAGCCTATTCCTCAGATGCCTCCTCAACCACATGATAGAGAAGCCAATGGATCAAGCTTAGCACCACCACAGCCATCGTAGACAGATCTAGCACTTCTTGCCGTACTTGAGCAGATGAGGTAGGACCAGGCATGCTAGGCATAGGAGACAGTAGCTACACTTGCATAGGTTCAGGCTCGATAGGATGAGTTCTAGAGGCAGCAGCAGGCCATGTAGCAGAAGTAGCTCATGATCCAGCAACAGTTACTTGCATTCATGCAGCACGTTTTGTCTGCTATTGGGACCGCTCCTCCACAGACTACACCTCAGATTGGCCAGCCTGCCACCACTTTAGTGACTCCAGCTGTACAACCTAGTGGGCTTCAGAGTTAGGGATAGCTAGCTACTCAGTTTGCTTCACCTACAGAGCATGTGTCCTAGTGGTTTGCTTCGCCAGTGATAGCCAGGGTCCTCACTTCACTCCTATTGTTATGGGCTTCACTCTGCCTCATAGCTCTTTAGTGCTAGTGGCTCACACCCCAGTATCTAGGAGTCTCGGTCTGACTTTCAGTGAGCTTATAAGGTAGCCTACACCACTAGAGTTGTGAGTCCCAGTACCTACCACAGTTGCTCCAGTTACTGGGACTACAGAGATGCTCCCATCATCTGTTGCATCATCAGAGCCACCACCTACAGTGATACTTCTAGAGTCATAGGCCGCGCTAGTTCCTGAGCAGACCCAAACCACTTCACCTTCACTTGCAATGACAGAGGGTCAGACTGCTCAGAGCTTAGGGTCAGAGGATGATGCTGCACAGTTCTAGATTTCTCACCACACCTCAGCGCCCAACTCGTCTGCTCCTGCCTCGCCGTTTGACCCTTAGGTTTTCGTGCTTGACGCCAAAGGGGGAGAGGGATCAAGTATGTTAGATCTAGGGGGAGCCATACATATAGGGGGAGCTTATGATTCATTTCTATTGGCTTTTTATGTGTGAAACATTATGCACTCATGTTTACCTTTATGCATTGCATTACATACTTATGGTGGTAATACTTATGTGACATGTGTGCTCTGTATTTTGATTTATATATATGTCATGTCACTTGGTTATGCTTTGCCTTGCTTCCACGTTTTACTCTGATTCAAATGAGCTTTATTTCTTGTACTCATGCTTGTTTCAGATCTATTGAGTACACCATGTTGGCTTGGGTCATATAAGCATGTCTAACTCCTTTGCTCTTATTGTCAAAAGCTTATATGAACCAAGCATGTTGAAAACCTCATCTCTTTTACATATTCGAGGTTGTATTGTCATGAATCACCAAAAAGGGGGAGATTGAAAGAATCTAGGCCCCTAGTTGGGTTTCGGTGATTAATGACAATACGACATTACTATGACTAATGTGTGTTTTGTAGAGGCAATTAAGTTAGGTCATGGTAATGGCAATTGATTGGGCAATCATGATGGTCATGCCCCTAACGATGGAAATTATTTTAGTTTTCAAAGGATGGATGACAAGGTTAAGGATGGACTAGTTCTAAGTGTTGTTTGGTGTTGAAGAGACACTTAGAGTAGTTTAGGACTTTATTTTTCCTTTGGCCATACTATTAAGGGGGGTATGGACTAGTAGATTGACCTAGGTGAATCTAGTGGGTTAGGTGTGGTGCACACTTGTCAAATCTAGCACTAGGTAGCTCCGGAGTAACCCTAAGATCAATTGGAGCAAACTTCATTCACATATGATTTCGAGTTGAAAGTGAATGGAGGGTCAAATGACTGATTGGACGCTGAAGGGTGAGTTCGATCAGTTCATTTGATCAACTGGAACCATCTGGTTGCGACCAGACACTGAGTGAAAAGTGACCAGACACTGAGTGCCAGAGTCCGGTCAACTCTAGAGAGGGAGATTCTTGATCAGACACGTCCGATCAGTGCTGATCGGATGCTAGTTAGGATCTGGTAACTGACTGGACGCTGAACAGCGAAGTGATCGAATTCTAGGTGCCAGCGTCCGGTCAACATCAGTAAGGTTCTAGAGAGCAGTTTTTGTGACCGGACATGTCCGGTCAGTGATGACCGGACGCAGGTTAGAGTCCGGTTAGAACTTAACTGTTCTTTCTAACACAGTGGTGGGGATAACTGCCCGGAGCGTCCGGTCACCCTAACCGAAGCGTCCAGTCACCCCACAGAGTGATGGCTCAGCCTCCAAACGTTATGTTTTGAATGAGGGGGTATAAATACTTACTCCACTCATCTAAGGGAGGACTCTTGCCCATTTGTTCAGCTGAGAAATACCCTTGAGAGTGCAAAGGAGAGCAAGAGCCTAGTGAGGTGATTGAGATTTGAGAATCCAAGATTAAGGCCTTATTAGTGCAAGGAGAGTAGCAAGTGTGCATCCACCATTCTCATTAGGCCTGTTGTGGTCAAGTGAGAGTTTGTGCTTGTTACTCTTGGTGATCGCCATCACCTAGACAGCTCGGTGGTGATTGGAAGCTTGGTGATCATCCGGCAGAACTTGTGGATGACCCAACTCAAGTTGTGAGCGGTTGTGGGCGATTCACCATGATAGAGTGTCAAAGAATCAACCCGTAGAGAGCACTTGATCCTTGCGTGGATCAAAGGGGAGCTACACCTTTGCGCGGGTGCTCTAACGAGGACTAGTGGGGAGTGGCGACTCTCTAATACCTCGGCAAAACATCGCTGCATTCCTTTTCCTCTCTTTACTTTAAGCATTTACATTTGAGCAATTCATTTCTTGTCTTTACATTAATAGAATTGCCATGCTAGAGTAGGATTGGAACCTAGGGTGCAAAACTTTTGTGCGGTAGAACAATAGGAACACATTCTGGGCACAAGGGGTGAAGTGGGTTAAGTGTAGGGTTTAATTATTGCAAGGAATTTTAGAATTAGCCCAATTCACCCCCCTCTTGGGCATCTTGATCCTTTCAGTCCTGGCAGAGGGGGCGACACCGGGGCTCATTGCCTGCTAGCATAGCCTCATGGAGTGGACAAAACTCACCATAGCAATTGGAGACGTAGGCCAGGCTCCCAAAGTTGAGGACCTAGCCCGGAGCGAAGGCGCCGACCATGATGAAGAAATCATCGGTGAAGCAGATACCACTGTCTAGGGTGGTGCTGCTTCCTCCAGTGATGAGACGGGTGGCTCTAGCCACCATAGTGCTAGAATTGCACTTGACGATGCCCCCTACCTAGCGCGCCAGCTATCACGGGGTCGAAACCATGGCAAGCATTATTGTTTGAGTCGGTGTTAGAGTACGGTTATCCGGTGGCTCGGGTGGACTCAAGATAGGTTGGGTACATGGCAGTTTGGGAGAACTACTCTACGGTCTATGTGCGCCAGAGTACAGGATGGTCTTGTAGTGGTGCGCCATGGATCGTGGTGATGTCTTGGTACTGAAGAGGCCTTGGGCATCATCCTGCTGCTCTTTTTTGACACTCTGCATGTCTAGTTGTGCCTGCTTGGACTAGCCTCCCTCGGGTGAACCTTCTAGAGTTTTGTTAGTGGCGAAGGAGGTCAGCTCTAGGGGCTGACGTGCGGGCCCAAAGCCCTTGAGCCCTGGGAGGCCGAGGGAAAGCTTTGTCTTCTTGTGTCACACCCTGGACGTGACCCTATTGGGGGAGTAGTTGGCAGGGCCACGCCTAGGGAGCGGTGCTAGGGAGCCCCCAAGCATCGGTAGCCTGAGGCTTGTCTTCTTGCACCTAGGACTTGGCTAGCGTCGTTAGCTAGGTAGGAGCCAAGGGCCGGGCCTAGACGTGCCGTAGATCTGGTGCCTAGGGCTCGGATGAGCCCCTGAGCCCCAAGAGACAGTCATGGCAAAGTCAGGCTTGGCTGGGTCTCTTTGCCAGAGGGTGTGCGTGAGCGTGCCCGATGGGCATAGCCCCTGAGCCTTCGGGTGATCTTGAAGGGGTCAGTCGAGGGGTCTTCTTTGGTTAGGAACCATTGGACCCAAGGCTTAACATACCCATATGTTAGGATCTCGTCAAGTGGTGCGGCCGCACCCTAATGGCAATTTCATGCAACCACCTTCTGCATGGTGGTTCGTTGTTGGGCCAGGAGCACAGCCATGCCGGTGGTTGGCCCAGGATGGGTAGGTGGGCTTTTCTCTTTATTTTACACTTTCCTAATTGCGCATTTTGACTCTATTCCCATGCATTTCTTGTATGTGTCCTACAAAACAATGATTCTCCAATACATGTGGAACTAGGTCAATATAAGTAACATACGTGCGTGAGATATGCTAGTTCTCCTCTTTTTTGTATCTTATTTGGTGGTCGAATTTGGTCGATAAGGACCTCCTACAGTGCACACTATCTTGACAACATGTTCTTGCTTTTATTGTAAAGGAAGGCTCTTTTCTTTTTTTTCTTTTAGTTTTATTATTTTTTATGATAATCCGGGGTATCTCCCAGTAGTGCTTTATTTATGGTCGTAAGCTTGACCTTGGAAAATTCATCTTGTAGCTATCAATGGTGGTGTAGTTCCCAACTTTACCACCAAGCATTTAACGTTATCGTTCAAGCTGCAAGGTTAGCGCCACAGTGCAACTATGGGATTTGTAGTATTTGTGGTAAACAAAAGCATCGACAACCATCCTCTTAAAAAGTTTGGAGATGAGGATCAAGAGATGGTTGCGATCCTCGTAGAAGCATGTGGCCCTAAGTAACACAAACTCTGGAGACTCCAAAAGTGAGCATGAATCAAAAGGGGTTTCGAAAGCGAAGCTTTCATGCTCGTAAGTGGAATCCTTCCTCTTGGATTCCAGAGTCAGTGCTACAGGGATGTCCATGGCACTGTTTTCTTTCTTACAAGATATATCGTGTAACGGCAATGTTGAATCTCGACCACTTTTGAGAACAACGTTCTGGTGGCCAAAGGGACACGACTCAAGTTCGAGCGAGGGTGACGAAGGACGTTCTGTTTCACATGGAAACCTATGTGAAATGAATGGGGATATGAACTTCACCTCCTTGAACAGGTCATGATTGGGAAGAAGCTCCACCATTGGGATTTCTATGTGAGTGGTGGAGGTAGTTTTCCCAAACTCTTCACTAAGGCTCCCATGGGGATTTTTTTTCTTGAAAATGTTTGTCCAACGGGCAGCCTATGAGAAGATCAAACTCAAGGTGCCACGAGCGCGCGTGCGTGGGCTGCTGTGACAGGCCGGGCCGTGCACTGTTGCTGCTGGGCCGGTTACTGTTGCGGTAGGCCGGGCCAAAATGAACAGTAAATAAAGTTTCGAGTTTATTTAATTTTTAGAAGCAGATTTCGATGAATTTTGTCTAGTTTAATATCTCTGTTAAATTTTGAACCAACGGGATAATTTTTCAGAGAATATTTGAGAAAAGTTTAATGGTTCTGAAAAATAGATAATGAATTTTTTTCATGTTTCCGCTGCTAAAGAAATAGTTTATTCTCCGGTTATTTTGAACCAACTTGATATTTAATTGGAGAAAAAGAGATTTTGACATGATTATGATGTTGTTATTTTCTGACCAACGTTGTTAATAACAATATCATAATTTTAATGATTGTATACATTATTATTATTTCTGCCCAACGGTGATGTAGATTTAATGTATAAACAGTTGTATGTTTTAATTTTGACCAACGTTGGAATCAAGACATGTAACTGTTGTTATTATTTATGTTCTGACTCTATATGAATTGTGTTTTCAGGTAGATACAACTTGATGGGTTGTATCAAAGAGATCCCCACTCTCAAAGGTGACAACTACACGGAGTGGAAGAAAAAGATTGACCTGGCCTTTACCTTGGCTGAGGTGGACTGGGTAGTCACCTCACCATGTCCCACTGAGCCTGTGGCACCGGTGAGGGAGAGAAATGAGGCTGATGCCACTTGGGCAACTAGAGAGAGGGATTTTGAATCCCAAAAGATGTCCTATGACCTTGACCATAGAAAGTGGGTCACTACCAACAAGAAATGTTTGGCTGTGATAAAGAACACGATTGAGCCTGCAATTGTGGGCTCAATCCCAGAGTGTGACACGGTCACCGAGTACCTTGATAGAATAAAGAGTTAGTTCACTGGCTCTTCAAAGACATATGGTACCCAACTAATAAAGCAGCTAGTGACAGAGGTACTCTGGAAATGGTGGCATAAGAGAGCACATACTAAGGATGAGCAATTTGACATCCAAGCTAAAACCAATGGATCTGGCTCTCAAGGAAGAGTTCCTTATCCATCTGATTTTTGCTTCCTTGCCAAAGGAATTTGACACTTTTGTTGTCAACTACAACATACAGCCCGAGAAGTGGGACTTAGAGAGTCTCATGGCTATGTGTGTGCAAGAGGATGAGAGAATGAAAGCTGCCAATGGTGGCACTATCAATTATGTGAAAGGCAACAAGAAAAAGAATAATAATACTAACTCTTCCTCAAAGTCAAAGGGAAAGGGTCCCATGCTGCATCAGCCTCAGCAGAACAAGTTCACAGTAGAGAAAGACTAGTGTCTCTATTGCAAGAAAACGGGACATTATAAGAAAGATTGTCCCGATTACTTAAAGATGATCATGGCAAAGAAAGGTGAGAACATTATTACGTTCATAAATGAATCCCTGTATGTACAGTATTCGAAATCTACTTGGTGGATTGACTCAGGTGCAACTATTCATGTTGCTAATTCTTTATAGGGATTCCGTTCGATGAGGACTACACAAAGAATAGAAAGACACGTTAAAGTTGCAAATGGAGTCCGAGCAGATGTTGAAGCCGTTGGCAATCTTTCTCTAGAGCTTGCTGATGGCTTCACACTTTTACTTAGAGATGTACTTTATGTTCCCTCTTTACAGAGAAACTTGATTAGTGTTTCATGCTTGGACAATGATGGATATGATTGCCATTTTGGAAATGGCAAATGTAAGATAACATTTAATAATGCATGTGTTGGTCTTGCTATCTTACAAAATGAGCTTTATTTGTTATCACTACGTGATGATGTGAATGTTGTATGCGATGATGGGAACATTGCGTGCAACAATGAGAATGTATCCTCGTCTGCGGATGTAAATAGAAAACGAAAGAGAGCTTACGATGCATCATCGAAATTATGGCACTGTCGTTTAGGCCATATTTCGAGGGGGAGAATAGAAAGACTAGTTAAGAATGGTATTCTTCCTCCATTAGAGTTCTCAGATTTAGAACAATGCAGAGAATGCATAAAAGGAAAGTATATAAAGAAAATTAAGAAAGATGTCAAACGAAGCGTAGGAATTTTACAGATTATTCACACAGACATCTGTGGTCCGTTTCCTGTAAAGAATGTGGATGGTTATGATTCATTCATAACATTCACAGATGATTACTCCTGTTATGGCTACATTTATCCAATCAAAGAAAGAACAGAAGCATTGGATAAATTTAAGATATTTAAGGTAGAAGTTGAAAACTACACAATTTAAAGATTAAGATAGTCAGGTCCGACCATGGGGGGGAGTACTACGGTCGGCATACCCCATATGGCCAAGTTCTTGGACCTTTTGCAAGGTTCTTACAAGAGAATGGCATAGTAGCCTAGTATTCTACATCGGACGAACCTCAGCAGAATGGAGTAGCTAAAATACGTAATCGTACCCTGATGGATATGGTGCGCAGTATGATAAGTTACTCCACCTTACCGTTGAGCTTGTGGATGGAGGTGTTAAAAACCACCATTCATATTCTCAATAGAGTACCAAGTAAGTCGGTGCCCAAAACATCGTATGAGTTGTGGACAGGAAGAGTACCTGTAACACCCCGGGTGTTTAAGTATTAAAAACTGGACATATCATCATATGCATTGCAAGGCATTGGTCATATTGCAAACTTTGATATGCATTCACTAAAACAAGTTTACATTTATGTTATAAGTGTTGCTTGGTATTGTTTGAATCAAGTTTGAAATCTTTGTATTGATTTGAAATTCCGAAAACCCTGATTTTCAATATTTAAACCCTACCCTAAAAACCCATTTCAAAATCAAAGCATATTTTGGGGTTGACCCCAAAAGCAAAAGTGTAGAGCTTGACAAGTTATACAAAGTTTGTTTTTGGAGTTTTCAAAGTTGTTATGAAAAATTTGAAGTAATTTGAAAAGGCGAGATTATTTAAATGTTCCCTTTTTGAATTCAAATTTGCATTTCAAAATGTAGACCGAATTAGGGGGTGGTTATAAAAGCAAAGTTGTAGAACTTTAAATTTGGAGCAACTTTTATTTTTGTAGATTTTTGAGTTGTTACATAAATTTGGGAGTAATTTGGATTTTTAAATCGAATGGCAGTTTTGGTAATTTTGATGAACAGTAACCGCGGAGGCCAACTCACCGTCTACGATTTTCCTTCTGCTTCTAGACGCGACGGTGGCCGCCCTTGTCTTTGTGCTGGCACGGGAAAGGTTCCTGCGTGGCTTCTCCTTGCTTCTGAGCCACTCTATAAAGACTTCACCATCGCCGTTTTTCGCCACTCTCCTCTGTTTTCCAGTCGCCATCGCCGCTGCTCTGTCGTGCGTTTGCCGTCACCGTAGTGCCTCCACCATTTCGACAAAGCTTCTTCCAGCTCCGCCATTCTTCCTCGCAGCTGGCAACCTCACCGTCATGCTTGCGCCATTGTGGCCAGCGCTCTCCGGTGAGCCGTTGCTCTTGCTCAGTGTACCTCCAGGTTCGCCTTGATGTCGTGGTGCTTAATACCTTGTTGCTTGATAGTTTTGTCCACCGCAGTCGCCAGAGCACCGCCACCGTCAACGTTTTGCTCCGCCGTGGTTGCTCGGATCGTCGACCTGCTTCACCGTTGCTTCTCCGACCCCGTTCTTTGCTCCATTGAGTTCGGGGTGAGCTACTGGTGCTTCCTATGCACGTTGAACCACTCATTCGTTGTTCTTCCAATCCAGCTTTATGCTCCAGTGGGTTTAGGGTGAGCTCCTGGTTCTTTCCGAGTTGTTTATGTGAGCTCCTGGTTCTTTCCAAGTTGTTTGTGCGAGCTCCAGGTTCTTTCCGAGTTGTTTGTGTGAGCTCCTGGTTCTTTCCGAGTTGTTTGTGTGAGCTCCTGGTTCTTTCTGAGTTATTTGTGTGAGCTCCTGGTTCTTTCCGAGTTGTTTGTGTGAGCTCCTGGTTCTTTCCGAGTTTTGAAAATGAATTTTTCCTTTTTTCAGAAATGATTGAATAGTGCTATAATTTGTTATTTTTGTGTAGATTTATTTAGAGCTCCAAAAATTATGAAAATTTTTGTGTGACCTCTCTGTGATGTATATTATTTAGAAAAAATATGAAATGTTGTTTTCAGTACTTTATGAATGTGATAAAAATTGCTCAATTAATTAATAAATGAGTTTCCAGGATTTTTCTAGGCTTATTTATGTATCCAAAAATTATGAAAATTGTTTTGTCACTTAGTTATCATGTGATGAGCATTTACAAAAAAATTTGAGCTCAATTGGAACAAGTTGATTTATTTCATTATTCTTAATTAAATAATTAATTCATAAAAGCAAATAGTAACTTTTAATGATTTAGGTTTTGATTGAATTTTTGATTGAGTGATGTCCTTAGGTCATTAGTTGGTAATGATCCTTGGCAGTTGATGTGAGTGTTACGAAAATGGTTTAGTTAGTTTAACTTGTAACGGTACCGCGAAGGAAAGTTGTATTCAAGTTGTTAATTTTGCATCCATCATCAGGCATCATGTTTAGTATTCCGCATCATGTTAAACATGGCATTGTTACTACGTGTAGTGAACGAAGGTGAGCACGTGGTAGTTAATCAAGTGGTTGAGGAGGTTGATCCGTCTGTGGAGGTTGGTGTTAATATCGGTGGAACGACTCCGGACCTGGACTTTTCCGTCAACGAAGGCAAGCCCCGGACACATACAACCCTACCTTGTGTTTTACAAATTAATTTCGCTTTTGCTTTTCTTTACTGCATTAAGTGATTAGGAGTTAAGTAAAAGCCTAATTGGTGCATTACCAACCTTGTTATTCCATATTTACCCTGTTACCAGTTTTAAATTCGTATATGCCTAGTTTTGCTTAGCTATACTTAGAACGATGAAAGTCAGGTGATTACCTGTCATCTGCAAGTTTTAAATGGAATTTTGGTTACTTATGTTATCATGTGATATGGGAATGTGGTCTAATAAATCTAGACCGGGCGGACTCGGTGTATGGGAGCCGCAAGACATGGAGGTCTTGTGAGCGGGTTCTTTCCTCCTATGTCGATTAAGGTCCGTACCGTTGTTGAATTGCATGAGGTGAGACTTTGTAGTACTAACCGCATACTCCGGTAAGCCTTAACTTGGCTATTCTATTACGAGAATGGCTACTCGCGCACTGGGAGTGGAGAGATGGTGGGAATAGCGTGTACCCACGTGGCAATGGGCTGGATTGGTGGAGTACTGTATTCTCGAGTGGCGCAGACCCCGTTCTTGTTTTAGAAGATCCGAGGGTAGGTTGATATATGTAAGTCGGGGACCTACATATGTCGTGTGGTATGGAATTCCCAGCTGGGTTTTTAATCGGTTCGAATCGTCGTTGCTCCTCGGTTATGGAGACTCAACTCACTGTTCATCATCGTAGTATTAATATCTGGAACTTGAGGCTGGTTTGAGAAAGTGTTGGATACGAAGTTTCATGATCTCAATACGGATCGTGTCAGCTTTGTATATGATTTTATGAAGTTATAAATGTTGATATAAAGAATTTTGGTAAAAAGCTTTTACGCAAAAGAACTTTGATTATTGTTAAAGCCATACCTTGAATCCCATGAGCCTGCATTCCGGAGTTCTATCAGTTTTTATTTCGGTTAAGTCTTGTTGAGTACTTTTGTACTTAGGGTTCGTTGACCCTTGTTGCAGGTGAGGCTCATGAGCAGATCTGTTTTGGATCGTGCTGCATGACTGTTATTCAGTGCGAGGACGATAAGTAGATGTGTGGCTCTTGGGCAGGGCAGCCTATTTGTGTGTTTTGTATTATGTTATAATGCCACTCCACTACTAGGTTTTGTAATAATTATCGAACTTAGTTGTATGGTTTGAAACAAATGGTTTGTAAATTATGTTATTGTAAGTCTTCTGCTACTTTTACTCTGATGTATATATATTTGAATAAACTATTATAATACTGCAATGACTCTGTAATGTGATCCTGCTCGGAAATCGTGGATGATTCGGGGTTCCCCGAGGACACCCGACAGTCTTCTTAAGTTACCGGGAACATATGCATAGATGTCAAAGATCGTTGGACAGTGATAGGTGCATGTGGGCCCTATAATTTAGGAGGTTCTGCCATAGTACCCTCACTAAACCACTTATGTGTGTGGGGGAGTCCTGCTGGGGCTAAAGTATTTAACCCAAACATTGGGAAGCTAGATCCCAAAACAGTAAGTTGCCATTTCATTGGCTACCCAGAAAAGTCAAAAGGTTTTCGTTTCTACTGTCCAGACAGACATACAAAGTTTGTGGAAATGAGACACACTGTCTTCCTAGAGGATGAAATGATGAGGGGGAGCATGGTAGCTTGAAAAATTGACCTTGAAGAGAAGCGGGTGTATGCGCCCACTTCGATGATTTATGAGCCATTTTTCTCACTACCTACTGCCGCTGCATCGACAGTGCAAGATACTGTGGTGCCAACACCTGTTGTTATTCCACCTGTGGCAACAATGAATGACGATGAGGAACTTGTTCTTTAGGATCCTGTAGAACCTATTGCCACACATGAGGAGGATCAACAATAGCCTCAAACAGAAGATGTGCCAAATGTGAAGTCCCCTAGAAGGTCTCAAAGAGTTAGAAAATCAGCTATTCCTGCTGACTATGAAGTATACAACACCGAGGAATTTCAAATGGAGGATGATCCCACCTCATTTGAAGAAGCCATGAGAAGTGATCATTCATCAAAGTGGCTTGAGGCCATGGAAGATGAAATAAAATCTATGAATGCCAATAAAGTTTGGGACTTGGAAATAATTCCTAAAGGAGCCAAAACAGTAGGCTATAAATGGGTCTATAAAACAAAACTTGACTCTCAAGGGAATATAGAGAGATATAAAGCGCGACTAGTGGTAAAAGGCTTTATGCAAAGAGAAGGGATTGATTACAATGAGACCTTTTCTCCAGTCTCATGTAAGGATTCCTTCAGAATCATAATGGCATTAGTGGCACATTACGATTTAGAATTACATCAGATGGATGTAAAGACGACATTTCTCAACAGGGACTTGGAGGAAAATGTTTACATGACACAATCGAAAGGTTTTGTTATGGAAGGAAAAGAACGAATGGGATGCCATCTAAAGAAATCCATTTATGGATTAAAACAAGCTTCAAGACAGTGGTACTTGAAGTTTGATTAGACAATACAGAATTTTGGGTTTAAATAGAATGTAGAGGACAATTGTGTCTATGTAAAGTTTAAGAATGGGAAGTTTATCTTTCTTGTCCTGTATGTGGATGATATCGTACTTGCTAGTAGTGATGTCAGTCTACTACTAGAGACAAAGAAGTTTTTGTCCTCAAAATTTGATATGAAAGATCTTGGTGAAGCTTCGTTCGTTCTAGGGATCGAGATTCACCGAGATAGAAGTAAAGGGGTATTAGGACTGTCACAAAAGGCATACATAGAAAAGGTCTTAAAGAAATTCAATATGCACAAATGTAGTCCCTCACCTGCTCCTATAGTCAAGGGCGACAGATATGGGCATTTTCAATGCCCCAGGAATCAGTATGAGATCGATCAAATGAAAATGGTTCCATATGATTCAGCTGTTGGAAGCTTGCAATATGCTCAAGTATGTACGCGCCCTGACTTGGCATTTGTTACCGGGTTACTTGGCAGATTCTAGAGCAATCCTGGAATAGAACACTAGAAATTAGTAAAGAAAGTCTTGCGTTATTTGCAAGGAACGAAAAGCCTCATGATGATGTATAGAAGATTAGATTCACTCCATATAGTGGGATATTCAGATTCTGATTATGCGGGAGATGATAGAAAATCCACATCTGGATATGTATTCACTCTCACAAGGGGAGCTATTTCATGGAAAAGCTCAAAGCAAACCGTCACTACATCGTCCACAATGTATGCCGAGTTTATAGCGTGTTATGAGGCAATAGGGCAGGTGAACTGGCTAAAGAAGTTCATACCCGGTTTGAAGGTAGTTGACGACATCTATAGATGACTTAAGTTATACTGCGATAATAATCCGGCAGTATAGTATGCTCACAATAATAAGTCAAGTGGTGCTGCCAAACACATTGACATAAAGTTTTATGTTGTGAAAGATAAAGTCCGGGATCATGTCATAACTCTTGAGCATATAAGTACCGAAAAGATGCTCGCGGATCCGCTTACAAAAGGCTTACCACCCAATGTGTTCAGAGAACATGTAGCCGGCATGGGTTTAAGGGAAAGCCTATAATTCCTAGACAAAAGAAGTAATGGGAACAGGGGGTCCCGATCTTCTGTCAGGTAGTGGTAACTATCGTTGTGGCGGAGAGTGACACACCGATCCGGCTTCAGATCGAAAGATCGAACCCTGCAATCTTAGCACCACAACTCCTCTGGTTATCAACTAAGACACAGATCCAGTTGACCTCGCCAAGAAGGTTAATCCCTACCTACGCAACGAAGAACACAAGCAAGAACAAGAAAGAAAGCAACCAAATTGCAGATGAACGATTAATCTCATGAAGTTGGGGTCTCACAAACCGATGAACGGTGAAACTGTTCTTGACATATTAATCTAAGCAAAACCGAAAACCTAATGACGGTGGTGGCATATGATTATAAAGGTCTTAGGGTCATCGCCTACCCTGGACGCGCCCCCTAATGGGCCCAAACACGATACACGGTCCAACGGACCAAAAGACCGTGTCGTAGCACCCTGGTAGATTCTGGACGCTGACTTGTTTCGATGATTTCTGTTGATTCTGAAGGGATTTTTATGTGAGACCACTTGGATGGGCTTCCTTATCAAATTAGCTTTCCAACCATATGTGGATCGTCAAAAACGGAGTCCAGATGCATCCTAGGTGACTAGTTTAAGGCAGACTGGTCCTGGAGGCCGAGGCAGACTCGAAATCATGTTGGACCGGGCCTCCGATTTCTATTGGACGTCCTTGCTGGTCATCATCGCCTCCACCATGTCCTCTAAGTCCCTCATGACCCTCTCCAATGTTCCTAAGCAAGATAACATTATTAGGTAGTAGTCTATTCTCAAAAGTATGAAAAGGATCGCTTAAGAACGAGCTCACCTGTAAATTGAGTTGACGCATTCGAGCTCGGGTCATTGGACCTTGCATGACGGTTGGAGGATCAGTGGGTACATCCGAAGGAGTGATGTCCTCATCATCCTCCCCCTCTTGAAACTGAGTCGTCCTTGACTCAAGCTCATCTTCTTCTCCCAAACAAGGTTTCAAATCTACAATGTTAAAGGTGGGACTAACCCCGAACTCAGGTGGCCACTCAAGTTTGTAGGCATTATCATTTATTTTCTCAATTATCTTATAAGGACCAGCTACTCTTGGCATTAATTTAGACTTATGTAGCTCAGGAAATCTATCTTTTCTCAAATGTAACCAAACCAAATCACCCGGTTCAAGTTTAATTTCTTTTCTACCTTTACTACCAGCAATTCTATACTTTTCATTCATTCTTTCGATATTTGCTTTAGTTGTTTCATGCAACTTACAAATGAAATCAACACGCTCTCTAGCATCACTATGTGTTCTCTTAGTGGTAGGTAAAGGCAAAAGATCAATAGGAGCACGAGGGTTAAAACCATACACTACCTGAAAAGGACTTACCTTGGTGGTGGAATGTTCCGCCCTGTTATATGTAAACTCCACATGTGGCAAACACTCTTCCCACATCTTCAAATTGCGCTTCAAAATTGCTCTCAACATGGTGGACAAAGTTCGATTCACTACCTCAGTTTGCCCATCAGTTTGGGGATGACATGTTGTAGAAAACAGCAGCTTGGTCCCCAATTTATTCCACAAAGTGCGCAAAAAATGACTCAAGAATTTTGCATCGCGATCTAAAACAATAGTAGAAGGCATACCATGCAAGAGAATGATTTCTTGAAAGAAAAGGTCAGCAATATGAACAGCATGGTCACCCTTATGACAAGGAATAAAATGTGCCATCTTAGAAAAACGATCAACCACCACAAAAATACTATCTCTCCCCCTCTTAGTCCTTAGCAAACCCAACACAAAATCCATAGATATATCAGCCCAAGGAGTGGAAGGAACAGGAAGAGGCATATACAAACCATGTGGGTTCAACCGCGACATAGCTTTTTGACATGTGGTGCACCGAGCCACGTACCATTCTACATCTCCCCAAAAGAAATGTGTGGACAACACCTCCTCTGTCTTCTTGGCTCCAAAATGTCCCATCAATCCGCCTCTATGTGCCTCCTGCAACAACAAAAGATGAACGGAGCCAACTGGAATGCATAGGCGGTTAGCTCTAAACAAAAACCTATCATTGATCATAAACTTATTCCATGTACATCCCTCTCTACAATTTAGCACCACATCCTTAAAATCAGGATCAAGCGCATATTATTCTTTTACTGATTCAAGCCCAAAAATCCGATAATCAAGTTGGGACAGCAATGTATATCGTCTAGACAAAGCATCAGCAATCACATTATCCTTCCATTTCTTGTGTTTGATAATATAAGGAAAAGATTCAATAAATTCAACCCATTTAGCATGCCTACGATTCAGATTATGTTGAGAGCGAAGATACTTAAGTGATTCATGATCAGAATGAATAATAAATTCTTTAGGCCACAAATAATGATGCCACATCTCTAAAGAACGGACAAGTGCATACAATTTCTTATCATACGTGGAATAATTAAGAATAGGACCATGCAATTTTTCACTAAAGTAAGCAATGGGTTTACCATCTTGCATCAAAACACCACCGATGCCAACTCCACTAGCATCACATTCTAGCTCAAAAGTCTTACCAAAATTTGGAAGTTGCAGCAATGGTGCGTGTGTGAGCATGTCCTTCAAAGTGTCAAAGGACTCATCATGTGCCTTTCCCCAATGAAACACCACCCCTTTCTTCGTGAACTCATGCAACAGGGCAGCAATGGTGCTGAAATCTTTGATGAAGCGGTGGTAGAATCCTGCAAGACCAAGAAAACTCCTCACCTGTGTGACAGTTTGGGGTACCGGCCAGCTCTTTATGGCTTCAGTTTTCATCTTGTCCACCTCAATTCTCTGTGGAGTTACAACATAGCCAAGAAAAGAAACTCGATCCGTGCAAAAGATGCACTTCTCAAGGTTACCAAATAAACGTGCATCACGTAAAGCATTAAAAACAGCACGTAAGTGATCCACATGTTCATCAAAAGACTTGCTGTAAATCAATATATCATCAAAGTAAACTACCACAAAACGACCAATGAAAGCTCTTAAAACCTCATTCATTAAGCGCATGAAAGTGCTAGGTGCATTTGTCAAACCAAAAGGCATTACTAACCACTCATACAACCCGAATTTGGTTTTAAACACAGTTTTCCATTCATTTCCAAGTTTCATTCTAATCTGATGGTAGCCACTTCGCAAGTTAATCTTGGTGAAAATTATAGAACCACACAACTCATCAAGCATGTCATCTAGCCTAGAGATGGGATGACGATACCGAATAGTAATATTATTGATGGCTCTACAATCAACACACATACGCCAAGTTCCATCTTTCTTAGGAACCAAAAGTATAGGAACGGCACAAGGACTAAGGCTTTCACGTATATACCCGCGGTCCAAAAGGTCTTGGACTTGTCACTGAATTTCCTTAGTCTCCTCAGGATTGGTTCGATAGGCAGCACGGTTAGGCAAGGTTGCTCCCAGAATCAAATCGATTTGATGCTCTATCCCTCTCATAGGTGGCAGCCCCGGGGGTATCTCAGCTGGAAAAATGTCCTCATACTCCTGCAAAAGGTTAGTGACGGCAGGAGGCACCGAGCTAACAATATCATCAAGCGAATACATAGCTCGTTTGCATACCAAAGCATAGCAAATATCATCATCAGAAATTTCAGCAAAGTCATATTTTGTTGCAAGCATAACACCACCCTTCAATTTAATCCCTTCGGACCTAGAAATAGATGTAGACTTATCCTTTTTAGGTGGGAGAAAAGAATTAGCAACTTGCTGATTTTCAGATTGAACATCATTCAAACTAGCAGCGCGTTCTCTATCAGCTTGTACAATTTGAGCAGGGGTCAAAGGTACCAAAGTAATTTTCTTTCCTTTATGCACAAAGGTGTATTTATTACTTCTACCATGGTGTGTAGCATCATTATCATGTTCCCAAGGATGACCCAATAAGAGTGAACAAGCTTGCATAGGTACCACATCACAATCAACAGAATCAACATAAGAACCAATGGAAAATAATACTCTGCAAGTTTGTGTTACCTTTGCTTTATCAGAATCATTTAGCCACTGACATGGGTGTGGGCATGTGGTCAAGCCAAGCTTCTTGACCAAATCAGAACTCACCAAATTATTGCAGCTACCTCCATCAATAATGACACATGCTCGACGGTTGCTGATGACGAAGAAAATCTGAAACAAGTTTTGGCGTTGTAGCTTCTCAGATTACTGGACTTGTGAGTTGAGCACCCGCTGTACAATGATGCTCCTATAGGCCGTTGTGGCCTCGTCACCAAGGACTTCACCATCCTCCTCATCTGTATCTTGGTCTTCTCCATCCTCAATGTTAGAGGTGCTGATGTAACCATCTTCTATAGCATTGTATGCCCGCTGACTTGGGCAGTCCTTCTACACATGGCCAACGCCATGGCAGCGGTGGCACTGAATGCCCGAAGTGCGTCCTGTCGATGCAACGGATGAGGCACTCTTGGTAGGCACCTACAAAGAATTTTTACCTGAATCTGAAGGTCGTGCGGGAGGTGCCTTAGGTGTAGCGGTAACTCCAGAGGATGCTGGTCGCTTGCTCGCTGGTGGAGGTGGCCAAAAAGTGGTTGGCTTGGTCAGCCCCGAAGATGGTGCCGAGCGTGGCGTGTATCTGGTGCTGACCTTGCTCTTGCTCTGTTGTTCACGCCCCTGCAATTCCTTTTCTACAAGCATAGCAAACTGAAACAACTGGTTGACAATGTTAAATTCTTTATAATCAACAATGTCCTGAATCTTGCGCCTCAAACCCGAATAAAAATGACAAATGAAATCTTCGTTCCCCTCGACAACACTACAACGCATCAATCCCTTTTGGAGCTCACCATAGTAATCCTGTACAAATTTATCTCCTTATTCTAAATGCATCAATTTCTTACGCAAGTCTCTATGATAAGAAGGAGGTACAAAATGATCACGCATATCTACCTTAAGTTCTTCCCACAAACCAGGTAAAGCATCCTGTGCAACTAGCCCATTCCACCAAATAATGGCAAAATCCTTAAACTCACTAGTAGCTTGTCGAACTCTATGAAGCTTAGGCACAAGGTGGGCGCTAAACTTTTGTTCTACTATCATCTCCCAATCAAGATATCCCTCAGCGTCATAATGACCCAAAAAAGATGGTATTGTGAACTTAATCTTAGCATAAGGATCATCGGGCACACGGTGATTATTACCTTGATGGTGGTGGACACCACCCATACCTGTCGTGTTGCGGCGAAGACATCATCATAAGCTTGCTTGTCGAAAGGCTACTCGATCTATGTCCCCACTGGCATCATGCACCGTGTCTTCTGGCAAGAGACCATCGGTGTTGCTGCCAGAGACGTCGTTATTGCCTGCCACAAAGGTTTCCAACTCAGTAACCTTGTTGGTTAGCGTGGAAATTCATTTGTCCAATCTCTCCATGCTGTTGCTAATGTTGAGTTCAATGAGTGTGTCAGTGACGGCCTTCCTGATGGCCTCATTCATCTGTTTTTGGGCATCTTCTACAACAGCTTGCAGTTGCTCTTGGCTGACACACTCGTTGAAACCCTTAGGATTGTTATCTCCAGTCTGATCATCTCCTGCCATTGTAAACACAAAAACAGGAACAAATGGTGAAAGTTATCCCTACCAAATGACTACGTGGTTGCAGTTGTAGTGGTGTCACTTTTCACATCAAGTGGAAGCATCTTATCAAGCTCTTACAAAGTTCTTACCAACACAAGCAATGGGCGGTACAACCGGCGGCTAGTTCGTGATACCTATGAGGCAGTGGTACCGAGATTGCAAGGCCCTTTTTCTGTACTGATCTGAAGAGTTTGTGGAGCTTGGAAGGCACACAAAGAATAATATGTATATTTGGCACACAAGTCAGTAACAGAAAGTAATGCTGAATTATAGTCCAAACTACTTGTTCTCGTTGCTAGTCTAAAACGTTTCAAGTACCAGGTGTGTGACAAATAAGTATGGTGGATAGCAAGGTGACAGGTGTGTGAAAAACAAGTATGGTGGATTGCAACAGCAACACAAACAAGGAACCAGATAGCACACGCTAATACATCTCACTTTGGCCTTCTCTATGTGCTCCTCTAGATATTGTTCCTCTTTTGCCCCTCTCTTTTTTCTATTTTTGGGCAGTCGTTGTTTTTTTGGGAAATTTTGATTTTTTCTTTTTATTTTTTTGATATTTTTTCTTCTCTTAGGAACACAAAAAAAGTAACCACAGAAAATATGAGCTTAAACAAGTGAAAGACATGGTCTGTGGAAATTTCAGAAGACGCTCAAAATCGACAAAAAGCTTATGACCACGAAAAGATGATCTTGTGACCAGTTTTTGACCAAAATAAAAATTTCCAACCCCGACAAGTCAGGGATGGACGGATTCAAAAAAATTTCTGATCGATTTTGATATATGGAACGTTGAAATCAGAGTTCGTATGCGAAAAATAGACCAGTTTTAAGAACGGACTCCAAATTAGAGGACAAAACGGGAACAATGCGGACAAAACTGGTCACGACAGCAAGGATTTGATGGAAAAGATGGGGGAAAACACACGAACTGGACTCTAACACGACCTAACCAGCAACAAGACCTCAACCAGGACACAAACTCAACACGACGGACTCTGAAACCGAAATATGCAAAGGCTATGGCGCGGAAGGTTCTAGGACAGGAAAAAAATTATGTCACTGGACTATGGGACGAATGCAAAACACTCAAAACTAGGGAATAAATGTGAACCTGATGGTATACCGACATTTGAAGGAGGGGC
This sequence comes from Miscanthus lutarioriparius, assembly GCA_904845875.1. NCBI lineage: Eukaryota > Viridiplantae > Streptophyta > Magnoliopsida > Poales > Poaceae > Miscanthus > Miscanthus lutarioriparius. The sequence goes on along the minus strand of CAJGYO010000009.1, from coordinate 53,989,617 downwards.
TGACTGGTGGGCCTAGGGGTCGGGCGGCCTGGCAGTGGGGCCGGGTGGCCCCACATATCAGTGACATGTGTCCTGCTTCCATGGAATGACCTCTGGAGTCTTAAAGTCTTCTCAAACTGGTTTCAAGATGGATAAACCTGATTTTCTTTGACGAATAGGTCATCCTTGATGGTTTTCTGATTAAATCCTACTAAAAACACATATTCACCAAAACTCGTGAAATATGTTAGTTTAAACACCTAAGTCTATGTTGGTGATCTATTTTAAACATTTATGCAGGGTATATTGATGGTTTATGATGGACATTAACTACCGTCAACAAGCTCCCCCACACTTAGGCTTTTACTCATCCTCGATAAAAGGATGGATTACTTAAGACATAACCTTGGGACAAGACATCAACATGAAACTATTCCCAGTCATGCATGCACTATAGGATTCAAAGTGTCTACCATGAAACTTTGGGCGATTGAAGAATGGAACAGTATGAAACAGATCACCATCTTCCTTTAGTCAAGTCAATTGGAGAAACATTTTAAGATTTTGAAAACAAAACATAGCTTACCTTCTCCTTTGGTGGTACACTCAAATCACTCAGTATATGTGGTACTTGTGGATCTTTACCAAGGCATAGATAACTTTTGCCTTCTTTTCACCTACTTCTAAAAAGCTTATGTGGAGCTCAGGTAGGAATAAATATGAGAATATACTTGCATTACATATATTGTAAAGTCAAAACAAGGATTCTAGGAGAAAAATGTCATACTCTTAGATCAAGACGTGCATGTGTGTAGATAAATATATATGGTGGCTAACCTAATTCTACTATGCTCCTTGGAACATATCTCTCTTGATTGAAACTTGAAAAATATTTGCTAGAGAACATGGGCTATCTTTCTTTTTCTCTTCTTCTCTTTCTTTTTTCAAGCGGGCATCTGAGTATCCATTGTTTTCAATATCTCGGACACTTGACCATTTTTTTCAATACTCTTTCTCTCTCTTTTTTATTTTTGCATAACCCCATGTCTCTTTTCTGCAACAGAGATTTTTCAAGAGAAATATTAACAAGAACTTAGAGCATTTATTCGATGAAATCCTAGGAAACATATTTTTGTGTCTATTCCCAATGTAGGAGTAGAGCATTTTTGGGTGGATGGAAAACATGTTGTTGCATACTCCTAGTGCAGGAGCAGCATATATATGTGGAGTGTACGTGATCTTGATCTTGAGAGCATGATAAGTTTCTCAACAAGGGTCACAAGGTTTGACCAAACTTAGTACAATGACAAGTAGTATATGTAGAAGGTTTTCCTAATCTATCATATATGGCTTTGGTACGACATTGCTTTACCACAAAGGAGAGGTGTAGCTATTCTTTTAACTTTTTGAAATAAAATTCTAAAATAAAGAGATATCAAGAATCAAGTTCTCATTATTCTACTATACTCATTCCACAACAACTTAAGTAACACAGGGTCCCTAATAATAAGTTTCCAACAGTAGCAAGACTTCTAGAAGTGCTATGTGAGTCTATCCTTAAGTCATAACTAAAATAATCTTTCCTTATGTTTTAAAGTTGTTTATCAAAATATATTTTCAATTCGGTTTGAAACAGAAAGTGAAATAGATGAAAATGGATCATACAGGACTCAAACCTGACCGTGGACGAAGTGCGAGGCGAGGCGGAGCTAGGCTGGGCTGGCCAGCCCATAGGGTTGACCAGGCGGCCCACTCTCGGGTCCATTTTGGTCCAACTTTGCCGAGCGTGGTATTTGTTCCGTTGCTTTATGAAATTCATGATTTTCGCGAGCGGATCTCATTTGTTGTCGCGGTGTTCTTCCCCCACACTTGTTTCCTATTTAACTTTATGCACAGCATGTGGAGACAAATACATATCCAAAAAGAAGAGAGCAGGTAATAGCAACAAAATTCCAATGATATCATATAAGGCACTTTATTACAATCTCAACCTAAACAAACTTTAACTAACACAATTTTTTGAGCTAACATGTCTAACTCAATCTTTAAACTAAATGACTAAGCATGCCTTATCAATCAACATCTAACTCTCAATCATTATATTTGTCCTTATTGACAACATAATGGTGGAGGATAGTAAGCTCGTATTCTAGATCCTTGCGATAGATATGCTCTTGGACGATCCTATGCTGCCAAGCATGGGTGTATTTGGTGAGGTCTTGGATCTTGTTGTTCAAAAGTGTAATGGTCATCCATTGGCACTTCTCATCATTCTCTTGGACAGCGGGTGGCGCTCTTCTTCTTCTTCTTCTTCGGCGGCACAACCTTGACTTGCTCCGGTGCAGCTCGAACACCATCTATGGTCACACGAGGCATGACTGACTTGTACTTGGCATAGGTGACATCCCCAAACTTGTTGGTCTTCACCCCGTCAGCGTCTTGTTCGGCTTGGGTGGAGGGAGGTTGATCTCCTTGGGCACCTTGATCGGTTTTGGCGCATCTGACTGGAGTGTCTTATCTTGTAGAAGTAGACACGGCGGTGGCGGAGCAATCACCGGACGACGAAAGGCTTGGGCAAAGTAGGACTGGCTAGGGGGGCGAGAGGTATCTCTCATGGTGAAATGACACTCAGCGCTAGAGCATCAGCCTTCTTGTTGAGGTCGACTCCGAAAGGAAGGATCTCTCTTCTGGCTATTGGAACTTGGGAGGAGGAAAACTTCCATGCTGCTGGATATGAATGGCTTGTTGGGATGGCTTTGGAGGCTAGCAGGGCTTCTTTATATAGGGGGGAGAAACATGCAGCAGGGCGTTAAATCTATCCATAAGGGGTGTCATAATGAGGGATGATCAAATGGCTCAGAAATTTGGAGAATTCTGCAAGATAATTACGGAAGGTTCGTGAGACAATTGAGTATAGGCCAGGAGACAGACAGGTGGGCCGAGTTGCCTGATAGTGGGACTGGCTAGCCCCACCTGATGCCACCTCATGGTCTCATTTTTTGTTATGCCTTCTAACGCGTATTTAATCCTGAAAAACATGCTACCGCATTACGAATCATAATAAGGAGGGTAGATATGAAAATCTATGGCAAAATAATAAAATATAATTCATCCAAATCCTCATATGGTTTTTTAGGTTATAGAAAGATCTTAAGACAATGACCATCTACCTTAAATAACGTACCTTCGTTATTTTGAACTATTACCACTCCATGCGATGAAGTACTTATAACTTTGAATGATCCTTCCCATTTACTTCGAAGCTTTCCATGCCTGAATAATTTTACCTTGGAATTAAAAAGTAATACCTTATCTCCTAGGGTGAACTCCTTCTTCTTGATCCTCTTGTCATGCCATCTCTTCATTGTCTCCTTGTATGTCTTGGCGTTGTGATAAGCTTTTTCACACCATTAATCAAGCTCAGAGAGTTGCATCTTCCTTTTTGTTCCTACAGCTTCTAAATCCATGTTCCATGATTTGATGGCCCAGTGTGCCTTGAATTCTGGCTCAACGGGTAGATGACTGGTCTTCCCATACACAAGTTGATATGGTGACATCCCAAGAGGTGTTTTATAGGTCGTTCGGTAGGCCCATAATGCATCTGGTAGTCTATCCTTCCTTGCAGTCCCCATCTCATTGACTGTTTTCTGCAGAATGTTATTGTTTTGTTTATTTGATGTTTCTGCTTGGCCACATGTCTAAGGATGGTATGGAGTAGCGATGTTGTGACAGATCCCATGTTTTGACAAGTACTTGCGAAAGTTCTTGTCAATGAAGTGAGTGCCTCCATCACTTATCACCATTCTTGGAACACCAAAACGTGGAAATATTTTTTATTCAAACAACCTCTTGGAGCTCTTAGCGTCAGTAGCTCTACATGGCATAGCTTCAACCCACTTGGAGACATAGTCAACTACCACCAAGATGTCCTCACAATTCTTCGACTTTGAAAATGGTGCCATGTAATCGATACCCTAGACATCAAAGAGTTCGATCTGGAGGTTGTTGGTGAGTGGCATGGCATCTCTTGAATTGATGTTCCCATGCATCTGACATGATCCACACCTCTGGATGAAGTCCTTCATGTCTTCATACATGGTTGGCCAGAAAAAATCCACTTTGCCAGATCTATGCATGAGTCCGGAATGCGCCATAATGCCCTCCATATGGTGGTGAGTGGCATCGTTCAATGATATTGATGCCTTCCTCTACCGGTACACACCTTCTAGTAGGCCGTTAGAGCAAACTATATAGAGGTATGGTTCATCCCATATGTGGACACAACTTTCGTAGATGAGTTTCCTTTTGTTCTCCCCTGGTGGTTCATAACCTGCAACCATAAATTGACATTATTCGCGTACCAAGGGTCAGATTGCATGATCTTGAAGAGCATGTCATCCTATAGAGAATCATTGATGGACAATTCATGTGGATTCTCAAACTGCATTCTAGACAAATGATCAGCAACAAAATTTACTACTCCTTTTTTATCTTTTATCTCTAAGTCAAATTCTTGGAGTAACAAATTCCATCTTATAAGTCAAGGTTTAGCATCTTTCTTAGTGAGCAGGTATTTCAAAGCAACATGATCAGTGTAAAGAATCACCTTAGCTCCTACTAAGTAAGATCTAAATTTATCTATAGCAAAAACAATAGCCAGGAGTTCTTTTTTAGTTGTTGTATAATTAAGTTGTGGTCCTGTCAGAGTTTTGCTAGCATAAGCAATTGCATGATACTTCTTATCTTTTGTTTCACCCAAGACTACCCCCTCAGCATAATCACTTGCATCACACATAATTTCAAAAGGTAAAGACCAATCAGGGGTTGATTGATTGGTGCAGAGATGAGTGCTTTCTTAAGAATTTCAAAAGATTTTAAGCATGCATCATCAAATTCAAAGGGAACATCCTTGGCCAAAAGATTTGTTAGTGGTCTAGCTATATGTGAAAAGTCTTTTATGCAATGGCAGTAAAAACCCGCATGATCAAGAAAACTGCAGATCCCTCTGATATTTACGGGTGGAGGTAACTGTTCAGTTACTTCAATTTTAGCTCTATCTACCTTAATCCCACTTTAGGACACCAGGTGTCCAAGTACTATGCCTTCTCTAACCATGAAATGACATTTTTCCCAATTAAGGACTAAGTGCTTTTCTTCACATCTTTGCAAAACCTTGTCTAAATTTTCAAGACAATCATCAAAAGTTTTTCCATAAATAGAAAAATCATCCATGAAAACTTCCATGATTTCTTCAATCATATCAAAAAATAAAGACATCATGCATCTTTAAAAAGAGTCTGGAGTATTACATAATCCAAATGGCATTCTACAACAAACATAAGTTCCATATGGACATGTAAAGGTGGTTTTGCTTTGGTCATTAGGATGGATTGGTATTTGGTGGTAACCCAAATACCCATCAAGGAAACAGAAGAAAGAATGATTCTCTAGTTGCTCCAACATTTCATCAATGAAGTGTAACAGAAAATGATCTTTCTTTGTTGCCTTATTAAGTTTTTAGTAGTATATACACATCCGCCATCCCGTGATGGTTCTTTGGGGTATTAGTTTAATCTTTTCATTCTTAACAACAGTCATGCCTCACTTTTTAGGCACAACTTGAACAGGGCTTACCCACTCACTATTTGGAACAGGCTAGATAATCTCGGTATGCAAGAGTTTTAGAACCTCTTTCTCAATAGCCTCTCTCATCACATTATTAAGCCTACACTGTGGCTCCCTATAAGGCATAGAATCTGGGTCTGTAGAGATGCGATGTGTGCAAAGAGCAGGGCTAATTCCCTTAAGATCTTGGAGTGAGTAGCCAAAAGCAGAGCAATGCTTTTCTAAGACAATTAGCAAGCAGAGAGATTCTTCCTGAGAGAGTTTATGACTTATGATCATCGAAGAATCCTGATCATTATTGAGATAAGCATATCTAAAACTAGAAGGTAGGGGCTTAAGCTCAATGGAAGGCTTAGGTGGCTCCAACAATTCATCTAAGGGTTCAGGTACTACAAAATTGTCGTCCTCCTCTTCGATGAAGAATTGGGCATCAACTTCAAGATTGGGTTCAATCAAATCATCAAGAGATGTGGCCTTAACCTCATCCATTGGGTCTTGCTCGGGATTTGGCTCAATCTCGGCATTTAGAGAAGGAGTGATGGGTAAAGAAAGTTTAAAGTTTTCTCGAGGCTTATTTTCAATTTCCCTATTTGTCCTTCTTGAATAAGTCTTTTTATTGGTTGCCCAATCAACAGGTCGAACTCCAAGATATAAAAGATATAAAAGCTTAGATGAACCATGGTTCCTTTTACCTAGATAGGGAGAACATAAAGTATTCCTAAACTTGGGGGAATGTGTCCCAAAAGACTTTTCAACAACTTTGTTGTTGGGGTTAAGGGCATGTCTTTTAATAAATCATGAGCAAAAGATGTAGACATGATATTAACACCCACAACTGGATTATAAAGAGCATCGAAAGGAGCTTTGTTAATTTGGCAGTGAATGGAAATAGAAGGTGAGTCTAGACGAATCACTTCAGAGGAAAGCTCTGATTCTTCTAACCATTCAATGCTTATAATAGACCCTAGCTCTTTCATAGTCTTTTTAAGGAAAGCTTCCTCAGAAGGGTCAAAGATTTCTTCATGGGGTGATGATTTCCTAGGCTTTTGAGGTTTCATGGTATGATAATTCGAGGCATTTCTATATTAAGCAAAAAGTTCATCCTCGAATTTAGGCATAAAATCTAAAATTGGAGTTTCCTCCTTTTTTGGTGGTTTGGGATTTAAGACAGCTGAAGTTTGTGATGGGTTTGGCAAAGATTCTGGTTCAGCTATCTGGGATTCCTCCTCTAGACACTTTTCTTCTTCTTTAGGGGTGTTCTCTAAAATTTTAGTAAGAATGCTTCTCCCCAAATTGGCAAAGACATGCAAGAACGAGCCTCCTAAGGCTGTGTCGGAACCGAAAGTGACCAACTAGTGAATATTTGTAGTTTTGTTATACGTTGTGATCGAAGGTGGCCTAGCACTCAATGACACATGATTTATACTGGTTCAGGCAACGAGCCCTACGTCTAATTTGGGTCGGTCGGTGACTTTATTCCTGAGCCCAGGTGCTCGAAGTCTATAGTGGGGTAACAAACAAGAAGGAGAAAGGTGGGGTGTACGAGAGGCCCGATCGGGTCCAACCGGAAGGGCCGAGGGCGATCGGAACTCCGTTATGAGCTAGGTGTTTGAACGTGTGCTTGAAGGGTTGTGGGCTATCAATCTAGTGAATCTCAACTTGAAGAAGTCGACCTCCTTCATTTGAGGGAGCGCATCCCCTTTTATAGATGAAGGGGATGGCTTTACAGGTGAGAGGGAGAGAGTACGGATGTTACTAAGCCTTGTTGCCCACGCCAATGAGGACAGTGATGATGGTAGGCGCCCACAATACTGTTGATGTCACTATAGAATGTCAGGTGCACATGCAAGGTTGCGTTGTCTTCTTTAGGAAGGGTAGATGTCGGTGCCTGCAAAATACTGTTGGTATGTGAGGAGCCCTACCACGTGTACCAGGTATGGTGAATCCTGGTGCCCATAGTACTATCGATGCCCAGAGGCATGTGGGGGGGCTTTTTACCGTATGGGAGTCCAACGGCGCCTATAATACTGTAGACACAAATGTCAGCACCTACAATACTGTTTGTGTCAGGGCGGTTGTGGAACGCTGTTCCCGCAGGCGTACAGGGTATGGTCCCTGGTATCATGGTTTGACTTGTGCGCTATCTTTTCCGTTCACCCCTGGTTCCTTCCGAGCGGGTGTCCCCGGTCGGATGGCCCCAGTCGGTCCTGGTCATGATAGTCGGAGAAGAGCAGCAAGCAGGCTTCTACGGGTCCCTAGTCGGAGACGCAGGGTCGGAGTAGGAAGCAGCGTTTTGGGCCAGGCCTTCCGATCGGAGAGACCACCCGGAGGTGGCTAGTGCCCGAAGCGAGTGCTCCGGTCGGAGACATGGGCCGTAGAAGTTGACGAGCGAGCGCTTGTTCTTCTGGGTAGACCTTCCGGTCGGCGACCGGACTGTCCTTCCGTCCCGTTGTGTTTTAGATTCTTGGGCTGGCCCATGAACTACACGTTGTTTTCTTGGGCCGAGCCCTGGCGTGGAAGCCGGTCCCTGAGGGACCCCGGGTTTATGAACCCGATAGGAGCCCCCGAGCCCCCGGGCGATTTGAGCAGAATCGTCCGGGGCATTTTTTTGTCTTGCTGGTGGGTGCGCGCGAGCGCACCCGCGGGTGTAGCCCCTGAGCCCCCGGGCAATTTGGGCAGAACCGTCTGGGGGTGTTGTTTCAGCAGGCGTGCGAGTTTTTCAGTTTGAGATGGAATTTTGTTAACCACGGCGTCGTTGCGCAGCCGAGGCAGTTTTTAGGCATTGGGACGAGACAGAACTTACTGATCCTGGTGTCGGTGCGTGCCGTGGATCGGGTGAGAAGGTTAGTTCAGAATATACCCTACCGTCGGTGCACGCCATGGATGGAGATAGCTCGGTTCGGATGCGATAGAGCTTACTAATCTTTGGCGTCGATGCGCGTCGTAGGATCGATCAAGGCGGAGTCGTGAGCGGACCCAGGTGTTAGTGCGCGCCGTGGATCGAAAGTTAGTTTAGTTAGTTTAGGAATGGGTCGAGTCGGAGCTCCGTAGCCGCATGACATGAGTTCGGGGTCACGGTCCCAGGAGTCCAGTCGGAAGTGAAGCCATTACGTGAGTTCAGAGTCGCGGTCCCAGGATTATTGGAGCACAGTCAGAAGTGAAGCCGTTACGCGAGTTCGGAGTCGCGGTCCCAGGATTATTGGAGCGCAGTCAGAAGTGAAGCCGTTACGTGAGTTTGGAGTCGCGGTCCCAAGATTTATTTGAGCGCAGTCGGAAGTGAAGCCGTTACGTGAGTTCGGAGTCATGGTCCCAGGATTTATTGGAGCGCAGTCGGAAGTGAAGCCGTTACGCGAGATCGGAGTCGCGGTCCCAGGATTTATTAGAGCGCAGTCGGAAGTGAAGCCGTTACACGAGTTCAGAGTCATGGGCCCAGGATTTATTGGAGCACAGTCAGAAGTGAAGCCGTTTGAAGCCGAAGCATAGTTAGTTGGTTAAAGATCGGACGAGGCGATGGTCGCAGATCCTGGCGTCGGTGCGCGCCGCGGGACCGAGCGAGTCAGAGTCGTGGATCTGGCGAGTTTCGAGGTCGCTGTCCTTGGCGTTTGTCTTGAGCCCCTGAGCCCTATCGGGCCTTCATGGGGGTCGATGTGAGTTATGTGCGTTACCCCATCCTCGGTTCCTCACAACCGGAGGGGCTGAGTTTCATCGCTTGTCCCGATCGCTCGGGCTCAAAGACTAGCTCGGTGAGTTCGCTAATGGGTGTGATCGAGTGGAATCCGGGTTCATCGTTCGTGACAGGGTCGGCATAGCCCTCTTGTGACATTCCACTACTCCTTTACCTGTAACCCGGCAGATGCCTAGGTCGTTTCCTCGAGCAGGCGGAAGGCCGTCGAGGTGGTTGGTTTGTTGCAGTCTAGGACTGCTAGGGTTGACGACTCCTCGAGCTCCAGGAGCTCGGATGAGTTGACGACCGTAGTGGCGAGCTCGTAGTGCTCGTGGTCGCACGCGAAGGCGTGCGAGAAGGCGCTACTCACGGTGATGACGCCGTTTGGTCCCAGCATCTTCAACTTGAGGTAGGTGTAGTTGGGGATCGCCATGAATCTTGCGTAGCATGGCCACCCTAAGATGGCATGGTAGGACCCTGGAAAGTCCACCACTTCGAAGGTGAGGACCTCCGAGCGGAAGTTGGCCCGGCTACCGAATGTGACGGGCAGATCGATCTGTCCGAGCGGGTATGCCTGTGCTCCCGGGATTACCCCGTGGAAGGGGGAGCCCGCCAAGCGAAGCTTCGATCGAGGGATGCACATGGCATCGAGGGTGTCGATGTACAAGATGTTGAGGCCGCTCCCCCCGTCCATCAGCACCTTGGTGAGGCGCTTCTTGCGGACGATGGGGTCGACGATGAGCGGGTAGCGTCCCGGTCTTACAATGCAGGATGGATGGTCCCTCTGATCAAAGGTGATCGGGGACTCCAACCAGCTGAGGAAGGAGGGGACGGCCGTCTCGGCCGCGCACGCTTCCCTGTAGCGTACCTTATGCTGGCATTTAGTCCAGATGGCATCGGACCCGCCGAAGATCATGATGCACTCCTCGAGTTCGGGGAAACCATCTCCGTCCTTGCCTACCGTGCCTCCCCTCTTGGCTACCGGCTCCTTGCCGTCTCCCTCCTTTGACCCACCGGCCTATCGGAGGAAACGTTTTTGGAGCTCGCACTCCTTGTAGAGGTGTTTGACGAGGTAGGCGTGGTTGGGGCATGGACCATCCATGAGTTTGTTGAAGTGGTCAGGCAGTCCCAGTTAGGGCTGCCTGGGTGTGCGATCAGCCGCGGCAACCAACGCGGTGTTGTCCGACTGGCACCGATCCTTTTTGTTCTTCTTGCCTCTCTGAGTGGAGGGGCCTTTGTCTGGATCCGCGCGCTTGGGCTTGCCTTTGTCCCAGCCTCCGCTGAAGACCGCTCCGATGCCTCCTCACCAGAGGCATGGTTGGTGGCAACGTCGAGCAAATCGTGGGTGGTACGGGGTTTTAGGCAGCCAAGCTTGTGGATCAGGGACTCGCAGTTTGTCCTAGAGAGGAATGCGCTGATGATGTCTACGTCGATGACATCAGGGAGGGAGTTGCATCATTGAGAAAACCTACGAATGTAATCCCGCAGGGACTCGCTGGGCTCCTGCTGACAGCTCTTGAGGTCCCAGGAGTTTCCCGGGTGGATGTACGTCCCCTAGAAATTCCTGACGAAGACCCTCTTGAGGTTCGCCCAGTCACGGATGCTGTCGTGTGGAAGGAATTCAAGCCATGCCCGAACATGTTCCCCCACACAAATGGGAAGATATTGGATGATGAAAAAGTCATCATCCACTCCTCTGGCTCGACAGGCAAGCTAGAAGTCTTTGAGCCAAATGCCTGGGTTTGTCTCCCCAGTGTACTTGGTGATGTTGGAGGGAGGCCGGAAACGCTATAGGAACGGTGCTCTCCGAATGCGCCGGCTGAAGGCTCGTGGCCCCGAGCCCTCAGGGCTGGGGCTCCAGTCTTTCGGCTGGCGACCATGCCTGGGGCGCATTTTGCTGCTTCCCTCGATGGTTTGGCCGAGATCCATGTTGCCTGCTGCCGTACGGCGGACATCATTATCGTGTCGGGCCCGATGCCAGTCGCTGATGATGCTACGAGCGTCCTGGTGTGGAACGGGCCACTCGCGTACCGGCGGTCGGTGTGGGGCAGGCGCCTGGTCGGACCATGGCGCGGCTGCCGCACCCCGAGCTGAGCCTGACGGCTGTAGCGGCGAGCGAATAGAGCGATCCGGCTGGTGCGTCCCCGTCCCCTCGGTGGAGAGAGAGGGTGCGGATCGGACTCGCGATGCGGAGCTTTCCGCCTATTGGAGGGCGGCGGCCTCTACGAGAACCCAGAGGTTCCGGTAGACTACTGCTCCTAGGGGTCGACGGGCTCGGGAACACCGTGCAGAAGCATTGCTACGACAGCGATATTCTGGCCGGCCCGGGCGAATTGTGGGACATCATTCCCCCTCGTTCACGATGTCATGCTAGACCTGACGAGCACGACCCCGGGCGCCACCCGCCAGGCCATGCGCATGGGGCGAAACGTGCCGTACCGACCGTGCCGGCGTGGGCGGCGGCTAGCTCTGCCGCCGTTGTCGTAATTCCTCAGCGTGCGCTTGCGTAGACGTGAGGGCCTCCGCACGCGGGTCCAGAGGGGCGTGAGTTTGCGCAGACTGCACAACCACCTGTGGCTGTCCTGGACCGTCCGCCATAGCACACTCCCAGGACGGATGGTGGCGGGGTGCCACATCACCGATGCTGGAACCATCGCTCTCGCCCTTGTTATCCGGGAGTTCGTGGGAAACGACAGGAGCGAAGCCTGCCATTCCTACGAATTCGGACGTGAGTGGGGATGGTGCCAGCGCCCTTTGAGCCCCTGAGCGTAAGCATCCGCGGAGGACGCGAGGCCAAAGGGGAACCGAACGTACGATGTTTGTGGTGTAGGTGGCGCAATCCCTCCGGGTGATCGGTGGGAGATAGTAAATAAAGGGCGAATAAAAGTACGCGTATTACTTACAGTGGGGTTTGAGCAGAGAGTTTTCTCAGAATGAAGCGCAGATGCCGCGCCGTCGAAGTCGCGTGCCTCGGAGTCGATGGAGGACGTCCCTCTGATGGGTGCCGGGTCGCGAGTCTCCTCGCGGAGGTGGAGTACGCCAAGCCGGTCAGCGATGAAGTCCAAGCTTCTGAAGAGGAAGGCTTGGGATGGCTCAAAAATGGGTGGAACCCGCATCCCCGTAGGCGAGAGTGCGGGATACTCCAGCGAGCCGAAGCGAATCGTATCGCCCGAGCCCACCATGGTGGGGGTGGCGGAAAAATGGGCCATCCGATGACCAAAAAGTGTTGAACGTACAGCGTCTTCCCCACGGATGGCGCCAACTGTCGGTATAGAAAGTGACCAACTAGTGAATATTTGTAGTTTTGCTGTACGTTGTGATCGGAGGTGGCCTAGCACTCAATGACACAGGATTTATACTGGTTCAGGCAACGTGCCCTAGGTCTAGTTTGGGTCGGTCGGTGACTTTATTCCTGAGCCCAGGTGCTCGAAGTCTGTAGTGGGGTTACAAATGAAAAGGAAAAAGGTGGGGTGTACGAGAGGCCCGGTCGGGTACGATCGGAAGGGACGAGGGTGACCAGAACTCTGCTATGAGCTAGGTGTTTGAACGTGTGCTTGAAGGGTTGTGAGCTATCGATCTAGTGAATCTCAACTTGAAGAAGTTGACCTCCTTCGTTGGAGGGAGCGCATCCTCTTTTATAGATGAAGGGGGTGGCTTTACAGGTGAGAGGGAGAGAGTACGGATGTTACTAAGCCTTGTTGCCCACGCCAATGAGGACAGTGATGATGGTAGGCGCCCACAATACTGTTGATGTCACTGTAGAATGTCAGGTGCACATGGGAGGTTGCGTTGTCTTCTTCAGGAAGGGTAGATGTCGGTGCCTACAAAATACTATTGGTATGTGAGGAGCCCTACCACGTGTACCAGGTATGGTGAATCCTGGTGCCCACAGTACTATCGATGCCTAGAGGCATGTGGGGGGCTTTTTGCCGTATGGGAGGCCAGCGGCGCCCACAATACTGTAGACACAAATGCCAGCGCCTACAATACTGTTTGTGTCAGGGCGGTTGTGGAACGCTGTTCCCGTAGGCATACAAGGTATGGTCCCTGGTATCGTGGTTTGACTTGTGCGCTGTCTTTTCCGTTCGCCCCTGGTTCCTTCCGAGCGGGCATCCCCGGTCTGATGGCCCCAGTCGGTCCTGGTCGCGCCAGTCGGAGAAGAGCGGCAAGCAGGCTTCCTACGAGTCCCCGATCGGAGACACGGGGTCAGTGTAGGAAGCAGCATTTTGAGCTAGGCCTTCCGATCGGAGAGATCGCCCAGAGGCGGCTGGTGCCCGAAGCGAGTGCTCCGGTCGGAGAGGTGGGCCGAAGAAGTTGAACAGCGAGCGCTTGTTCTTTTGGGTAGACCTTCTGGTCGGCGACCGGACTGTCCTTCCGACCCATTATGTTTTAGATTCTTGGGCCGGCCCATGAACTACATGCTGTTTTCTTGAGCCGAGCCCTGGCGTGGATGTCGGTCCCCGAGGGACCCTGGGTTTATGAACCCGACAGGCTATGTCAAGGAACTCAGAGGTTTTCCTCTTAAGACCCATATAAAAGTGTTGAAGAATAATGGGGTCTTGGATGGCAAGGTCAGTGCCAGTATTAATAAGAGCATTAAAATGATCCCAAGCCATGCCTAGAGATTCTTTTTCTTCTTGTTTAAAAGATAGAACCTTTGAACAAAGAGTGACTACTCTAGAGATGAGAAAGAAATTCAAGCAAAAGCTAAAGCATAATGCTTTCCAATCTCCTTGCCTAGTTCCTATGCTTTGCTTATACCAATGTTTAGGTCTTCCTGTCAAAGAGAAAGGAAAAAACTTCCATCGTAAAGTTTCATCTGTCATGTCCGCAATGTGCAAGCATGCATAGGTCTACTCCAACTCATGTAGGTGGAAGTATGGATTTTCATCATCTTTGGCTGTAAAGGATTGATCCCGGACTATGTTGATTAAACACGCGCGCAACTCATAGCTAGGTGTTAGAATAGGTTTTGAAGATTTTGGTGGCTCTAGGCGTGCGCTCATAGGTGCAGCGTATTGATGGATAGGAGTGGATTCTTAATCCATGGTAAAAGAAAGGAAGAATAAAAGATAAAAGAATAATGATACAAGGTTAAGCTAGGTTCGAAGTTAACTCAGCAACAATTTTTCCGGCAACGGCGCTAGAAATACTTGTTGGTATATTTTAAACGTAGACTGATAAATAAATAAAGCGCACGGATACCAATGTAGCACTTCACCGGAAAGTATTCTACAATATTGAACTCAAGGAAACGTGTGTGAGAATAACTAAGTCTAAATTAACCTAGAGTAGCAACAGGACTTAAGATAACAGGAGCATAAAGGAGATTGCTAAGATCTTCTAGTTCTAACTTCGGTAAGCTATGTCTTCTACTATTCAATCTAGGGATATTACTAAGGAGAAACACATGCAGAGTATGTTTTCCTAGTAACTAGGTCCTGCTCGGCCTACAAACGGGAGATGGTCTACAAAGGACTCAATGAGGCTATAAGAGTTACCCTCGCGATCTACCATCGATTCGGAATGTAGGGTATATCCACAAGTAACCGAGTCTAAGCACCACACTTACACTATGAATACTACTCTAACCAAAGAGCGACAAGGAATAAAGTACTCAAAAGTGTCACAAACCTGATGAACAATATAATCAATGATACTTACTTGAATCAGAAGTTGATTACTAGAGGAATCTCAGAAGCAAGCTCAATTAGAACTTGATTCCGTTAGGGTACAAGCCATAGAAAGAGCACCAATAGGTCAGCACTTCCTCCAAACTCTTTCCTCACACTCTATCTCACTGTTTCTAATACAAGACTAGATCCTAACTTGGAGGACTAATCTTCTCTTGATTGCTAGCTCTGATCCTAGTAGGAATATGAATTAGGGTTTCTGGATTTAAGAACTAAGGATCATTGCCCAGGAGGACGGGTGCAGGGAGGTATATATAGGGGGATACATCAATTCTGGACCCTCGAATCAAACCGACTTAAAACAACAGCGTAGATTTGATCTTTGAGGCGATGGATAACCAACATTTGAAGGAGGGGCTGACTGGTGGGCCCTAGGGCCGAGTGGCCTGACAGTGGGGCCGGGCAGCCCCACATGTCAGTGAAAGGTGTCTTGCTTCTGTGGACCACCCTCTAGAGTCTTCTAAAGTCTTCTCAAACAGGTTTCACGGCGGATAAACGTGATTTGCTTTGATGAATAGGTCCTCCTTGATAGTTTTCTAATTAAATCCTGCTGGAAATATAGATTCACCAAAACTCATGGAATATGTCAATTTAAACCCCTAAGCTATGTTGGTGATCTATTTTAATCATTTCTACAGGGTATATTGATGATTTATGATGGACATTAACTACCGTCAACAATCTGCTAGTAGTTTGTAATTATACATGGTAAAGTTGTCAAGAGATTAAATTCATTCACCACTTGTTCTCCTCCCTAAATATGAATTTTCTCCTTTTCGGTGGTTTTTGTGGTCAATTTTGAGAGAATATCTTGCTGCTATTTTGTCTGATCATTGGTATGATTTTGGAGTGTTTTAGGACCATTGAAACTTGTCGAAAATCATAGCTTAAAGCCAAGCTCTAATGTCTCAAGTTCCTCACCCCCAAAACTCCTCTTTTCCATCTCTTTTGGTGAAATTTGTGATGAACTTTTAGCTGTAGTTTTTGAGGTGTTCTTTGTTTGTTCTTAGGTGATATGAT
Source organism: Miscanthus lutarioriparius (assembly GCA_904845875.1). Classification (NCBI taxonomy): domain Eukaryota; kingdom Viridiplantae; phylum Streptophyta; class Magnoliopsida; order Poales; family Poaceae; genus Miscanthus; species Miscanthus lutarioriparius. Next base: position 53,973,636 of record CAJGYO010000009.1, on the reverse strand, counting down.
GTCTTGTGGACAAAAGATTTGAGTCCAACAAATTTCCCATGAGCACCCTCAATCTCTTCATGTCTAGGTTGAGAGCTTAAATTTAAATTTGCTAGCCAGGCTTTGATGTTTAATGAAAGTCCTTTTGGGGATACCTTCACTATCTCTTAGGAGCACTACCACAATCCCACATTACCTTGAATGCCCAAAACCGCCAAGGAAATGATCTGGTATGAACCCGCTAGGGTTGTCCCAAACTTTCGATGAGAGGGCATGGGATAACTCGATTGGTGGATGGAGACAACATTCACGGCCCGACTACAACCTTCCAAGCTGCGCCTTAGCAACCGATACACCACCTCCAATGGCTGTCGCGATCTTGTGGAGCGCGTCACCCAGCCACTAGGGCACTCGTCCTGTAAGCAATCGAAGAACTAGCAAGAACAAGTATAACAAGTACTAAATTTACTAGATGAAGATGAAGGTTTTCAAACTCAATCTCAAATAAGGTGGGGTTCCGGAGACAAGAAGACGGGCGGGTGATCCAGCACGCGCGCTTACAAGCAAGTAGCGAGAGCTAAACTTGATCTGAACAAAACCCCCACTGTTCTTCGTGGTAGCTAAGGGGTATATGAAGGTGGAGGGATGACCACAAGGGTGTTGGGGTCATGCTCCAGCCCTAGGACACGTCCCTAATGGACCCAACTTGATACATGGCCCATTGGGCCAAACTAAGGCGACGCAACACCTTTGGATAGAAAACCTCTCGGTAGTAATTCGGTCATTGCGTCCGCCTCAGAACAGATATGGACTTGATTCTAGATCCATGTGAAAATGGACTTCATAAGGATTCCATGAAGTACTTGAACGCCCCAATCCGATTCCATATGCGACTGTGGTGACCACCACAATATGGAGTTGTCCTAGAGTCCAAAGCCAGCCTGCGTGAATCCTTTTCCCTTTCGGTCCTCTCCCTGGTTCCTAACCAAAACAAGAGTGGACGTGTCTCCATGGTCTAAATATGAAAGATAGGAACTCAAGAGTGAACTTACTTGATGATTAAGTTGACAAGCACGGGAGCAAGTAATAGGACCAGAAACTGGTACTTGTGTCGACGTGGATGTATCATTGGTGTTGAAGTCCTCATCATCCTCCCCTTCTTGCATTTGAGTCATCCTCGACTTAAGCTCTTCTTCTTCTTCTTCCAAATATGGCTTTAAATCTGCAATGTTAAATGTGGTACTAACCCTAAAATCTATAGGCAGATCGAGCTTATATGCATTATCATTAATTTTCTCTAACACTTTAAATGGTCCAACAGCCCTAGGCATCAATTTAGACTTTCTCAATTCAGGAAACCTATCCTTTCTCAAGTGCAACCAAACTAAATCTTCAGGTTCAAATATTAGTTCCTTTCTATCTTTATCACCAACAAACTTATATTAAGCATTCATACGCTCTATGTTTTCTTTAGTTGTTTCATGCAGTTTTAATATCAATTCAGCATGCTTAGTAGCATCAAAATTTGGTTTTTCAGAAGATGGCAAAGGCATCACATCAATAGGAGCACAAGGCAAGAAACCATATACAATCTAAAATGGGCACATCTTTGTAGTAGAATGCAGTAAATGATTATAAGCAAATTTAATATGAGGCAAACAATCTTCCCACATCTTAATGTTCTTCTTTAAAACAGCCCTTAACATAGTAGACAAAGTTCTATTGACAACTTCAGTTTGACCATCGGTTTGGGGATGACATGTAGTAGAAAACAAAAGCCTAGTCCCCAGTTTTCCCCATAAAGTCATCGAAAAATGACTAAGAAATTTAGCATCACGATCAAAAACAATTGTGTTGGGCACACCATGCAAACAAACAATTTTTCAAAAGAACAAATCAGCGATATGAGTAGCATAATCCATTTTATGATAGGGTATGAAATGTGCCATCTTAGAAAATCTATCAACAACCACAAACATACTATCACGTCCCTTCCTAATCCTCGGCAAACCCAACACAAAATCTATAGAAATATCTTCCCAAGGAGCACTAGGAACAGGTAGAGGCAAATACAAACTGTGTGGATTTAACCGTGATTTAGCCTTTTGACATGTCGTGCAACGAGCAACAAACCTCTCCACATCTCTTCTCATCTTTGGTCTAAAGAAATGACCAGCAAGTATGTCCTCCATTTTCTTAGCTCCAAAATGCCCCATCAAGCCACCTCCATGCGCTTCCTGCAGCAACAACAAACGAACGGAGCCAGCTGGAATGCATAGCTTGTTAGCTCTAAACACAAACAGATCACTAAAGACGAATTTGTTCCAACCTTTCCCATCTTTACAATGCAGCAACACATCTTTAAAATCAGCATCATTAACATATTGGTCTTTAATTGTTTCTAATCCAATGATTTTGTAATCAAGTTGATTCAGCAAGGTATATCTCCTAGACAAAGTATCAGCAATAATATTCTCTTTCCCTTTCTTGTGCTTAATAATATAAGGAAAAGATTCAATAAATTCAACCCACATAGCATGTCTACGGTTCAATTTCCCTTGACTACGAATATGCTTCAAAGATTCATGATAAGAATGAATAACAAACTCTTTGGGCCACAAGTAATGCTGCCATGTTTCTAATGTGCGAACAAGAGCATACAATTCCTTATCATAAGTAGAATAATTCAGAACAGGCCTGCTCAATTTTTCACTAAAATACGCAATAGGTTTGCCTTCTTGTAACAAAACACCACCCAGTTCAATTCCACTAGCATCACATTCAAGCTCAAAAGTCTTATTAAAATCAGGAAGTTGGAGGAGAGGTGCATGTGTCAACTTATCTTTCAGCATGTTGAAGGAGTTCTCTTGTACTTTGCCCCAACTAAAAGGCACTCCCTTCTTTGTAAGATCATTCAAAGGTGCAGCAATGGTGCTGAAGTCCTTCACAAAACGGCGATAGAAACCAGCAAGTCCTAGGAAACTCCGCACTTGTGTGATAGTCTTTGGTATAGGCTATCCCTATATAGCTTCTACCTTGGCTTGATCAACCTCAATTCCCTATGAAGTCACAACATAGCCAAGAAAAGACACTCGATCGGTACAAAAGGTGCACTTCTCAAGGTTACCAAATAAATGTGCATCTCGTAAAGCATTAAAAATAGCACATAAGTGATCAAGATGTTCATCCATGGATTTACTGTAAATCAATATATCATCAAAGTAGACTATAGCAAATTTTCCAATGAAAGCATGCGGAACCTTGTTCATTAATCTCATAAAAGTACTAGGTGCATTAGTTAACCCAAAAGGCATGACTAACCACTCATATAAACCAAATTTAGTTTTGAAAGCAGTTTTTCATTCATCTCCCAATTTCATACGAATCTGGTGGTACCCACTACGCAAATCAACTTTGGAAAACACAACAGCACCACTCAGTTCATCAAGCATATCATCCAAACGTGGAATAGGGTGTCGATATCGAATGGTGATATTATTAATAGCTCTACAATCAACACACATACGCCATGTTCCATCTTTCTTAGGCACTAAAATAACAGGAACAACATAAGGACTAAGGGACTCATGCACATAACCTTTGTCGAGTAGTTCTTGCACTTGTCGCTGAATTTCCTTCGTTTCTTCCGGATTTGTCCTGTATGGCGTACGGTTTGGCAAAGATGCACCAGGAATAAGATCAATTTGGTGCTCAATCCCTCGTATTGGTGGCAGTCCCACTGGTATCTCACTTGGAAAAACATATGAATACTCCTACAAAATGTTAGCAATAGTAGGGGCCAAAGAATGCTGCATATCGTGAACTGAAATCAAAGCATCCTTGCATACCAAAGCATAGGCAACAGAAGTGGAAGCAACCAATTCATTAATATCAGATTTAGTAGCAAGCAAGCAATGTCCTTTCAATCTTATCTCATCTTTCTTACTACTAACAGATTTGACATTTTTATCGATATTAGTTTTAGTTTTCTTAGCTTTAGCAACATCATCACGCACAATAGCTTCATGAGATATAGTAAGCAAAACAATTTTCTTATCATGGTGTATGAGAGAATACATATTTGATCTACCATGATGCATACAATCCATATCAAATTGCCATGGTCTACCTAGCAGAATATGACAAGCATCCATAGGCAGAACATCACACTCAACAACATCATGATATGATCCAATATCAAAATTAATTCGTACCAGTCTCGTCACCTTAACCTTACCACTATTGTTGAGCCATAGAATGTGATATGGATGTGGGTGCGGTTTGGTTGTAAGTGCAAGCTTCTCTACCATATCACTGCTAGCCAAGTTGTTGCAGCTACCTCCATCAATTATCAAACGGCATGAACGCTCTTTAATGACACACTTTGTTTGGAACAGTGTATGCCACTGATTTTGCTCCGCCTTCTCCATTTGTGCGCTAAGCACACGCTGCACAATGAGGCTCTCATAATGATCTACATCCTCTACACCAATCTGCTCTTCTGGTTGTTCCTCACTACCTGCATGGTCAGCAGCAAGCAAAGCAAGTGTATCTTCATCAAAATCACTAGCAGAGGAATACTCACCATTATCTTTAACGACCATAACATGCTTGCTTGGACAGTTATGCATCACATGTCCATATCCCTTGCACCGGTGACACTAAACGTCTCTTGTTCTACCTATAGATGTCACAGATGAAGCACTTACAACAGGCTCCTAGATCGTCTTTGCCACTAAATTTGCGGGAGTAGCACGAGGCTTGTTGCTGGATGATGGCATAGGAGTACGTGTAGTCGGAGTAGTAGTCATGCGGGGCTGCCATGAATTAGTCTTCCCTGCAGAAATATCATCCAACGCACTGGCACGTCGCCCCTGCACTTCCCTTTCAGCTTTACAAGCAAGATGAAACAAACGGGTTACGTTAGTGTATTCTTTATATGCAAGGATGTTCTGAATTTCATGATTTAACCCACCCAAAAATCTTGCCATAGCAGGTTCCTCATCCTCATCTAAATTACAACGCAACATACCCATTTGCAATTCTTGATAATATTCTTCTATACTTTTAACACCCTGTCTCAGTTGTTGAAATTTATTTAATAAACCACGTGCATCGTAAGAAGGAATAAATCTGGCCCTCATGATTCGTTTCAAAGCATTCCAAGTTCATGGTATATTATTAGGATTTTTCTTGCCATGTTCTATCCACCAAACAGTAGCAAAGTCAGTAAACTCACTAGTAGCAGCTCTAACACGTGTATTCTCAGGAAATTCATGACATGCAAACTTTTGGTCAACAGCAATTTCCCAAGAAATGTATGCATCAGGATCATACTACCATCAAAAGGGGGTATTTTAAATTTAATTTTACTAAAAGCATCATTATTATAGGGTACCTCACGTCGGCGGTGACCACCCATACCGCTACGATTATGGCATAGGCGATGCTAGTCATGAGTGTCATGAGCATCATGTTCAGTATGAGCAGTATAATCATCATCATAATTACCTTTGAGTCACTCTTTGTCCTTGTTGTCTTCATTATGCTGCTCTTTGTCTTTCATGTGGACATCATCAAAACGCTTCAGAAGAGCAGCAAGGCTTCTATCCATACAGGCAATAGATGCCTCCAATCCTGTAAGCTTGGTGGTGGTGGCAAGTTGGGTGGCCTCCAATTGCCCAATCTTGTTATTGGTCACCTGTAAATCTTGATCAAGTCCTTCTGTATGCAGTTGCACTTGCCTTGGAAAATGTTGAATGATGTCCTTAGTGCAAGGAGATTGTGGCATCTTGTTAACATCCTCTAATCCTGACATGGTTTAAAAGACAAGGACAACAAGAAAACAGGTGAAGAAATGAAAGCCCTACAGCTATTAGGATGTAGCTATAGCAAGACGCTCACTATCAACCCGTTACATAAGCTCTTACCAATTCTTACCTTGCTCAACAGGAGGGGACGGCAACCAACAAGTCTGCAACCGTGGAATGAAGTGTATCGGTGCCGCAACAACAACACCTGTCAAACTGTAGTCAAAATATGTGGAGCTATAGGTGGGCTGAAGCAAGAAAGTACTAGCACCACGTTAGTCACAAAAGCAAGCTGAATAATCGTTCAACTGTGGTACTGTGCTAGTCCTAGCCTAGATCGTGCTAGAGGCGCGAGCCTAGACACAAAGGAAATCAAAACACACCACCGGAAACAATGGAGAAGCACAACGAACAACCCCTTTTCTTCCTATTTTTTTCCTTTCTTTTTTCTTTCTTTTCTTTTTTTTTTGTTTTTTTTTTCAGGTGATCCTCAAAACTGATTATATAAACAAAAAAATAGATACTCTCTCTCTCTCTCTCTCTCTCTGGAGTAAAACCGAGCCAATATGTATGCACAATGTGGAGTCAAGTATAGGTATGGACTTCTGTTGCCTTTCTGGAACACTTCAATATATGCAGCACAAGTGCAAACAACAACAAGATTTGTTAACACGGCGCAGCAACTAATTCGGACTCCACACCGATTCCAATTCGGTCTTTAACAAGATTAGGACTCTAGAGTAAGCTGAGCTAATATGGATATGTTGGACATGGAGAAGTTGAGTATAGATATGAACTACTGCTACACAAAGATGTACTCAGATTCGAACTCAAAACAGCAACAAGGCAGCTATCAATTCGGAATCAAAACCGATTCCAACTCGAACTTCAACACCACGTGGGATTCAGTCTCAAAACAAACTCAGATTCCTACTTAGACTTGAACACAAGGATGTATTCGGATTCAGCTAACAGAAGGCTTATATGGTAGCACATGGCTGTGACTAGAACGTGACAAGCACTCGAAACTCTAAAGGACTAAAACTAAGACCAGCAACTCGACACAACCGATGCAAACCAAAAACTCAACAAGCCCTAACTAAGCAGTACAAGCAAAGGCTCAAAGGGTTTATAGGATTGCGGGTAAACTAACCTACTATTTTTTTTGATTTTATGGACTATAGGAAAAATAAAAAACAGCGAAGGATTCAAAGTCTCACCGATAAACCTTGCTCTAATTACCAACTGGTATGAACCCGATAGGGTTGAATCCCGAACTTTTGATGAGAGGGCGTGGGATAACTCGATTGGTGGATGGAGACGACGTTCACGGCCCGACTACAGCCTTGCAAGTTGCGCCTTAGCAACCGATACACCACCTCCAATGGCTGCCGCGATCTTGTGGAGCGCGTCACCCGACCACTAGGGCACTCATCCTACAAGCAATCGAAGAACTAGCAAGAACAAGTATAACAAGTACTGAATTTACTAGATGAAGATGATGGTTTTCAAACTCAATCTCAAAAAGGGGGGGTTCTGGAGACAAGAAGACAACGTGCGCTTACAAGGAAGTAGCGAGAGCTAAACTTGATCTAAACAAAACCCCCACTATTCTTGGTGGTGGCTAAGTGGTATATGAAGGTGGAGGGACGACCACCAGGGTGTTGGGGTAGTGCTCCAACCCTAGGACGTGTCCCTAATGGACCCGACTTGATACATGGCCCATTGGGCCAAACTAAGGCGACGCAACACCTTTAGATAGAAAACCCCTCGGTAGTAATTCGGTTATTGCGGCCGCCTCAGAACAGATATGGACTTGATTCTAGATCCATGTGAAAATAGACTTCATAAGGATTCCATGAAGTACTTGAACGCCCTAATCCGAGTCCGTATGTGACCATGCTGACCATCATAAGTTGGAGCTGTCCTTGAGTCCGAATCCAGCCAGCGCGAATCCTTTTCCCTTTCGGTCCTCTCTCTGGTTCCTAACCAAAATAAGAGTGCACGCGTCTCCATGGTCTAAATATGAAAGACAGGAACTCAAGAGTGAACTTACTTGATGATTAAGTTGATGAGCAGGGGCACGAGTAATAGGACCAGAAACTGATACTTGTGTCGGCGTGGATGTATCGTTGGTGTTGATGTCCTCATCATGATCCTTGGCCACAAACCGTCAAGTAAATTAGTTTTGTTGAGGGCCAGCAACCTTCAACTAAATATTCCTAACCGTCAAGGAAATTAGTTTTCTTGAGGGCCAGCAACCTCCAAGAGAATATAGAGCAATGGCAAACAACTGTAAATAAACGAAAGTTGCGCCTCCTGGAATTCAAACCATTGACCTATTGCTTCAAATGAAAAATACTTACCACTACACCTCAAAGCATCTTGTTATTGAATGAATTACTTTTTCTTTTGTATTCAGTTTGCTGAATCTTGTAATGAATATTTGAGATCCTAAGCGATTTCAAATGTAAAATGTTTGAACTAAAAAGTTGTAGATCTCATCAAATACAATAACTTTGGTTTAGGTCATATCACCATCCGAGGTCATTTGGAAGATTCAAAAATTTGAATTTCAAGCTCTGAGAATTTTCTTGGATGTTTTAAATTACACCCACGAAAATATGAATTACCTTGGAGGTTTTGAATAGTACTCATGGAAATAAAAATTACCTTGGCGGCTTCAAATAACACCCAAGGAAATGATCAATTACCTTGGCGGTTTGTACTTGCAGGTTTCAAATAGCACTCAAGGAAATACAAATTACCTTGGCGGTTTCGAACAACACTCAAGGAAATGAGCAATTACCTTGGCGATTTGTAATAATGCTCAAGTAAACATGGAATTACCTTGGCGGTTTGGTTTAGCACTCAAGAGTATCCATTTCCTTGGGGGTCTACGTCTGCGGCCAAGGAAACTACGCTTTCCTTGGTGGTTTTGTTTTGACTCTCAAGGAAATCTTTAGCACTCAAGGTAATTCAGGATTTTGGTCGTGGGTGTGCAAATTTTGGTGCAGACTGGACTTCATTTGGTTGAGATTTGGAAATTTCCTGACAACTTAGTCCTGCTATTTCACATATTTTGTGGATGTGTGGAACTTCCGCGATCTAGAAACTCCGTGTAAATTTGTAGAACATCTGCGGTATGGGGTTTTTCATGACAGTGACTCGAACTCAAGGTATGGGTGCTCACCTTGCCCTTTCTAATCCTGTCTTAGATCATCTTGTCACTTATTGGCCCAATTGATCTAGGTGTGTAAGTAGAAGTAGTTGCTTCAGATTGATTTTGGAATATAGGCAAGTTCTTAGAAAGGATTTTGATTGGCTCCCATTCCTCCCCCACGCCTCACCCACTGGTCGTCGTTTCGGACCTTCACATTTGGTTTTGATGCATTTATGTGTATACTTTAAAAAAAGTTTGTAGACATGCCATGTTAGCTGTAAGCCATAGCATTAAGTTCCTTTCTCATCATTACATGGTGGGGAAAATATCTTAAGATTGCCGTTCTCTGCCAAAATCTAGAAGGGAAACAAACGGCCGGCAGCTGTTCGTTTTCTCCTGCCCAAAAAGGGATGTACTCCATAAGACGAAGAAAACAGCAGGTGATTGAGTGATGTCAACACGGCAACACCTTACAGATGAATGTGAAAAACCTGATAGAGCTACCTGATTAAGAACATTTGCAGTGCCCTATATAACATGATTACGTTTGTATTATGGTTATCGGCCTCATATATACAAAACCATTATTCCACGAAAAAGGGGCTGGTTGCCTAATTCCGTTACACGAGTAACGGTCAATGGTAGCCACAATTGTTGGCTTTGTCCGGCCTAGCTTTCTGCAAAAAGTAAGGCTCAATAAACAAGTTTTCAACTGCACTTGTATCTCATGTCTGTGTATGATATGCGTTCGTTTCCATTATATTCTTAGCTAGCATTACGTGGTGGTGGAGAATGAATCGAAACTAGCTGATCTTCTCGCCTGGCCGACTGTAAAAGGGGAAGAATCTGCAGCTAGCTGTTCTTCTCCTGTGTTCAAAAAGGATATACGTACAGAGACGAAGAAATGAGCTGAGGACATGCATGGAAACATGGCCTTGGAGTCTTGGACAGCTCATGCAAAGCAAAAAAGTAGTTAGGCACACTGGCCGGAATAGTCCTGACGTAAGACGCAAGGAAAAAGTGGTGACGCTATGATTTGGACATGTCCTGACTCAAGAATTTCCTCGGTGGAACCTTGCACGCATGACACCTGCCTTGCCTAGCTGGCTTCCTCAGGTGTCACCGAGTGGATGAGAATCTTATAAAGTCAAGCAAGTCCACGCCTTCCTTCTTCCACGCCACATAGTATCAATTCAAAGCTAAAGTCAATTTCCCTAAACCATCCTAAATCATAGCCTCATCAGACCCAACCCAAGCAAGTAGTAAGACGATGGCAGGCATGTTCTTGGGCTCCACCCAGGGTGCCGTTGACTCGCTGCTGGGCCGGTTGACATCAGCCCTCGCCGACGAGGCCAGCCTGCTGAGCGGCGTCCGTGCCGACGTCCATTTCATCAAGGACGAGATGGAGAGCATGAACGGCTTCCTGCTGCGCGTGGCGGAGGCCACCGGCGGCAGCGGCGGCGAGGAGGACCACGGCGTCCGCGCCTGGATGAAGCAGGTCGCGGAGGTGGCCTACGCCTCCCAGAACTGCGTCGACCTCTACGCCCGTTGCAACGGCATGGGCACCGCCGCGGGGGACGGGCAAGGCGGCTGCGGCATGCTCTTCTTCCTGCGCCGCCTGCCTCGGTTGCTGTGGACGGTGCCCACCCGCCACCGCATCGCGGTGCAGATCCGGGAGCTCAAGGTCCGGTCGCGCGAGGTGGGGGAGAGGAGGCTCAGGTACGGCGTCGAAGCACCTCCGATATCGTCGTCGAGGGGTGCCACTAGCAGGCTGTCGTCAACAGCCGGAGACGATGACGACGGCACCAGCAGGGAGCAGGAGGACGCCCGGCGGCGTGCTCTGGCCGAGGCCGAGCCAGCCCCGTTCGAGAGCTTCTCTCTTGTCAGGTGGATGACGGAGGACGGAGGCCAACAGCAGGCCACACCCAGAGTGATTGCACTTGTGGGCAGCATGGGTCTCCAGGACGAAGCTCTTCGTTTCGCCAAGACGGCGTATCTCGATCCATGGGTGGCCAGCTCCTGCTCTCTGGACTGCATGGCCATGATCCAGGCCACAGCAGGAGAGTGCACTCCTGCCCAGTTCCTCCGGGACGCGCTAGCCCAGCTAGACGAGCCACCGGCACCATCAGAGTTTGCAGCCAGCATCACTGGAACTGGAACCGGAAGAAGGAGGCTCGACAGTGAGCGCCAGCTCGTGGAGAGGCTTCGCCGGCGTCTGCAAGGTAGAAAGTTCCTGCTGCTACTTCATGACGTCCCAAATTTTTTCCTCTGGCATGGCATCAAGTCTGCCTTCCTCGATGGCAGCTGCGCTCCTGGCAGCGCCATACTGATCACGACGCCGTCCTTTCGGGTGGCCTACTCGTGCCTCCCCTACGAAATGTATGACGTGTCCAACCAAGATTCTGACAGGCATGACTACCTTGCCAGTTTCTACCTGGACAAGGCTGTCGCCCTGGTCACCAACAACACCCGCCAGCAGAGCACGGATCTTGAGCCTGTCCTCAGGACCATCCTCAAAAGGCTGGCCCTCCAGACCACCACCTGCAGGCTGTTCATCCAAGCTCTCTACGTCGACCATAACAAAACCCTAGATGACTTCAAGGTCCTGAGGGACAACCTTGTCCTTGATGATTCGTCCTACTCCGCCTATTCCAACAACCAGAAGCAGGCCATATTGTTTCTGTACAACGGTCTCCCCAGAAGCTGCAAGAACTGCTTGTTGTACCTGAGCATTTTCCCAGAGAGGACTACCTTTAGGCGGACGAGGCTGGTGAGAAGGTGGGCGGCTGAAGGAACGGTGACGAGGAGAGGCAGGCTTACTGCTCTGGACCAAGCCGAACGCTGTTTCGATATGCTTGTTGCCAGGAGACTCGTTGTGCCCAAGGACACTGATGTCACCGGGAGGATCAAGAGCTGTGTCATGCATGACTTGATCCACGACCTTGTTACCGAGGTGGCAAGGGACTCTGAGTTTGTTAGCGCCAACCTTCCGCCTGACCTGGCTCATCGCATTTCGATCCGTAATGCGTTCCAGATACAACAAGCTGCACCTGCACAGCAACGCCACATGGCCAGCAGCAGTCGTTCAGCAAAGACATGCTGGAACATTTTCAATCATTTCTTTAGCTCAGCATCATCAAGTCACCAGGCAGAAACTTATAAGCCTAACGCCTTGTTCTTGGATCCGATTCCGCTCTCATCGACTCAGTTGGGTTTGCTGCAAGTGCTCGACCTAGAAGATTGCATGGATTTCAAGGATCACCAGCTGAAGCACATCTGCAACCATGTCTTTCAGCTCAAGTACTTGAGCCTCCGGAACACTGGCATCACAAAGCTACCCAAGAAACTTGGCAAGCTCCGTTACCTGGAGACACTGGACATTCGACAAACAAAGGTGCGCGCTTTCCCGAAAAAATCCATTTTCCTTCCAAAGCTAAAGCACCTACTTGCCGGTGTCAAGACTGCTGGCTGCAGAAGCCTCGACGGGATCCAGGAAGAAGAATCTTTGCACACTATACAGATGCCCAAGCATATTGGGAGCATGACAGAACTGCAGGTGCTGTCCCATGTTGCGGTTTTTGGCCACGGTGATGAACTCATTGACATTGGCAACCTACTCCAGTTGAGGAAGTTGGGCCTCGTTTTTGATGGATCTCAGAAACCAACCTTCAGGCATTTGTTCCACGCAATAGGGAAGCTGAGCAGATGCCTTCAGTCTTTGTCAATCTGCATCATGTCGAACAATGAGAATTCAGACACAGCTACAGAAATGGAAGAGAGGTTACTCATGCCTCCAAGGTATCTTCGCCATCTACAAGTTAGTGGCATGGTAAATGGATTTACTGATATGGTTAAAGACCTTAGAGAACTTACTAAGATAACAATTCACAAAACTTTCTTGACTCCTGGTGACATTAAAATCATTGGTAGGATCGCTAGATTGAGCTACCTTCGGTTTCGACAGGAGTCATTCAGTGAAAGAACACTCACTTTCAGCAAAGGTGGATTTCAGAATCTCAAGTACCTTGTTATAGATTGCTTAGACGTCATCAGCATCAACTTTGATGAAGAAGCTACTCCTAGGCTGGAGAAGATAATCTGGTATTCCACTGGTACTCAATGCCTCACCGGAATCGAGCAACTTCCAAGCCTCAAGGAGCTTCACCTCACGGGAAACTTCGACAGCGAATCAGTGCAACAAGCGATCACATCAAACATAAACAATCCCATTTTGAAAACAAACTGAATGTGCCTTAGAGGCAGGACCGACCTGTTTGAATATTTCAACTCCACTCAACAGGTTTAATTTTTTTTTGTGTTTTGGCTTTAGTTAGTATAGTACTATATATATGTAGTTATGTACCCTGCAAGAATATATCTTTCAAGAGTCTCATTTGGTGCTGATGTATGAGTACTGTAAAAAAACGTTTGTAGACATGTTATGTTAGCTGTAAGCCACATCATTAATTTATTTTCTCACCATTACATGGTGGAGAAAATATCTTAAGCTAGTTGTTCTTTGCCCCATTCCTGAAATTCCAGAAGGGAAAGAATCGGCAGCTCTTCTTCTCCTGACCAAAAAGCTTATACAGAAGAAGAAGAAAACAGCAGCTTTTTGAGTGATGCCAGCACCTTACATGTGAATATGAATAACATGATAGCTACCTGATTAAGAACATCTGCAGTGCCCTATATAATATGATTACGTTTGCATTATGGTTATCTGCCTCGTATAGCCAAAGGGCGCCTAGCTCAAACGGTTAGGTGACCCAGCGGCACTCCTCAGGTTCTGGGTTCGACTTCCCGTGGGAGCGAATTTCAGGCTGAGGTTAAAAAAATCCCCTCGTCCGTCCTCATAACCAAAGCACTGGGGGGCACCGGCCTAATTTTTACTTGGGTGACGAAAAGCCACCGTGTAAGGGTGGGGGTGGGGGTTCGGGGGTTTTCTCAGCCGGGTGAGAAGGTCCTTCTTCTTATTTGTAATGCTGCGGGGCAGTCTTAACCCCTCCGGTTGATTTTTTTTTATCTGCCTCATATATACACAGGCAGCCAATATTTCCGATTGGGGTCGGTTGCATAATAAATTATGTTATACGAGAAATGGTTAATAATGGTACCACAATTATTGGCTTTCTCCTTTGTCCAAAAAATAAGGCTCAGTAAGAACTTTTCAGCTGTATCTCAGTTATTTGATACTCATGTCGGTGTAATGTGTACTATACTACTACTATAGAAAAAGGCTTGCATACCCATCGCAAAAAAAAGGCTTGCATACATGTCTGTCACGTTCCGGACACTCGGGAAAAAAGGCTCTTGGCAAAGGACTTCTTTGCCGAGTGCCAGGCTCTCGGCAAAAGCATTGCACTCGGCATAGGCCGCCCCGCGTAACGGTGTTCGGCCACGTCCTTCTTTGCTGAGTGCCTGCTGTTAAGCACTCGGCAAAGAAGGTTTTTTTTTTTAAAAAAATTCTTTGCCGAGTGTCCCAGATCTGGCACTCGGCAAAGATTTTTTTTTTTGGAAAATATATTGCCGAGTGCTCCCGATCTGGCACTCGGCAAAGGGTTTTTTTTTAAAAAAAATCTTTGCCGAGTGTCCCAGATCTGGCACTCGGCAAAGATTTTTTTTTTGAAAATACTTTGCCGAGTGCCTCTGACACGGCGCTCGGCAAAGAATTTTTTTTTTCGAAGGCACTCGGCAAAGAGGAAATTTTTTTAAAAAAAATTGAAAACCCTCTTTGCCGAGTGCCTTATTCTTAGCACTCAGCAAAGACCCCCTTTGTCGAGTGCCATCCCCCGGCACTCGGCAAAGATTTTTTTGTTTTTGGCCTCCAAATTTTTTGTGCAGCCCTTTTAAAGTACAAGGAACTCCTAATTAGAATTTGGGGAATTTTTGTGGTTTTTTTTTATATATTTAGTTGCTTTATTTCGTTTACTTGAATTTTTGAAAAATATAAATTTGAACTGCTTGCATAGATACGAATAATGGAATTTAATGATTCAAAAATTGATATTGATAGTCATGTTATATCACACGAGTGTAGCATGTGAGTGTAACAACGTATCACGTAAATCTTCCGAAATTTTTATCATAGCTTCCACATACTATATATCACGACATCTCAACAAGTTTCATGCTTTTTGGACTTCGTTTGCTTTTTTATACAAAGCAAAAACACTTCGCACGTAGGTTCATGAAACTTGTTTCGTGAACAAGATGTCTCAAATTTCGGGTCCGTCGGATATGGCCTCACACTACACTCACTAACATGACTATCAATTTTGAATCATTAAATTTCATTATTCATACCATGCAGCTCAAATTTATCTTTTTTAAAAAATTCAAGTAAACGTAAATAAAGTAACTAAATATATCAAAAGCCACAAAATTCTCAAATTCTAATTAGGAATTCTGGTACTTTTAAAAGGGCTGCACTAAAAAATTTAGAGGCCAAAATAAAAAATAAAAAAACTTTGCCGAGTGCTGGGGCATGGCACTCGGCAAAGGGGGTCTTTACCGAGTGCCAAGAATAAAGCACTCGGCAAAGAGGGTTCTTTATTTTTTTTAGAAATTTCTTTTTTGCCGAGTGCTTCCACAGGGGCACTCGGCAAAGGCATTTAAAAAAAAATGACGACGGCCGGATCGGGGCACTCGGCAAAGTTGCCTCCTTTGCCGAGTGCCTCCCTGATCCGGCGCTCGGCAAAGGGACGGGTGGGACACTTAGGCGATTTCGGCCGGCCGAGCAGTCCAAGCCTCAGACAGCCAGCCAGCCCCCGCGCCCACGCCGGCCTGCCCCCGCCCCCGCGCCGCGCGCCGCCCTCCGCGGCCACGCCGGGCTGCCCCCACCCCCGAGCCGCGCGCCGCCCTCCCCTCCCCGTGCGCCGCGCCTGGGGCCGCCCCCGCGCCCGCCTGCTCCTGCGCGCACAAGTCAACTCCCGCCTGCGGCCGCCGCGCCCCACGCCGGCCCCCATGGCTCGTTCCGCCTCCGCTCTCGTCGCCGGCTTTCTCCTCCTCCTCACGCTCCTCACCCTGGACGCGGCGCAGGGCCAACAGCCGTTCCCGCCCACCGATCCCTCCGACGGTATCGATTTCTCGCTCCTTCTGTGGTGTATGAGGTTGTGTAATGACGACGAGAAAGTTGGCAGCTAGTAACTCGTGGATCTCGCGTTCCTGCAGCGGATGCCCTGCACGCTGTGTTCCGGCAGTGGCGACTGGAGGGGGAGGCGGCGGCGGAGGACCCGTGCATGAAGCGCGTCTGGTCCGGGTCGTTCGAAATAAACGCGTCTATCGACTGCAATTGCCCCGCCATCAGCCGGTGCCAAATCACGGGCCTGTGCGTCGTCTTCACTCTTTCTCCCATTTGATGCTGATGCCTATGTCTACCTGGGATTGATGTGTGGGTCTGGAATCTCCGGATGGTGCAGGAATGTGACTGGGTACAAGAATATCACGGAGATCCCGCTGGCTCTCTTCAATTTGACGGAGCTCGTCTCTATGTGAGTTTTTGAATCGATGGTTCATGCTGTACAATTGCAAATGCTTTAGGGAGCTTGATGTTAGATTAAAATGGTTTCTTGAAGTAATGACTACTCTCTCTGCAGCTTGAAATTGCACCACGACAAACTACTTAAGAATATATCCGAGTTTACTTAAAAAGAGTAGGCCTATAACTAAGATTTTCATGAAAATATGGACTTGTGCTAACATCCAGTGTTCTACTGCCCAGAGGAATATACCAGACATGAATGTACCTACGGTCATTGTTAGCTTTGGTACTTTTTAGTATTTTGGTATCTCAGATATCCATGTAATACATAGCATCTAATTGAAAAACTATCTGATCTCATCCTACCAAACTGTTAGTATACATGACAGAAAGCTTGTCTACCATGACTCCCTCCTATCCTATTGTAGTTGTCATTTTAGCTCTATTGGAGCAACATACTTTGCTCCTACGAATTGTACCATAGATTCTCGAACAGTATAACACCACTGCCATTCTACTGAGAAGCAATGAGTAGGGCTATTTCGTGGAAAGTGTTGCCTCGGACAACCAAACTGACAAGTATTTGCTGATCAAATGCACTTTCAATTATAACACTTGTTTTGGACCTAAGGCTACCATTTTAAGCTCTACCAGCTTTATTATAACCCTGTTTTTTCCCTTACCCTTGATTGTCAATATGGTTCTATGCATTCTCTTGTGAGAATAGGAATTTCAATATGATTGTAAGTCGCCTCCTATTTCATTTTGTAGGGATTTAAGTAATAACAACTTGAATGGTTTAATACCCCCAGAAGTTGGCAATCTTTCCAAACTGGAAACATGGTGATAACCATACTTGCTCCCCTAAATATAAGCCTGTACATGTTATTTATCTCTTCATTGAGCCATTGTTGTTGTATTATTCCAGAATGTATGTATTGATGGTCCATCTTGCTGAATGCTATTAATTCAACCTACTGCTAACAGAATGATTAAAGTTTTCCTACTTGATTGGGCCACAATAGTACAACACTACATCCCTGCCATGCATCTATAACAGCTGCAGACATGATGTATAGCTGATAAGCTGAATACAATAAGTGATTCTTTATCTAAGAAATGTATGCTTATTCTGCTTTCTCTATCTCAAATCTAGCCCAGCCTAGCTCAACTTGCTTGGGATTAAGAGGGCTTTATTGTTGTTGTCTATCTCAAGTGACAGTGATACTTTGTGATATTAGCTTAGCAAATTTCAAATAAAATAATATCCTACATCCTTGACCTGGTGTCTACAATATCCCATGATCAGATTGTAGCTGTATTAGTTTAGCTGGTGTAATTCAAGTACCTAGTCTGTGAACTGTGATGCAATAGTGGATGCTTACGTATAAATTGTATATCTTATGAGAAGACTTAACCCTTATAGGCTAGCACTCAAGCCTTCTTAATTTCAAAATTATTTGTCAGCAAAGATATCTGATCTTCCCATAGAGTCATCGCTGACTGAATGCTCTCCATATAGCTAGGCACTTCAACAATAACAATCTCAGTGGATCTTTTCCTCATGAATCATCACTTTTAAGAAATCTAAAGTCCCTGTAAGTGCGCCTTATGTCCCTTTGTTTTCTATATACTCAGTAACCTTCTATGTCATCCAATTTGAAGAAAGAATAACTAATCTTGTGGTTGATTATGCAGGTGGATATTTGATAATAATGTCGAAGGGCTTATTCCAGAATTTATTCAGAACTTTACCAGTCTCACAGACTTGTACGCATAACCACTTGGTTTGTTGTTGTTAGGAACAGCTCCTTCCTTTCCAATCTTTGAGATCTAATGCCGTGATCTTGCTAGGCGTATATATGGGACGAAACTTCAAGGACCTATCCCAAAAAATTTCTCAAATTTGACCAATCTAGAAGTCTTGTAAGTCACTCTAACGGTTACTTCTGTTAAATGATACCCCCTCCATTTATTTTGAATTTCAGTGCTGTGGTAAATATTGGAGTCAATGTATTTAGAAGTTAGTCATCTGATCTGGAGAAATTCTTATCTGTTGTTGAAGAAAAACATCATTATTATTTGGTACAAACAAGCATGGGCCGTCATGAGGACGGGGCAAGGCAAGAAGCATGGGCGGTTCTGGCTTGGCGACGGCGTTATTGACACGGCCTCTACTCGGCAAAGATTTTTTTTTTAAATCAAACTTTGCCGAGTGCCAGACAGAGGGCACTCGGCAAAGGTTTTTTTTAAATCAAACTTTGCCAAGTGCCGGCCAGAGGGCACTCGGCAAAGAATTTTTTTTTTAAAAAAAAATTCAAACTTTGCCAAGTGCCGGCCAGAGGGCACTCGGCAAAGAATTTTTTTTCAAAAAAATCAAACTTTGCCGAGTGCCGGCCAGAGGGCACTCAGCAAAGAATTTTTTTTAAAAAAATTCAAACTTTGCCGAGTGCCGGCAAGAGGGCACTCGGCAAAGAATGTTTTTAAAAAAAATTCAAACTTTGCCGAGCGCCGGCCAGTGGGCCCTCGGCAAAGAATTTTTTTTAAAAAAAAATCTTTGCCGAGTGCCTGTAGAGTTGGCACTCGGCAAAGCCACCGTCAACGGATTCGGCGCCGTGACGGTCGCTTTTCTTTGCCGAGTGCCCAATAAAAGACACTCGGCAAAGAGGTCTTTGCCAATCAATTTTTTGTCGTGTGTTCTTTGCCGAGTGTAATTTGGGCTTTGCCGAGTGCCTGAGGCACTCAGCAAAGAACCTCAATCCAGTAGTGCCTCAGAGCGGGCCAAACGGGCCAGTGGGAGCCCGCGACCCAGCGGCAGCCGAGGCCACACAGCGCGCGCGCACCAGGAAGGGGCACGGCATAGGGGGGGGGGGGTTGCGCTCCACCTCCACATTACCCGAATTCTAGAAGAATTAGGCAAATAAAGATATTTAGAAAAATAGATAGAGATTTTGTTTAGGAAAAGGAATTTATATTTTGTTAGGAAAAGAGAGAGTTTGTTCTAGGAAAGGAAAATCCAAAACTATAAGGATTGCTTGGTGTGCAAGTCCGCTAGGGACTATAAATATAGGGGCAAAAAGCCTCCTAAAGCAGCGCCTGCCCTATGGTTTGCGTACCCAAAGATGAAGGAGGGCTTGGGGTCATTAACATCACGGCTCAGAAAGAAAGCTTGCTTTTAAAGCACCTTCACAAGTTCTACAATAGGGCTCCAATCCCTTGGGTACAGCTAGTTTGGGACAAGTATTACTCTAGAGATCGATTGCCAGTAAAGAATGTCACCTTCAGAGGTTCTTTTTGGTGGAGGGACTTGCTGAAACTGTTAACCTAGTTTAGTCTTGCTATGGTCTCTCTTCAAGATGGAAAATCTTGTTTCCTCTGGCATGCATGATTTGTGGGGTTCTGGAGTTTATAGTCAATTGTATCCTGAACTATATTCTTTTGGCAGGAATGAGTTGGTTACCCTTTCATTGGCAGTCAATACTCCTACACTCCATAGTCTTTTTCACTTACCTTTGTCCCGTGAAGCATTTGCTCAATTAAATTTGCTTACAAGTGTTCTTCAGGGACTGCAGCTGCATCACTCCAATGCCACTTGGTCTTATATTTGGGGCTCTTCGTCCTTCTCTTCCCACAGAGCTTATAAGTATCTTATTGGTTATAGACAAATTCATCTTGCTTTCAAGTGGCTTTGGCGTTCTTCCTGTCAGAATAAAAGAAATTTTTTCTTCTGGTTAGTCCTGAAAGATCGATTGAGCACTAGAGCTCTGCTTCGGAGAAGGAATATGCACCTTCTACATTATAACTGTGTGTTTTGTGGGTTGAACGTTGAAGAAGATTTGGCCCACCTGCTGTTTCACTGTCCTTTTTCGATAGCATGTTGGTCCACCCTGCAGTTGGTCTTGCCCAATTCTGATGATCCTTGTTTTATCGTGGAGTGCTTCAAGTTGCAGCTTGGCTTGCCATTTTTTATGAAAATTATTATCACTATGTCATGGGCTATTTGGATGGTTCGAAATGATGTGATCTTCAAAGGCATTCTCCAGTCGGTTTCTCGCTGGAAGCAGATTTTCAAGAGTGAATTTGCTCTAGTTAAGCTTAGACCGAAAGCTGTCTATCATCCTAGAATGGATTTATCGCTGCAAGCCTTTGTGTAATCTTTCTTATTTTCTTTTTGACCTTTTTTTTTTGTTTCTTGAGGTCCTGCGTAACACTGTACAGTTTTAAATTTTAAAATCAATAAATTCCAGTAGAGGGTCAAACCCTTCTGTTTCATAAAAAAAAAACTATTCCAACTCAATAAGGAAATAGAGCCCTACTCATTAAACAAAATCTCCTCTCTCTCTCTCTCTCTCTGCACAGCGTCGCCGCCCTTCCCCTGCTCCTATGTTGCACGCCGCCGCCGCCACTCACGCCGTGCCCCAGCACCAGCGCACGCCGCCCATGCCGCCGCCACCACCCAAGGCCGCCCAACACTAGTAGAGAACAGACCTTTGATCCTCGACCAAAATGGGCTCTAGTCCCAGAATTTTTTGCGCCCGGGACTAGAGATACCTTTAGTCCCGGTTGGTGGCTTCAGCTGGGACTAAAGGGTCCTGCCCAACAACGGCCATCTGCGCCAGACAGAGGTGGCGGGGACCTTTAGTCCCGGTTGGAGCCACCAACCGACTAAAGGTAACTTTACTCGGTTAGTGGCTCCAACCAGGAGTAAAGGTCTACTCCCGGCCATGGCTGCGCCCGGGGTTGAAAGTTACCTTTAGTCCCGGTTGAAGCCACCAACCGAGACTAAAGGTCCCCCTTTATATCCCGGCCGCCTCTCTCTTCTTCCTCCCCGAGCCCGAGCTCAAAGACATTTTGAAGCTCACTTTGCACTAGTGTTCTTGCTTCCTCCCTCCATTGTTCCTCCATCCATTCTTTGATTCCTCCATCGATTTCTTCGATTCCTCCGTCGATTCTTCAGTTGTAAAGGTTACCAATCTCATACTCTCATTTTTCACCATTGTCTTATCTCATTTTGTTTACTATATATATATAGTTCTTTATTGTGGTTTTTTCCATTTGTAAGCAATTTGAGCTCAAAATCACTTCAAGCTTGCATATTTACATGAAAGAAGGTTAAAGTAGCTAGTTGAACTTGCGGACCGTGCTTATCTCGGCGAGCGGTAATGGACGTCAAGGAGGAGCTTTGATTCTACGAGTGAGAGCGGCAACGGTCGTGGAAGACCGTGTTTCCTTCCTCGTAGAATCGGAGCTCTTCCGTGGCCAAGTACGGTGCCGTCCGGTGGAGAAATGCTCGCCGAGATGATCATGTAAGCAAGGTAAACTAGTATGGATGATTATTTATTCACACGTCCCGATATCGTCGCAGTAGTCTGTTAATCACCATACCCAAACGTAGTATATATATAAATATAAACGATAATCGATTGTTATGTGTGTACACTCCCATTCTTCTGTTAATTTGCGGAAATATCATGTGAATTACTTACCTGCCGCAGTAAAAGACGAGAACACAATGACCATGGCCACGGCAAGCAGAGTAGCGTTAAACGCTCTGGAAACCTTTAAACTTCAAGCTTGCATATTTACATGAAGGAAGGTTAAAGTAGCTATTAAAAACTAGTATTCACCGTTCATTTGTAGCATGCATAGCACACTTCATTGTTTAGAGATATAGAGAATTTTAGAGTTTTTTAATTTTATTTGTTTATAAAATGATAAATTTATAGTGTATTAAAAATGAGTATAGAGAGTAGACGGCAACTGCTTTCGGGTCCTCGGCCACTCATGGGTTTCCAAAGCGACTTAGGCCGGGCCTCCCACTCATTGCATGCGACAAGTGTTGTGATGAGACGAAGATTGTGATGGAGTACCGAGTGAAGAAGGAGGGTCCCAACAAGGGTCGCATTTTCTACAAGTGTCCGGATCGCAATGTGAGTTATTTTATCGTATTTAATGACTATGGTTAGTTTATACCTATTTTCATGATGGTTGTGATTAAAGTTCTAATTTTCTGTTTTAATTTCAGTAGGATGGCACTGGATGTTCAGACTTCTACTAGGAGGAAGAGTATGTTGAACTCGTGCAAAAATATCTTGCACAACAGGCAGATATGGCGGCTAATGAGGCAGTAATCCAGCCGAAGAAGCCTAAAGATGTTGAACAAACAGGGGATCTGTCTGTTTTAGTTGGGATTGGTCACGAAATCCTTGTGCTGCTGAAGTGCATTTTAGCTTTAGTATTTTTAGTGGTAGTTGGGATTGTCTACATTGTAGCAAGGATTTCTTAAATTTATAGCTTTTGTGGTGATATGCATGTTGTATAATTAACTAATTATGTTCTAGGTTTTAATACGGTATTTATGTCATGTAATACAGATGAGTCGACATTGGATGTACAATGCTGATCGTCGCTCTCAAGAGTTCATGGACGGCGTGCATTCTTTGTTACGTGCGGCCGAGGCAAACAAACGCGATGGTTTCATGTGCTGCCCATGTGTCGTATGTAAGAATACGGTGGAATATCCTTGCTCAAGGACTCTTCATTCACACTTGTTCAAGTCGGGTTTCATGGCAAACTATATTTGTTGGACGAAGCATGGAGAAACTGGCATTGTAATGGAAGAATGTGAAGAAGAACAATGGGACAATAATGATATTATTCCCGATGGTGCGTGCTTCAATGATACTGCAATGGGAGAAGCTAAAGAAGAGGTAGCCACAGAAGATGAGTCTGCTGATGATCTTTGTCAGGTCATTTGTGATGCACAAAGAGAATGTGAAAGTGTAAAGGAGAAGATCAAGTTCGAGCGGATGCTAGAAGATCACCAGAAATTGCTATACCCAACTTGTGATGCAGGGCAGAAAAAGTTGGGAACCACACTAGAATTGCTGCAATAGAAGGCAAAGAATGGTGTATCTGACAAGGGATTTGGAGAGTTACTAAAAATCCAAAAGAAGATGCTTCCGAAGGACAATGAATTGCCCGCCACTACCTACGAAGCAAAACAAGTTGTCTGTCCTATGGGGCTAGAAATCGAGAAGATACATGCATGTCCTAATGACTACATCCTCTACCGTGGCAAAGAGTACGAGAAATTGGATGCATGCCCGGTATGCCATGCATCGCGGTATAAGATCAGGCGAGATGACCCTGGTGATGTTGAGGGCGAACGTCCTTGGAAGAAAATCCCTGCCAAGGTTATGTGGTATGCTCCTATAATACCACGCTTGAAACATCTGTTCAGAAACAAAGAACATGCAAAATTGTTGCGATGGCACAAAGAAGACCATAAGGTAGACAATATGTTGAGACACCCTGCTGATGGGTCCTAGTGGAGAGCAATCGACAGAGAATTCCCGGAGTTTGCAAATGACATAAGAAACTTAAGGTTTGCTTTAAGTACAGATGGTATCAATCCTTTCAGAGAGCAGAACAGTAGTCATAGCACTTGGCCTGTTACTCTAAGTATCTACAACATTCCTCCTTGGTTATGCATGAAGCGGAAGTTCATTATGATGCCCTGTGCTCATCCAAGGCCCGAAGCAACCTGGCAATGACATTGATGTGTACTTGAGACCACTTATTGACGAACTTCTCATTTTGTGGAATAAAGAAGGTGTACGTGTGTGGGATGAGTACAAACAGGAACACTTTGATCTGCGAGCATTGTTGTTCGTAACAATCAATGATTGGCCTGCTCTAAGTAATCTTTCAGGACAGTCAAACAAGGGATATAATGCATGCACACACTACTTCGGTGATATTAGAGGTGTATTCTTGAAAAAATATCGAAAGGTCGTGTACCTTGGCCATCGTCGATTTCTTCCTGCAAATCACCCCGTAAGAAAGAAAGGCAAGCATTTTAAAGGGAAGGGAGACCACCTGACCAAGCCTCGCAACCGAACCGGTGAGGATGTACTCGATATGGTCAATGATGTGAAAGTCGTCTTTTGAAAAGGACATGGAAGCCAACCTATTCCAAAAGACGCTAACGGTCACGCACCCATGTGGAAGAAGAAGTCCATATTTTGGGACCTACCCTATTGGCAAGTCCTGGAGGTCCGTAGCTCGATCGACGTGATGCACCTGACGAAGAATCTTTGTGTGAACCTGCTAGGCTTTATGGGTGTGTATGGAAAGCCTAAGGACACATTTGAAGCACGACAGGACCTGCGTTGTTTGAGAGAAAGAGACAACCTGCATCCAAAGAAGACAGATGATGGACGCCATTACTTACGTCCTGCCAGCTACACTCTAAGCAAAGAAGAGAAGGAAATCATGTTTGAATGCTTAAACAACATCAAGGTACCATCTGGATTCTCCTCGAATATAAAGGGTATTATAAATGTGCTAGAGAAGAAATTATGTTACTTAAAGTCCCATGACTGTCATGTTCTCATGACACAATTACTTCCAGTTGCATTAAGAGAAATTCTACCTCCAAATGTACGTCTAGCCACCATGAAGCTATGTGCATTCCTCAATGCAATTTCTCAGAAGGCAATTGATCCAACTGATCTAGCTAAACTACAGAATGATGTGGTTCAATGTCTCGTCTGCTTTGAGTTGGTGTTCCCTCCTTCCTTCTTTGATATCATGACACACCTGCTAGTTCACCTAGTCAAGGAGATTTTCATTCTCGGTCCTGTGTTCCTACACAATATGTTCCCCTTAGAGAGATTCATGGGAGTCCTAAAGAAATATGTTCACAACCGTGCTCGCCCAGAAGGAAGCATGGCCAAGGGCTATGGAACAGAAGAGGTCATTGAGTTCTGTGTTGACTTTATTCCCGACCTTGACTCGATTGGTGTTCCTGAATCGAGACATGAGGGGAGACTAAGCGGAAATGGGACACCAGGGAGGAAAACATATATTGGTATGGAGGATGATTATATCAATAAAGCGCACTACACAGTTCTACAGAACTCCTCTTTGGTAGATCCGTATATTGAGACACACAAGGATCTCTTATGATTCGAGTTTCTAGGGAAGACTGAAACTTGGATTACGCATAAGCACATGGAAAGTTTCGGTGGTTGGTTGCGAAAAAATGTCAAGGTGATGAGAGCATCCATGAGCAACTGTATTTATTGGCTATGCAACCATCATGGCATATCGTCACATACAACGGGTACGAGATAAATGGGAACATATTCTACACAGTAGCCCAAGATAAAAGGAGTACCAACCAAAACAGTGGTGTCCGCATAGATTCCACAGACCCGAATGGGAATAAGCAGACATATTATGGCCGCCTAGATGAAATATGGGAACTAGAATATGCACCTACTTTGAAGATCCCATTGTTCAAGTGCCAATGGGTCAAGGTGACCGGAGGTGGGGTAACAGTAGACAACGAGTATGGAATGACAACAGTAGACCTTAGTAATATTGGGTACAAAGACGAACCATTCGTCCTTGCAAAGGATATGAATCAAGTATTCTATGTCAATGATATGTCTACCAAACCAAAAAGAGGGAAAAACGATAATGACTCAACCAAAGAGCCAAAGCGCCACATAGTTCTTTCAGGGAAAAGAGTCATTGTGGGAATTGAGGACAAGTCGGACATGTTAGAAGATTATGAAAAGGATGACCGAATTCTGCCCTTCAAAGTGAACAAAGACCCTAGCATCTTGGTAAATGATGAGGACACTCCATGGTTACGACGCGATCATAACCAAGGGACATACATAAAGAAGAAGTTCACTGCTGTGCCCACTTGATGATATAGTGATTTAATGTAGTGTGTGTTTGAGATATTATGTAATAATTGTGAATTCAGATGTTTATTATGACGTGTTTCAAATTAAATCAATGTTTGATTTGGTGGGATTTCTCTCTCGAAAAGTTAAATTAGGATATTGAGTGATGAAAAATTAAAATATTAACGTTAAAATGATGTGAAAACAAATTTCCTGTCCAAAACCAATAGTTTTAATAATTTTAATTAAACACTACATTTTTGCATTAACGAAATAATAAATATTAGTTACATTATGTTTTATAATTATAACAAAAAATAAAAAAGTTAGGTTATAGATTTTTCCTATGTGCAATAAAGAAAAAGAAAATCCATATTTTTAACAAAATAATTTTATGTCTTTTATTTAATTTACTATGTATTTAACAAGACTATTGCATTTCTATTAAAAGATTTTGCTCAAAACAGGCGGGAAACGAAACTACAGCCCACCTTTACTGCCGGGTGGGAAGCCCACTCGGGAGTAAAGGTGGGCTGCAGTTTCGTGGCCCGCGAAAAAAAAACCTTTGCTCCCGGTGCATGTTACCAACCGGGAGTAAAGGTATACCAACCGAGAGTAAAGGTATACCTTTACTCCCGGTTGGTAACATGCACCGGGAGTAAAGGACCTTTACTCCCGGCTGGTGGCTGGCACCGGGAGTAAATCTCCCTGGTATATAACCGCCAGTTCCTGGCGCAGATTGATCCCCTCCTCTTCTTCCTCGTCGAACACCGCCGCCCTTCTCTCTTCTTCCTCCCGCCGCCGCCGATTCGTCTTCCCCTGCGCATTAGCCCGCCCCCGTGACACCGGAGCTCGCGCCTCGCCTCGTGCGGCCCTCCACCGCCGACGACCTCGCGCCGACGACCTCGTGCGGCCCTCCACCGCGTGCGCCCGTGCGGCCCTCCACCGCGCCCGCCCGAGGTGAGTTCTCTCGGCTTTCGTCGTGCATGGTGAAACGGCGTCAGTGAGGGCCCAGCGGATCGGAGCACCAGCTGGCCGGAATGGGAGCTAGACGCTATCTGAAACTTAGTTATCTGAAACTTGCTATCTGAAACTTAGTTATCTGAAACTTAGCTAGCTGAAACTTGCAATCTGAAACTTATTTATCTTTAACTTGCTATCTGAAACTTAGTTGTGACTGATGAAATTCTAGTGTGAAATCAAGCTCACGTATCTAGTGTGAAAGCCGACATTCAGTTATCTTAAAATTGCCGATGATAACCTGCCCGCATTCAGTTTCTGGTACTGCATTTTTTTTATTTTGCGACATGTATCTACTACTGCATCATTGCAGATATTTAAACCTGACATGTCTAGCGTGAAAACAAACTCATACGTGAAGGTGAATGAAACTTATTCGTGACTGATATGGTGTAAAAGCCTGACATGAATATTGAATTAATTAATATATTTAATTTTACATGAATATTTGTCGGCATAAGATATATTGTAGTTAATAAAGTGACTATGTTTAGTTTAAGATATATGATGAATGACTACATGCTTCACATGGTACATAGGATCACAACATCACGCACCAACATCGCCCCGGCCCGCCTCACGTCGTCGTCGTCAGCACACCGGCCACCGCGCCGACACGTATATATATGTCATTTGTATTCATATGCATGTATATATACATCGCGGAGCACCGCTGCCCTCGTTCGCCCATGCGTTTCTATGTATACGGTGGAGCACCGCCGCCCTCGTTCACCCATGTGTACAAACATATATACGGCGGAGTGGAGCACCACCACTCTCGTCACACCGCCCTCTCTCGCGGCCTAGTCGATCAACATTCGTATTATCGTTATCGTTAACGCTAAACAATCACACTAGGGCGAATTGCGTCGGTGACTAGGGTGAACCGCGTTGTTGATGTCACCGACGTGGTTCGCCCTAGTCACCGACGCAATTCACCCTCGGCCGTTTATGTATAGCCCTAATTCGCCCTAGTATCGACGCAATTCGCCCTAGTGTGGCGAATTGCGTCCGTGACCGAGGGGCAAGATTTAATAATGCATATTGTTCGTAGATTTTATGCATATAAGCAAAGATTTGACGTACTATATATTGGTTTTGTTTTTTGAAGCTAGATGGCCGACCCGAGAAACATGGATGAGGAGGAGTTGATGATGAATTTGATCAACACTGGCACTCAAGTTGCCGGCGATGATGGTGCTAAAAATAACGTGCAAGTGGATGCAGATGATGGGAGTCAGTACTTAGCTCTTGAACAAAATGAGCAACAACATATTGGCCAAGTATATATTTTTTATTATTAGCTATATATATTATCATATGTCTTATGTGTGCTCATGACATTAAAAATAATGTTTATGTTTTGTAGCCCTCTGGATCGACATCAACAACTACAACGAAGAGTAAAAATATTCGAGGTCCCAAAAAGCCATTAGAGGGCCGCTTCATCATCTCGGAGTTCAATGTGGATACAGGCGAACCGGGGGGGCCAAATAAAATGAAATTCGTGCACCATTGTGGTTACCTTGTATGGGACCGGCTCCCGATCAGTACCCACGAATGGAAGAAGAAGACCAATGCTCCTCGTATCAGTTTTGTCTCCGATCGTGACAAGACGATAATTTGGAAAGATGTCTTGGCACATTTCACTCTCCAAATAGATGGTTATGATGATATAATAGATGGTGATGAATTGAAGGAGCGAGTTAGGGATTGGACAATGAAGAAGATGGCCACCCAATTTCAGACTTGGAAGAAACACCTATACACGACGTATGTCAAGAAGAACAAAGCACCAGATTTCACTGTCCCAAGCCCGATCTTAAAGCAGAGGCCCTATTGGGATGAGTTTGTACAGTACAAGACGTTGGAAGAGGGTGTGAGTCGGGTGATAAAGAACCAACGTAATGCCCAACAGAAGACATACCACCATAACTTGGGATCAGGTGGCTACCCGACTGCCATAAAGAAGTGGAACAAAATGGAAGCAGACCTTCTTTCCAAGGGTATCACACCAGAATCACTCGAGTGGGGAGAGCGTGCAAAGAATTGGTTTTTCGCTCATTGGGGAACACTGGACTAGGAGACAGGGAAGTGCGTTTATGGCGGAAGACTGCAAGCACTAGTAGAGAACAGGCCTTTGATCCTCGGCCAAAATGGGCTCTAGTCCCGGAATTTTTTGCCGGGATTAGAATATTTTAGTCCCGGTTGGTGTCTCCAACCGGGACTAAAGGTCCCCGCCTAACAACGGCCTGCCGCGCCAGACAGGTGGCAGGGACCTTTAGTCCCGGTTGGAGCCACCAACCGGGACTAAAGGTATACTTACTACTCCGGTTGGGGGCTCCAACTGGGAGTAAAGGTCTACTCCGGGCCGTGGCTGCGCCCGGGTTGGAAAGTTACCTTTAGTCCTGGTTGAGCCACCACCGGGACTAAAGGTCCCCCTTTATATCCCGGTCGTCTCCTCCCTTCCTCCCGAGCCCGAGCTCAGCACATTTTGAAGCTCACTGCAGTAGTGTTCTTGCTTCCTCCCTCCCTCCATTGTTCCTCCATCCATTATTCGATTCCTCCATCGATTTCTTCGATTCCTCCATCGATTCTTCAGTTGTAAAGGTTACCAATCTCATACTCTCATTTTTCACCATTGTCTTATCTCATTTTGTTCACTATATATATATATGGTTCTTTATTTTGGTTTTTTTTCATTTGTAAGCAATTTGAGCTCAAAATCACTTCAAGCTTGCATATTTACATGAAATAAGGTTAAAGTAGCTAGTTGAACTTGCGGACCGTGTTCATCTCGGCGAGCAAGTTCTCTGCCGAGCGGTAACGGACGTCAAGGAGGAGCTTTGATTCTACGAGGGAGAGCGGCAACGGTCGTGGAAGACCGTGTTCCCTTCCTCGTAGAATTGGAGCTCTTCCGTGGCCAAGTACGGTGTCGTCCGGTGGAGAAATGCTCGCCGAGATGATCACGTAAGCAAGGTCAACTAGTATGGATGGTTATTTATTCACACGTCCTGATATCGTCGCAGTAGTCTGTTATGTGTGTACACTCCCATTCTTCTCGTTAATTTGCGTAAATATCATGTGAATTACTTACCCGCCGTGAAGAAAAGAGCGAGAACACAATGACCATTAAAAATATCATTGTTTAGAGATCTAGATAATTTTATAGTTTCTTAATTTTATTTGTTTATAAAAGGAGAAATTTATAGTGTATTAAAAATGAGTATAGAGAGTAGATGTGGCGCTTAGGGTCCTCGGCCTCTCATGGGTTTCCAAAGCGACTTAGGCCGGGCCTCCCTCTCATTCCATGCGGCAAGTGTCGTGATGAGACGAAGATTGTGATGGAGTACCGAGTGAAGAAGGAGGGTCCCAACAAGGATCGTATCTTCTACAAGTGTCCGGATCGCAATGTGAGTTATTTTATCGTATTTAATGATTATGGTTAGTTTATACCTATTTTCATGATGGTTGTGATTAAAGTTCTAATTTTTTGTTTTAATTTCAGTGGGATGGCAAAGTGGACGATGTTCGAAGCTTCTCTTGGGAGGAAGAGTATGTTGGACTCGTGCAAAATATCTTGCACAACAAGTGAATCGACGGCTAATGAGGCGGTGATCCAAACCGAAGAAGCCCAAAGATGTTGCACAATCGGGGATCTGCCTGTTTTAGTTGAGATTGGTCGTGAAATCCTACCGCATTGAAATGTATTTTAGCTTTAGTTCTTTTAGTGGTAGTTGGGATTGTCTACATTGTAGCGATGCTTTCATAAATTTGTATCTTTTGTGGTGGCACGCATGTTGTATAAATAATTAATTATGATCTAGGTTTTAATATGGTATTTATGTCATGTAATGCAGATGAGCCGTCATTGGATGTATAATGCTGGTCGCCGCTCCCAAGAGTTCATTGACGGTGTGCATTCTTTGTTACGTGCGGCCGAGGCAAACAAACGCGATGGTTTCATGTGCTGCCCATGTGCCATATGTAAGAATACGGTGGAATATCCTTGCTCGAGGACTCTTCATTCACACTTGTTCAAGTCGGGTTTCATGCCAAACTATATTTGTTGGACAAAGCACGGAGAAACCGGTGTTGTAATGGAAGATTTTCACCTAGTCAAGGAGATTTTCACTCTCGGTCCTGTGTTCCTACACAACATGTTCCCTTTAGAGAGATTCATGGGAGTCCTGAAGAAATATGTTCACAACCGTGCTCGCCCAGAAGGAAGCATCGCCAAGGGCTATGGAATAGAAGAGGTCATTGAGTTCTGTGTTGACTTTATTCCCGACCTTGACTCGATTGGTGTTCCTGAATCGAGACATGAGGGGAGACTAAGCGGAAAGGGGACACTAGGGAGGAAAACATATATTGGTACGGATGATGATTATTTCAATAAAGCGCACTACACAGTTCTACGTGAACTCCTCTTTGGTAGATCCAGATATTGAGACACACAAGGATCTCTTACGATCCGAGTTTCTAGGGAAGACCGAAGCTTGGATTACGCGATAAGCACATGGAAACTTTCGGTGGTTGGTTGCGAAAAAAAATGTCAAGGTGATGAGAGCATCCATGAGCAATCAGATTTATTGGCTATGCAACCATCATGGCATATCGTCACATACAAAGGGTACGAGATAAATGGGAACATATTCTACACAAGAGCCCAAGATAAAAGGAGTACCAACCAAAACAAATTGGTGTCCGCATAGATGCCACAGAGACCGAATGGGAATAAGGCATATATTATGGACGATAGATGAAATATGGGAACTAGAATATGCACCTACTTTGAAGATCCCATTGTTCAAGTGCCAATGGGTCAAGGTGACCGGAGGCGGGTGTGATGAGACAACGAGTATGGAATGACAATAGTAGACCTTAGTAATATTGGGTACAAAGACGAACCATTCGTCCTTGCCAAGGATGTGAATCGGTGTTCTATGTCAATGATATGTCTACCAAACCAAAAGAGGAAAAACGATAATGACTCAACCAAAGAGCCAAAGCGCCACATAGTTCTTTCGGGGAAAAGAGTCATCGTGGGAATTGAGGACAAGTCGGACATGTCGGAAGAATATGAAAAGGATGACCGAATTCCGCCCTTCAAAGTGAACAAAGACCCTAGCATCTTGGTAAATGATGAGGACACTCCATGGTTACTGAAAGCGATCATAACCAAGGGACATACGTAAAGAAGAAGTTCACTTCTTTGTGCCCACTTGATGATATAGTGATTTAATATAGTGTGTGATTGAGATATTATGTAATAATTGTGAATTCAGGATGTTTATTATGTCATGTTTCAAATTAAATCAATGTTTGATTTGGTGGGATTTTCTCTCAAAAGGTAAATTAGGATACCGAGTGATGAAAATTAAAATATTAACGTTAAAATGACGTGAAAACAAATTTCCTGTCCAAAACCAATAGTTTTAATAATTTTAATTAAACACTACATTTTTGCATTAACGACATAATAAATATTAGTTACATTATGTTTTATAATTCTAACAAAAAATAAAAAAAGTTAGGTTATAGATTTTCCTATGTGCAATAAACAAAAAGAAAATTCATATTTTTAACAAAATAATTTTATGCCTTTTATTTGATTTACTATGTATTTAACAAAAACTATTGCATTTCTATTGTATTTAACAAGACTATTGCTTAAAAGCAGTGGGAAGCGAAGCTGCAGCCCACCTTTACTCCGGTGGGAATCCCACTCGGGAGTAAAGGTGGGCTGCAGCCAGGCATCTATTAAAAAAACCCTTTACTCCCGGTGCGTGTTACCTTTACTCCCGGTTGGTAACACGCACCGAGAAAAGAGACCTTACTCTCGGTTGGTAATACGCATGGGAGTAAGGGTTTTACTCTCGGTTGGTGGGCGCACCGGAGTAATTCTCCGATATATAACTCCAGTACCGGGCGCAGATCGATCCACTCGTCTTCTTCCTCGCCGAACACCGCCGCCCTCTTCTTCCTCGTGCCTCCTCCACCGCGTCCGTCTCGCCTTCCGTGACACCGGTGCCGCCCTCTTCTTCCTCAGGCGGCCTCCATCTGCAGCGCTGCGTGCCCCCTCCTCCAAGGCTGCGACCCGTGGCCTCCTCCACCGCGCTCCTCCGCGCCCGAGGCCCCCTCCACCGCGCCGTGGCCCCACCGCGCCTTCCGTGACACCGGCGCCGCGCCTTCTCTTCTTCCTCTGGCGGCCTCCATCTGCGCGCCCGAGCCCCCCTCCTCCATGCGACCCGTGGCCCTCCACCGCGCCCTCCTCCGCGCCCGAGGCCCCTCCACCGCGCCCGAGGCCCCTCCACCGCGCCCAAGGCCCTCCACTGCCGAGCTCGAGGTGATATGTTCGTCGATGTCTTTGTACATTCGCCCGAGCCCTCCTTTGCCGAATTATAGATCACGTCGAAAACTACGTAAAACTTTGGTGGAAGCCATGTCAACGCCGAGGTCGATTGAAAATTCCAAATTTTGAATCACAAAATCTAGGAACCGAAAATGAATATTTGGAACTCTATATATGCAAATGAGCGAGGAACTCTATATATTTGGAACTCTATATATGCAAATGAAGCGAGGAACCGAAAATGAATATTTGAATCACAAAATCATGACAAGTTTAATTAAGGACCACCAATATGAAATTACTTTAGAAATTAATTAGATCGATGTAAATCCATGGCTTGTATAATAAACACGCTATATATTATTTGGAAACCATTGTCGTTGTCACTAAAGCTGAAAATGATCCAGCCAATCAACCGCCATATATTCATCACTATATGATATGCCATTATTCCAAGATGCGTTTCAATAGAAGAATTTTTCTATCTTCATAGATCAATGTTTGTTAACGAAATTTTATCCAAATATATTCATGTAGGGTCTTTTTTTTTGAAGGATTTGTTGTAGGATATATAATGGTCAAATAGGAACTCAATTTTGATACCTAGTTTGTAAACTAAAGTTTTTTAGTTTATAAAAATATCACATGTGATGATGTAAGCGTTTTGGTTGGACTTGCATGCATGGCTACTGCAGACAAATGAAGGAAAACTTCAACGTTTCTTCATTTGTGAACTTTGAATATAGATATAATATATTAATGTTGCTAAAGTAATATGATGAATGACACATATACTTACATTTCATAATGACTTATACGTTTCTCATATGATGAATGACTACATGGTTCACATGGTACATAGGATCACAACATCACGCACCGACACCGCTTCGCCCGCGCCTCACGTCCGTCGTCGTTGCGTTAGCACGACGCCTCCTCACGTCGTCGTCGTCAAGACACCGGCCACCGCAGCGACACGATATATATCGTCATTGGTATTCATATGCATGTATATATACGTCATGAGCACCGCCTCCCTCGTTCGTCCATGTGTTTCTATGTATATGGCGGAGCACCGCCGCCTCGTTCACCCATGTGTGTACATATATATCTGGCGGAGTGGAGCACCACCACTCTTGTCACACCGCCCTTTCTCATGGCCTAGTTGATCAACATTCGTATTATCGTTATCGTTAATGCTAAACAATCACACCGAGGCGAACCGCTACTGTTGATGTACTATATATTGGTTTTGTTTTTGAAGCTAGATGGCCGACCGAGAAACATGGATGAGGAGGAGTTGATGATGAATTTGATCAACCTTTGGCACTCAAGTTGCGGCGATGATGGTGCTAAAATAACGTGCAAGAGGATGCAGATGACGGGAGTCGATGCTTAGCTCTTGAACAAAATGAGCAACAACAGATTGGCCAAGTATATATTTTTTATTATTAGCTATACACATTTATCATATGTCTTTATGTGTGCTCATGACATTAAAAATAATGTTTATGTTTTGTATCCCTCTGGATCGACATCAACAACTACAATGAAGAGTAAAATGTTCGAGGTCCCAAAAAGCCATTGGAGGGCCGCTTCATCATCTCGGAGTTCAATGTGGATACAGGAGAACCGGGGGCCGAATAAAATGAAATTTGTGCACCACTGTGGTTACCTTTGTACGGGACCGGCTCCCGATTAGTACTGTGAATGGAAGAAGAAGACCAATGCTCCTCATATCAGTTTTGTCTCCGATCGTGACAAGGCGTTAATTTGGAATGATGTCTTGGTACATTTCACGCCCAAACAGATGGTTATGATGATATAATAGATGGTGATGAATTGAAGGAGCGAGTTAGGGATTGGGCAATGAAGAAGATGGCCACCAGTTTGCAGACTTGGAAGAAACACCTATATACGACGTATGTCAAGAAGAACATAGCACCAGATTTTCTTCGTCCCAGCCCGATCTCAAAGCAGAGGCCCAATTGGGATGAGTTTGTACAGTACAAGACTTGGAAGAGGGTGTGAGTCGGGTGATAAAGAACCAACGTAATGCCCAATGAAGACATACCACCATACCTTGGGATCGGTGGCTACCCAACCGCCATTAAGAAGTGGAACAAAATGGAAGCGCACCTTCTTGCCAAGGGTATCGGACAGAATCACTCGAGTGGGGAGAACGTGCAAAGAATTGGTTTTTCGGTCATGGGGAACACTAGACCAGGAGATGAGGGAAGTGCGTTTATGGCGCAAGACTGCAAGAAGCAGCAGAAAGATTGTTTTATGCTCAGAGAGCTACTGCTAGTGGTGCGTTCAGGCCCAACAGAGAGAAGGATGAGCTGACATACGCCATCGGGACTGTTGAACATGGTGGCCGAACTAGAGGCAAAGGAAGTGTCTCATGGGAGCATGGATTCCCTCAGGACAGACCTTCTTACAGAAGTCGCCAGAGAAAGAAGGAAGAAGAGGCAGAGCGGCTCCAGAGATTGGAGGAAGCGGTGCGTGAAGCACAAGAGCGGGAAAAAAACCTTGAAGCAAGAATGCAGGAGGAAATCAGAAGGCAAGTGCAAATAGCAGTGAGTGCAAGTAAGCAGGCATCAGAGCCAGAAATCAACATTAGCCAACTGTTCGGGGTTGAAAAGCAATTGCGCTTCCACGGAGATACCAAATCAAGGGACACAGGATCGCGCTTCCCTGTGGATGACGTCACTGAACCTTGTACAACGTGTGAGCTACACATTCCGAAGGAGAATTCTACAATCAAGGTGGCTATCGGTCTTGTTAATCCTATCGACCGAACCAAGACACCAAGGATTCATGGGAATATAATCCAAGAAGGATATGCTACCATCTCGGTAGATAAAGCTGAAAAAGGTTTTAGTGATTTGCCTCTTGACATTCACGGAGGTGATGGCGAGAAGACTCTAGGAGAAGCGGAGAAGACATTCATTCTATGGCGCAAGCGCTTACATCATCATTCCAGGGATGTCGGCTCCACCTCCTCTGAACTACCTCACCATAGGTGCGTGCGGATGAAAACACTACATCATTAATTTGTATTGGCTTAAATAATTAACAATCTGCTCATAATAATATGTCATTCCTTTTTTTTTGTAGCAGATCCTCCCCAACCTAAATCCAATTGTTCAATCGCCAGAGATCATCATAGTGCTCAAGACGATGACATTATGTTGGAAGACGAGGCTGCATCTACACCATCTCCAAGGAGGTCTCCAACGCCGCAGCCGCCACCTCTAAGGAGGTCTCCAACGCTGCTGCCAACACCTCCAAGGAGGTCTCCAACGCCTCCCCCGCCCCCGCCTACCAAGAAGCCTAGCAAGAGGCCAACCCCTCAAACGAAGAACCAGTCCCCGCCTACAAAGAAAGCCACCGTGAAACCAAAGGCTATTCCCAAAATAATATCTGAAGAGAAGGAAGAAGGAACTGATGCATATAAAAAAGACATGTCTAGATTCTATGACAAACTTAAAATGAATCAAGAAGCAAGGAGAAACCCGGAGAAACCATACTTCTTCGTAGCTCCAGATATTCTAAGAAAAAAGGTGACTTCTTACCAGCAACAACAGCGGGAATCTCGTAAGCCGTCCAAATCAATGTTATCAGACTATGACCGCACTCTCACCAAGTCAATTGAGGCGGCACAGAAAAAGAAGCGGGCAGGGAAAGACATTGCCCAACTCGAACAACAAGCGCACCAATCAATCCCCCCGCTAGTTGTTGGTAATGAATATGGTTCGAATTTAGGATTAATGCATCAGCAAACATACCTCCCGGATGTCGATTTGGATCACCTTGGTGAATTTCTTGATGAGACCGGTCTCGACCTTTACCGAGATGTTTGGTGATGGAAACATTGAGAGCGCCAAGGCGGAGGTTGATATTTGAAGAAAAATTTATACTAGGCCAGAGTCTATACAACCCTCAAGCCTTATCTGATCTGGGGACGCAAATGTACCTACTAAACAAGTGGTACATGCAGGCGTCTACCAGTGGAGACTTCTGCATTGGTGTCAGAATTAGAGACGAACATTGGTTCCGTGGCGATGATGTTATGTATGTTGACTTTGCAGAATTTCATCAACTATGCCACCTGACCTCTCTGGACAAAGTTATCATTAGCTGCTATTGCCTGTAAGTAATAATTCTTTCGATCTATTATTAAACTCATCATATGTGTGTATATGCATATAAATTATCCTAACAAGTACTATATATATGCAGATTTACAATGACAAGAGCTCGAGAAAGGAAGGCTGCAATGAAATTGGTTTTGTTGATCCCCATATAGTATTCAAGACCCAATTACTCCAAAGACTAATTGGAAGTCCGAGTCGAGAGTAACCTCATGAACTTCTTAGTGAACCAACGCCACAAGAAGGATATACTCTTTCCTATAACTTCAAGTGAGTGTTAATCATGTCGATCATATCCTTAATGGCTCATATGTTGATTCTAGTTAATTAATGAGTGTTATGCGTTATATCCTATAAACACATGCAAGCAATCTTTGGATATTGATGGACATCGATCCGGTGAAAAGTCACTTGATAATCTATGACTCGATGAGAAAACCACAACAAGACTACCAAGATATAATAGATATTATCCAGAGGTAATTTCGGGATCTCTAGCAACTATATATACACACAAACATGATGATTAACTATATCGATGACGTGGCAAATTTTTTATTAGGCAAAGTGTTTGGAAAACCTTTATTGAGAAGCAACACATGGAAAATGCAAAGCGCCATTGAATGTAATCCCTTTGAAAGTAAGTCCCACGAATCGCATCATCTTTATTAATTAAACATATAGCTTTCAATCGGATCACCAGATTGGATGACAAATCTTTTTCTCGTAAAGTGGTGTCTAAAGGCGAGAACAGGGGAACAACTCACGTGGTTACTATGTTTGCAAGTTTATCAAGGTGCTCTCCTAAAGAACTCCTACAGAGAGAGACTCAAAGCACGTTAAAAATACATTATATATTCATTTAATTATTATTATTGATTGTGTTACTATGTCTTTATATATATATATATGTACATATATTAATTTATTTTCCTTTAATTCAAACCTGTAGACTCGATGGTTGGAGGAAAAGGTCATACGGCAAGACCAAATCAAAGCAATTCAAGAGTCTATAGCCGGATTTTTTAATGAGCAGGTCATCGATTCCAAGGGCGAGTTCTACTTCGACCCAACACTGCCATTGAAGCCAAGCTAGAGGATGAGAGGAAACTTGTTATGTCACAACAACTGTAATGCAATCTTTTGTAATATATGCACATGAAATAATATAATGTAAAATACACATATAATTGTGTGATTTAATACGTTCATTGTGCTTGAACCGAAACATACTATATGCGCGTATAAATGTATAATTAGCAGCGTACAATACGACTTCGAAAACCTATTTTGAAAAGAAAACAAAAAAATGAAAAGAAAAGAAAAAAGAAAAAAACCTTTAGTCCCGGTTCGTATTACCAACCGGGACTAAAGGTGTCGGCCATCGTGGCATGTCAGGAGGCACCTTTAGTCCCGGTTGGTGTTACCCACCGGGACTAAAGGTCCTCCTTTAGTCCCGGTTCCTGACCCAGGACTAAAGGACCCCCCCTTTAGTCCCGGATGCTTGCTCCCGGGTGGGGAACCGGGACTAGAGGGGGTTCCGCACCGGGAGTAAAGCTCGGTTCTCTACCAGTGAAGAAGCAGCAGAAAGATTATTTTATGCTCAGAGAGCTACTGCTAGTGGTGCGTTCAGGCCCAACAGAGAGAAGGATGAACTGACATACGCCATCGGGACTATTGAACACGGTGGCCGAACTAGAGGCAAAGGAAGTGTCTCGTGGGAGCATGGATTCCCTCAGGACAGACCTTCCTACAGAAGCCGCCAGAGAAAGAAGGAAAAAGAGGCACAACGGCTCCAGAGGTTGGAGGAAGCGGTGCTTGAAGCACAAGAGCGGGAAAAAAACCTTGAAGCGAGAATGCAGGAGGAAATCAGAAGGCAAGTGCAAATAGCAGTGAGTGCAAGCAAGCAGGCATCAGAGCTAGGAATCAACTTTAGCCAATCTATTTAGTTGAAAAGCAGCTGCGCTTCCATGGAGATACCAAATCAAGGGGACACAGGACTGCGCTTCCCTGTGGATGACATCACTGAACCTTGTACATCGTGTGAGCTACACATTTCGAAGGGGAATTCCACAATCAAGGTGGCTATCGGTCTTGTTAATCCTATCGACCGAACCAAGACACCAAGAATTCATGGGAATATAATCCAAGAAGGATATGCTACCATCTCGGCAGATAAAGCTGAAAAAGGTTTTAGTGATTTGCCCCTTGACATTCCTGGAGGTGATGGCGAGAAGACTCTAGGAGAAGCAGAGAAGATATTCATTCTATGGCGCAAGCGCTACATCATCATTCCCGGGATGTCGCCTCCACCTCCTCCAGAACTACCTCATCTTAGGTGTGGATGAAAACACTACATCATTAATTTATATTGGCTTAAATAATTAACAATCTGCTCATAATAATATGTCATTCCTTTTTTTGTAGCAGATCCTCCCCCAACCTAAATCCAATTGTTCAATCGCCAGATCATCATAGTGCTCTGTACGATGACAATGTGTTCGAAGGCGAGGCTGCATCCACACCATCTCCAAGGAGGTCTCCAACGCCGCAGCCGCCACCTCCAAGGAGGTCTCCAACGCCGCTGCCACCACCTCCAAGGAGGTCTCCAACGCCTCCCCCGCCCCCGCCTACCAAAAAGTCAAGTACTAGCAAGAGGCCAGCCCCGTAAATAAAGAACCAGTGCCCACCGGCAAAGAAAGCCACCGTAAAACCAAGGGCTATTCCCAAAATAATATCTGAAGAGAAGGAACAAATAACTGATGCATATAAAAAAGATATGTCTAGATTCTATGACAAACTTAAAAAGGATCAAGAAGCAAGGAGAAACCCAGAGAAACCGTACTTCTTCGTAGCTCCAGATATTCTAAGAAAAAAAGGTGACTTCTTACCAGCAACAACAGCGGGAATCTCGTAAGCCATCCAAATCAACGTTAACGGACTATAACCGCACTCTCACCAAGTCAATTGAGGCGGCACAGAAAAAGAAGCGGGCAGGGAAAGGAGTTGCACAACTCGGACAACAATCGCACCAATCAGTCCCCTCGCTAGTTGTTGGTAATGAATATGGTTCGAATTTAGGATTAATGCATCAGGCAAACATACCTCCGGATGTCGATTTGGATCACCTTGGTGAATTTATTGAAGAGACTGGTCTCGACCTTTACCAGATGTTTGGTGATGGAAACATTGAGAGTGCGGCGGAGGTTGATATTTGGAAGAAAAAATTTGTACTAGGCCAGAGTCTATACAACCCTCAAGCCTTATGTGATCTGGGGACGCAAATGTACCTGCTAAACAAGTGGTACATGCAAGCGTCTACCGGTGGAAACTTCTGCGTTGGTGTCAGAATTAGAGACGAACATTGGTTCCGTGGCGATGATGTTATGTATGTTGACTTTGCAGAATTTCATCAACTATGCCACCTGACCTCTCTGGACAAAGTTATCATTAGCTGTTATTGCCTGTAAGTAATAATTCTTTCGATCTATTATTAAACTCATCATATGTGTGTATATGCATATAAATTATCCTAACAAGTACTATATATATGCAGATTTACAATGACAGAGCTCAGAAAGAAAGGTTGCAATGAAATTGGTTATGTTGATCCCCATATAGTATTCAAAGACCCAGTTACTCCAAAGCTTAATTGGAAGTCTGAGTCAGAGAGTAACCTCATGAACTTCTTAGTGAACCAATGCCACAAGAAGGATATACTCTTTCCCTACAACTTCAAGTGAGTGTTAATAATGTCGATCATCCTTAATGACTCATATGTTGATTCTAGTTAATTAATGAGTGTTATGCGTTATATCCTATAAACACATGCAGCAATCACTGGATATTGATGGACATCGATCTGGTGAAAAGTCACTTGATAATCTATGACTCGATGAGAAAACCACAATAAGACTACCAAGATATGATAGATATTATCCAGAGATAATTTCGGTATCTCTAGCAACTATATATACACACAAACATGATGATTAACTATATCTGATGACGTGGCAAATTTTTTATTGGGCAGTGTTTGCAAAAACCTTTATTGAGAAGCAACACATGGGAAAATGCAAAGCGCCACTGAATATAATCCCTTTGAAAGTAAGTCCCCTAAATCGCATCATCTTTATTAATTAAACATATAGTTTTCACCGGATCACCAGATTGGATGACAAATCTTTTTCTCGTAAAGTGGTATCTAAGGCAGGAACAGAAGAACAACTACTGTGGTTACTATGTTTGCAAGTTTATCAAGGTGGTCTCCTAAAGAACTCCTACAGAGAGACTCAAAGTACGTTAAAAATACACTATATATATGTACGTACATATATTAATTTATTTTCTATTAATTCAAACCTGTAGGCTCGATGGTTGGAGGAAAAGGTCATACGGCAAGACCAAATCAAAGCAATTCAAGAGTCTATAGCCGGATTTTTTAATGATCAGGTCATCGATTCCCAGGGCGAGTTCTACTTCGACCCAACACTGCCATGGAAGCCTAGAGGATGAGAGGAAACTTGTTATATCACAACAACTGTAATGCAATCTTTTGTAATATATGCACATTAAATAATATAATGTAAAATACACATATGCATGCATGCATGTAAATATATATATATATATATATATATATATATATATATATATATATATATTTCTATGCTTGAATTGTGTGATTTAATATGTTCATTGTACTTGAACCGAAACATACTATACGCGCGTATAAATGTATAATTAGCAGCGTACAATATGACTTCGAAAACCTATTTTGAAAAGAAAACAAAAAAATAAAAAGAAAAGAAAAAAGAAAAAAAACCTTTAGTCTCGGTTCGTATTACCAACCGGGACTAAAGGGTGCCGACCATCGTGGCATGTCAGGAGGCACCTTTAGTCCCGATTGGTGTTACCCACCGGGAATAAAGGTCCCCCTTTAGTCCTGGTTCCTGACCCGAGACTAAAGGACCCCTTTAGTCCCGGATGCTTGCTCCCTGGTGAAGAACCGGGCCTAGAGAGGGTTCCTCACCGGGAGTAAAGCTCTGTTCTCTACCAGTGCAACCGGCCACCCCCGAGCAGGAGCGTGACAATGTCAAGTTTCTTTTATGCCATAGCGTTCATCCCCATTCTCACCATTACTTAGTAGAGAGAATCTGAAGCCAGCTGATCTTTGGCCCATTTCAAATAGATATATCAGGTGTGTGCCCATGCATCGGGAGCAACAATAATTTTCCTGAGATATTTGGTACTGTATAAGGATTATCATCTATCCAAAATCAATACATCCATATATGTTGATATATGTTTTACACTACCGGAAACAGTCAATTTACCGAGTGCAAGGGGGTTTGCCGAGTGCAATCCTTCGGGCACTCGGCAAACAAGCTCTTTGCTGAGTGCTGTGCGAAAAACACTCGGCAAAATAATTGTACTCGGCAAAAATGGGGTTTGCCGAGTGCAAAAAAAACACTTGGCAAAAAAGGGGTTTGCCGAGTGTTTTTTTGCACTCGGCAAACAAGCTCTTTGCCGAGTGTTTTTTTTTGCACTCGGCAAAGAAATAAGTTTTTTTTCTCTTCTGACCTTAAAACTTTTTCTACTCTGCACATACAACATGTGCTACTCCATGTTAAAATTTGATATATTTTTGAATCAGTTTGCTATATTTAATTAATTTATTGCATTTCAAGGAATTTTTTTGTTTAAGTCAAATTTGAACCGTAAGTGATTCAAATAATAGAATAAAATGAGTAAAAACTGATAGTCATGTTATTGAGTCCACCATGAGGCCTTTTCTTGGAAATGAAAAGAAATTTCGAACATCTTGTTCAGGAAATACGACCACGAACGTGTGGCCGAATGGTTTTTAAATTCTAAAAAAAGCAAACGAAGTTTGAAAATCATGAGATTTGTCATGATATGATGATATCATACGTGGAGGCTGTGATAAAAAATTGATAAGGTTTCACGCGTTTTGTCACCTACGATGTTTATAAACCGACGTTTTTTAATTTATATCAATTAAAAAAAAATCTTAGAAGAAGAATAGTAGTATTGAGAATGATTCGGTAAGATTTGCAGTCAAAGTGACGGTCGAATTATGGTTTGACTTCAAAACTTTTTAAATAGGCAATAGAAAACATAGATTATTTCATATGAAAATTTGGTAATTTTTTAGATCCGTTTGATCATTTTAATTTATTAAGTGCAATTATAGAATTTTAATTGATATAAATTAAATTTAAGCTATAACGACATGAAATAATAGAATAATATTCATAGAAAAATTAAATATATATTGTTGAGTAAAGTTGACAAGATTTTTTTAAAGTACATCGAAACAAATTTTAAAAAATATGTTATGGAAAAGAAGAAAATGAAAAAAAAAACTAAATTTGTTGAGTGCCTCGGTGCTGACACCCGGTAAAGAAGAGGTTTGCCGAGTGCCAGATCTGACACCCTCGGCAAACCCCCACTCATATACCCCACATCCGGCCGCACACAGTCACACACGCGCACACTACTAGAGAACAGACTTTAGAACAATGTCCCAATTTGGCATTAGCCTCGGCATTTTTTGCCGTCAGGACTAAAGGACCCTTTAGTCCTGGTTCGTAATACCAACTGGGACTAAAGGTCCCTGCCCAACGGTCGTCCACGTGGCAGGGATCTTTAGTTCCGGCTGGTATTACCAACCGGGACTAAACCTTTAGTCCCGGTTTGGGTGATACCCCGGGAATAAATATTAATCTTTAGTCCCAGTTTGGTCACCTAACCAGGACTAATTATGCCGGCCTATACACCGGCTCATTTCTTCCTCCCCGAGCCCGAGCCATTCCATTCAAACTCACTGCCTCTGTTCTTTAGCTTGCTGTTGTTCTTGCTCTCTCCCCCTCCATTGGTGTTGCTCTTCGATTTTGGAGGTAACAAACTTAATCCTCTTATGTTTTATCAGTAGCTTATCTCATTTTGCGATGTAGATGCATGTATAACTTTATATGTTGGACTTTATTATGATTTTATATGTCATTTTTAGCTCAAAATCACATGATGATTTGCATATATGTTTGGATAAACAAAAGTTAAATTAGTTCATCAAAATCACGCCTCGCTCGTCCTCGCTGGAGCACGCGCCATCCTCGTCCCCGACGGCTTACGTGATCTTAGAATTAATTTTTCCATGAAATGAAA
Source organism: Miscanthus lutarioriparius (assembly GCA_904845875.1). Lineage (NCBI taxonomy): Eukaryota > Viridiplantae > Streptophyta > Magnoliopsida > Poales > Poaceae > Miscanthus > Miscanthus lutarioriparius. The sequence continues at coordinate 53,928,774 of CAJGYO010000009.1, read as the reverse complement.
AACTTAGAAAATTGTTAGAAAATTGTAGAAAATCTGTACTAGTTGAACTTGCGGACCGTGATCATCTGCCGAGCGGTAACGGACGTCAAGGAGGAGCTTTGATTCTACGAGGGAGAGCGGCAACGGTCGTGGAAGACAGTATTCCCTTCCTCGTAGAATTGGAGCTCTTCCTTGGCCAAGTACGGTGCTGTCTGGTGGAGAAATGCTCGCCGAGATGATCACGTAAGCAAGGTCAACTAGTACGGATGGTTATTTATTGAAACATGTTTTTGAGCTATGTGATTTCTATGTCATTTTTAGCTCAAAATCACATGATGATTTACAATAGTAAAATCACTTGATAGTTTGGTATTTTACTATTATACATAGTACATATTTCATGGTTTAGTTAGATAAATAAATAATTTTAGTTTTGTTTAAATATATTATTTTAGAAAATGTGAAATTTACAGTAGTTTGCAAAAATAAGTATAGAAAGTAGATGACAAGCTGGTATTTGGATCCTCGGCCTCTCGTTAGGTTCTTGAACGATCGAGGCCGTAACTCCCTCTCATTATCTGCGGCAAGTGTAAGCGAGAAGATTGTGATGGAGTACCGAGTCAAGAGACAGGGACCCAACAAGGGTCGTGTTTTCTACAAGTGCCGGATCACGATGTGAGTTTCTTACGCATTTGATTATTATGGCTAATTGACTCGCTTTTCTTGAATATTTTTGACTAAATATTTTTGGCTTTAATTTCAGTGGGAGGGCAATGGATGCGATGGTTGGTTGGGAGGAAGATTATGCTACATACGTCGCAGAATTAATTTGGGCTTGATGAGGCGGTGAGCCGCCAGGAGAAGCTTATTGATATTCAACGGAAGAATGATTTGTCTGTTTTAGTTGCGTATGATCACAAAATAATTATGTTACTGAAGTGCATTGTAGTTTTAATTTGTTTAGTGATAGTTGGGATTGCTTATATTGTAGCCAGGCTTAGTTAATTAATCAACCGTGTATGTGTCATCTATGTTGTGTAATAAAATACTTAATTATGTTCAAGGTTTTCATAATTTGTCGTGTAATACAGATTATGTCACGCCATTGGATGTACAATGCCGATCGCCGCTCCCAAGACTTTATTGAGGGCTTGCAGTATTTCTTAGGTGTGGCCGAGGCAAATAAGCGGGATGGTTTCATGTGCTATCCATGTGCCCTATGTAAGAATTTAAAGGAATATTCAAGCTCAATGAGTCTTCATTCACATTTGCTTAAGTCAGGTTTCATGTCAAACTATATATGTTGGACTAAGCATGGAGAAAGCGGGGTCATGATGGAAGAAGGTGAAGGAGAAGATTTAGACATTGATGACATTATTGCTCAGTATGGTGCCTTTGATGATACTACAATGGGGGAGATGAAGAAGAGGTAGCGGTAGAAGATGATCTCGGTGATGCTCTTGGTGATGCCATTCGTGATGCACAACAAGAATGGGAAAGTGAAAAAGAGAAAGTTAAGTTCGAGCGCATGCTTGAGGATCATAGGAAGTTGCTATACTCGACGACCGAAGAGGGGCAAAAAAAGCTGGGTACAACACTGGAATTGCTACAGTGGAAGGCAAAGAATGGTGTATCCGACAAGACATTTGGGAATTTATTAAACCTCATAAAGAAGATGCTTCCGAAGCCAAATGAATTGCCCACCACTACGTACAAAGCAAAAAAGGTTGTCTGCCCTTTGGGATTAAAAATTCAGAAGATACATGCATGTCCTAATGACTGCATCCTCTACCATGGCAATGAATACGTGAATTCGGATGAATGTCCGGTATGTAAAGCATCGCGGTATAAGATCAGGCGCGATGATCCTGGTGACGTCGAGGGTGAACAACGTCCTAGAAAGAAAATCCCTGCCAAGATTATGTGGTATGCTCCTATAATACCACACTTAAAACGTTTGTTCAGAAATAAAGAGCATGCAAAGTTGTTGCGGTGGTATAAAGAAGACCGTAAGGTAGACAATATGCTGAGACACCCAGCTGATGGGTCCCAGTGGAGAGCGATAGACAGGGAATTTCCAGAGTTTGTAAATGAGGTTAGAAACTTAAGGTTCGCCTTAAGTACAGATGGTATGAATCCTTTTAGAGAGCAGAGCACTAGTCATAGCACTTGGCCAGTTACTCTATGTATCTACAACCTTCCTCCATGGTTATGCATGAAGTGGAAGTTCATTATGATGTCGATCCTCATCCAACGTCCGAGGCAACCTGACAACGATATTAATGTCTATCTGAAGCCATTAGTTGAAGAACTTCTAGTTTTATGGAACAAACCAAGTGTACGTGTCTGGATGAGTACAAACAAGAACACTTTGATCTACGAGCAATGTTGTTCGCAACAATCAATGATTGGCCTGCTTTAAGTAATCTTTCAGGTCAGACAAACAAAGGATATAATGCATGCACACATTGTTTTGATGACCTTGACAGTATATATTTGAAAAGATGTCAAAAGGTCGTGTACCTTGGCCATCGTCGATTCCTTCCTTTGAATCACCAAGTAAGAAAGAAAGGGAAGCATTTTAAAGGTAAGCCAGACCACCGGAAGAAGCCTCATAATCGAACCGGGGAAGATGTACTCGCAATGGTCAAGGATGTGAAAGTAGTATTTAGAAAGGGACAAGGCAGTGAATCTGTTCCCAAAGATGCTAAGGGACACACACCCATGTGGAAGAAGAAGTCTATCTTTTGGGAGCTACCCTATTGGCAAGTCCTAGAGGTCCGCAACGCAATCGACGTGATGCACCTGACAAAGAATCTTTGTATGAACCTGTTAGGATTCATGGGTGTGTACGGGAAGCCAAAGGATTCATTTGAAACACGCCAGGACTTGTAGGGCATGAAGGAACGAGACAACCTTCATCCAGAGAAGACAGATGATGGACGTCATTACTTAAGTCCTGCTAGCTACACGCTTAGCAAAGAAGAGAGGGACAATATGTTCGAATGTCTAAGCAGCATCAAGGTCCCATCGGGATTCTCCTCCAATATAAAGGGTATAATAAATGTGCCAGATAAGAAATTCCTAAACTTAAAGTCCCACGAATGCCAAGTGTGTGACATAGTTTTTTCATTTGAGAAAGCTTGAACAAAATGTAGTTCAAATTTCACAAGTGTGTGACATAGTTTTAGAATGTCTATATGAGATTCAAGAAGTTGTGACTAGTGTTTGATAAAAAATTCTCAAATGAGAAAATGAGCTATGTAACAATTGTAGATCTTGTTGATATGATCAAACTTGATATTCAGAGTTTTTTTCATCTGATGTCATTTAGTGCCTCATTTGAGCAAGTTTGACCAAGTCAAATTTGGTCAAATGAAAAAACAACACTTTGACTCTAGTATTAAGAACTCTAAATTACTTCTAATTGAAAAGTTTTGAATACCAAGTTTGTTAAACTCAAAAATATCTACAATTGTTGTTTTGGTCAACTTTCCATTTGAGAAAGCTTGGACGGTTCAAATTTGTGATTTTTAAATTTCGACGCCTACAAACTAGTTTTCGGAACCCTAGATTGTCTCAAATTGAAAAGTTTTGAATACTAAGTTTGTTAAACTCATCAATATATACAATCCTTATATAGGATATTTTTTCATTTGAAAAAGTTGTAGAACAAAAAATACTACATTTTCTTTATTTTTATAGGTTCAACAAAAATTTCCTGTCAATTTTGGTCAAAAACCCAGAAAAAATTAAAACATTGACGTTACAATAATGTGATAATAAATTTCCTATCGAATAATATTAGTTTTATTAATTTTAAGTTACAAATATATTTTTGCATTAACGAAATACTTAGTATTAGTAACATTTATATTCTATATTCATAAAAGAAATAAAAAACTTTAGGTTACAAAATTTTCCTATTTACAATAAATAATTAGTTAATCAATAGTATTTTTTAAAATAAATATTGCAAAGTATTGAAGTTACTATGGAATTAATTGATTAACCTAGTATTAAAGAAAATCAAAATCCCAGACCTTTCCAATTACGCTGGCGGGTTGCCAAAATTTTCAGGCCTTCAGTCCCGGCCCAAGCCAAGAACCGGGACTAAAGGGTGGGCGGCAATTTTGGTGCCCGCCCAAAAATACCTTTAGTCCCGGCTGGTAACACCAACCGGGACTAAAAGCCTTTAGTCCCGGCTTGTAAGGCGAGAGTTAGTTTTACCAGCCGGGACTAAAGGGTCCCGGCCTATATATATCGAACGTCTGTTCTGTTCATCTTCGATCTCGCCTTCGTCGCTCAGCCTCGCCCGGCCGCGCCATCCGCCGTCGTCGAGTTCGTCTCTGCCGTGCCACCGTCGTCGTCTACCCCCACCCGGCCGCGCCATTCTCCCGGCCCGCATCGCGCGCCGCATCCTGTCTCCGCCGCCGCACCCGACCCCACCCTCCGTCGCCGACGCTTCCCGCGCGCCCACCGTACCCTCCGTTGAACTCTCGTCTGCTGCTCTCGATCGGCCATGTTTTTTAGATTTTTTTTACAAAGTCTCGGCCATATGTTAGATTAAAATGTAATAAATTTTAATTAGTAGTTTATTGTTAGTTTTTTAGTTATTTTTTAGATAGTTTTTGATATATGTTAGATTTAAATGTATTAAAATTTAATTAGTATTTTATTTAGATAGTTTTTTAGATAGTTTTTGATATATGTTAGATTAAAATGTATTATCTATTACTAGTTTATCTAATTTCATGTTAGATTTATTTAATTGGATTTAGTAATTACATATTCTATCTCTCTATATATATCTGGAGAGAGATTCTATATGTATACATATGTACTTAATTATTTCTATATGTATATATACATGTACTTATTTTCATGTGTTGAGAGAGAGAGAGAAAATTGTATCTAGAGAGACATTCTATGTGTTATCACATGCATATCTAGAGATATATACATATGCACTTATTTCTATGTGTTGAGAGAGAGAGAAAATATATTGTATCATTCTATGTGTATATATATACATGTACTTATTTCCATGTTTTTGGATCGAAAGTGTTTTTGATTCGATTCCAAAGCCTATACCTTATTATTGTTTATTCTTATGAAATATTATGTGTTATTATATTTAATTGGATTTAGTAATTCTATATGTGTTATCACATATACTTATGTTATGTACCATAGTAATTCTATCTATGTGTTATCTTGAAGATACAAATGGCTGCTCCGGATGATAACTTGAGTGATGACATAATGGCGGATATTATCAACGCCAGCACCAATGTGGATGTAGATGACACAAGTCAGTACTTTGCTGATTATGAGGATATCCTGAATATGCCGGTGGTTGAAGATCAACAAATTGTCGCGCAAGAAAATACTGGCGAGGTATATTCAATTATCTATCATCTCTTATAGATGCATGCGTACGTATATTTGTTGTTAATCGTTGTGTTTCTACTCATGTAGCCGGTCTCTGGATCTACATCAACCACCGACAAAAGTAGGAAAGTTCGAGGGCCAAAAAAGCCATTAGAGGGCCGTTTCATAATATCAGAATTCGACACCGACACCGGCAAACCATTGGGACCACATGCTCAGACATATGTCAATCAATGTGGGTTCATTATAAGGGATAGGATCCCAGTTAGTGCTCTTGATTGAAAGCAGAAGATATCCGCTCCTACTGTTAGTTTTGTATCTGATCGTGACAAGAACCTAGCTTGGAGAGATATCACTCAGCATTTCACATTACAAGCAGATGATGCTTTGAAGGAGCTAGTAAGGGATTGAACAATGAAGAAGATGGCAACATTGTTCCAGAGTTGGAAGAAGACATTGTATAAAAAGTTTATCTTGAAGAATGCTACGCCGGATTTCAATGCTAAGGCGTTTGTCAAGTTGGAGTCCCATTGGGATGCCTTCGTAGAATACAAGACATCTCAAGACAGTGAGGAACGTGTGATGAGGAATTGGCAGAATGCCCGACAGAAGCAATACCATCATCGCATGGGATCAGGTGGTTATAGGAGTGCTATTCCCAAGTGGCAGAACCTAGAAGCAGAGATTACTGCCAAGGGAATCATACCTGAAACAATAGAGAAGAATTGGCCTCAACGCGCGAAGAATTGGTTCTACGCTCATGGGGGAAGCCTAGACCCAGACACTGGCAAGCTAATTTTCGGCCAAAAAATTGAGAGGGCAACACAGAGACTAGATCGTGCTAGGGAAGAAGCTGATAGTGGTGTTTTCAATCCCAATAGAGAGAAGGATGAATTGACATATGCCCTAGAGAATCCTGAACACGGTGGTCGAACAAGAGGCTATGGGGCGGTTCCATGGCTACACGCATTCCCAGCAGACAAGGATACCTACAGAAGCCGCCAGAGAAAGAAGGATGAGGAGGCCGAACGAATCCGTGCATTGGAGCAATTTATTGATGAGTCACGACAAGCATTGCTTGAATTACGTGAACGAGAAAAATCTCTTGAGGCAAGAATGCAGGAGGAGATCAAGAGGCAAGTGCAGCTAGCAATGAGTCAAATGCAATCGCAATCAATGCCGGGAGTCACCATTAGCCCCATTGGTCAGATGAAAAGCAGTTGTGCTTCCACGGAGCTGCCAGTTATTCAAGATGACGCTGGGTTGCGCTTCCCTGTTGATGACATTACCGAGCCTCTAACAACATGTGAGCTGCACATTCCAAATGGTAATAATGCATCAATCATGGTGGCTGTCGGGGTTGTATCTCCAATAGACCGAACGAAGATACCAAGAATCCATGGGTCAGTTATTCAACCTGGATATGCTAGCGTCTCGGTCGATAGAGTGCTCAAAGGTTACAACAATGTTCCTCTTGACATTGAAGGCGGTGATGGGGAGAAGACACTAGGAGAAGCAGAGAAGACATTTATTCAATGACGCAAATGCTTCATTATCATTCCTGGGGCGCCACCGCTTCCCCTACCTCACCCTAGGTACGAATGAAAGTGAATGAAATATTATTTTCCATTAATTTTCTATTGGCTTCAAAAAAATAATTGACACACAACTTGTTTTTATAGCAGGGTCTCCCCCTAGCCTAGCCCAATCATTCATTCCCCATCTCATCACAGCGTCGCGGGGGGCGAGACAACTTCATCCCCACGGCGATCGCCAACTCCTACACCGGCCCCATTGCCTCCACAACGATTTCCAACTCCTACACCGGCCCCACCGCCTCCACAACGATCTCCAACGCCTCCACGCCGGTCTCCACCAACATCGGCCTCATCGCCTCCACGCCGGTCTCCAACACCGCCCCCACCCCCTCCACAGCGACGCACTACAAAGACGTCTAAGGTCCCAGTGGCAAAGAAGACCCCGAGAAAAAGAGTTATTTCTCAAGAAATACTTCCTGAAAATACTGATGAGCAAATAGCAGCTGAAGAAGACACAAAAGTGAAAGATTTTTTTATAGATATCAAAAACAAGAGTCAAGCGAAGCTTAAGGAGAAGCAATACTTTTACATACCACGAGATGTGCTGAGGGATAAGGTTATGCTCACAAGAAAAAGATGATTGAACTTCGTAAGCCTTCGCCACTATCAGACTATGACCGCTCCCTCGTGAAGTCACATGATGCAGATAAGAAAAGGAAAAGAGCATCAGGGAAGGATGTCCCATAGCTCGGACAACAGAAGCAACCAATGCAAAATCTTGTTGTTGCTAATGAATATGGTTCCAACATAGAAGTCTATCGACCAGACAACTCTGGAGAAGTGTCGGTTCAAGCCCTTAATGCTTTTTTTGAAGATACTGGTTTAACCTTGGATCAATTGACGGGCAAAGCTCCAATCCAGAACCTGGAAGTTGATACCTGGAAGACTTATAAATATGGCAAAAGTCTGTACAACCCTGCGGCTCTGAATGAATTGGGTACGCAAATGTACTTGCTCAACAAGTGGTACATGCAGGCGTGTGGCAGGGGTGAGCAGTGGATCTTTGTCAGATTTAGAGACCATCATTACTTCCGTGGCGATGACATCTTACATATTAGTTTCGAAGAATTGCATCAACTATACCACATGGACGCTCTGGACAAATCAATCATTAGCTCCTTTTGTTTGTAAGTGATTCTTACTTTTATTTAATAAACTCACTTCCATGCATACGTGTATATAATTATCCTCACATGTAACTTATATTTATATACAGATTCCAGATGTCAGAGCTCCAAAGAATACAAGACACTAGTGTTGGCTTCATTGATCCTTATATCGTATTCAAAACCAGTATTATTGTCAAGGAGCGGTGGGTATCTGAAGCACAGGAGAATATCATAATGTTCTTCGTGAAGCAGCACGACAAGACAACAATACTTTTCCCGTACAACTTTGAGTAAGTGTTAATAATAATGTAGTCTACACATTTTATGTAATATCAATACAACTTATATGCATATACGTGTGTATAAACCAATACAGGTTTCACTGGATACTCATTGTCATTGAGTTAAACTCAAGTCGGTTAGTAATCTTTGACTCGTTGAGAAAAGAGCGGGCACTATACCAAGATATGATAGACATTATCCAGGGGTAATTTCGATCTCTCGCGCACAACTATTATTGAATAGACTTTGCCATAATTTATTAACGATCGTACATTAGTGGTCGCACAGGGTTTGGAAAGAGTTTATTCGGCAACATCGCAAGGATTGCAAGGCACCACTTAATGTAGTTGAAATACCAGTAAGTTGTATTATATACACTTCCCCACGTGTTTAATTACTATATCGTACTTCAATTTACGTGTGAGCTGATGGGAATAATCTTCTTCTCGTACAGTGGTGTTTACGGCAGCAACCAGGTAATAACTTGTGTGGATACTACGTTTGTGAATTTATCACTGCGCACATAAGAAGAACTCCTAAAGATGTCCTCAGAGTACGTATATATCAATTTTTTATTTATTTTTAAATGAATATATATATATATATATATATATATATATATTAATACTTTTCCTTTTATTTCAAATGCAAGACTAATGTTTGAAACGAAGGGTCATGCAAAAAGACCATCTGAAAGCAGTTCAAGAGTCAATAGCAGGATTTCTTCTAGAAAAAGTGCTAAATCCCAACGGCGAGTTCTACTTTGATCCTAAGGAATAAATGATGTAAATTAAATGTTTATTGATATCGTTATTTTCGAGAACAAGATTATGAAAGTGTTGTATATATACATATATATATATCTATAATATATATAGGTTCATACTTTATTCAAATATAATAATGCTCGAGATGAGAATTAGATGTAATTATATGCGTGCGTGTATTTATATTAGCAGCGTAGAATACGTACATAAAAACATATTATATATTAAACAAATACGTGTAACTGAACTGAAAACAAATTAAACAAAAAAAAAGAAAAAAAAAAGAACCTTTAGTCCCGGTTGGGTTACCAACCGGGACTAAAGGGTGCGGCCATGTTTGCTCGGCTGGAGGGCCTTTAGTCCCGGTTGGTAACACCAACCGGGACTAAAGGTCTCTCTTTAGTTCCGGCTCGATGACCCAGGACTAAAGGTGCACCTTTAGTCCCGGGATCGTTGTCCCGGCGCGGTAACCGGGACTAAAGTCCGTTACCGCGCCCGGGACAACAAGTCCATTCTGTAGTAGTGGCACACCCACCCGCGCCGCACACGCACACAGGCACACCCGTCCCCGGCCGCCGCCGGCGCCCCCTGCCCCCGGCCGCCAAAAACTGAAGTGGCTTGTAATCCGACATCTTGAGCTAATCCCAGGATCAAATTCGTGCACCACTTGTTCCCCTCTCCAAAACTGAAGTTTTTATTTTTGTGTGATTTTCGGAGGCATTTTTAGTGATTTTTGGTTCGTCGAATTTGGTTGTGATTGGGGTGAAACTTCTTGAGGGATTTTGGTGCTAGGACATGTGTGATCAAGGCTAGGGTGATCCCCTAACAAATCCTTCACTTGAGCACCATGATTTTGTTTTTGGGGATTTTTCGAGTTCTCGCACGTGATCTGGATTTGCTGGAGTTTGAGCACGAATTGAGCGATGATTTCTTGGGAATAGCTTACCTACTCTGTGGTGATTGCCTATGCAAAGTTTGGGGACGAATCCTTTTGTTTTGGTCGAGTTCCCGTCGAATTTTTGGTGCTCGCCCGTGTCTGTTTCTTGCGCTCGGTCCCAGTTCGTAATTCTCAGGTGCAGCTCGCAGGCGCTGGTGCCTTCACCGGTCAAAACCTGTGTGTGCTCGTGCAAACCGAGCCTGCTCCCTCCCTCTGTTTGCAGTTCGGCGCGGCAGTGTCCAGTCCTCGCCGAAGCTCACTCGCCTCTGGTTGGCCGTGCTCAGCTTCCAAGCACCAATCGGTGCTCATCCAGAACCCGTGCACGCACAGCACCAAGAGCAGGAGCAGCAGTTCACATTAATTGGATTTTCAGCAGCAGTAGGCTTTTGCTAATTCCATTTTCAATCGGCAACTTGGCTGACTTCTTTCTTTCGCCACAGGGTGCAGGTTTGCAATGCTTTGGATTCAGAGCAGCAGCTGGACATGGATTCAGTGCTTGTGCAATATAAGCACCTTGCTGTGAATTCATCAGTTTGAGCAGGTAAGCAACAAGTTTCAGTTCTCAAACTCTCAATTGTTACTTTTGTGCTTCACCGACCAATAATCCAGTAATTGTGACATGTTTGCCTGCAGCTCTAATTAATTATTCTAATGCTCGGTTCATACATGCTTGGAATTAAATACTTGTTTAATCCTTCCTAGCTTTGAAATAGGATGCATGTGTGTCGGCAGTAGAACTGCTTGTGTACCTTGCTAGTTCTCTAGATCGATTCTCTGTTTTGCAGTATTTCTTTGTACTGAACTTAGCATATCTACACTGTCATCTATTTAACCTTGCACATAATCGAAAGGACATGGATTACAATACATTTGAACTATTTAATTGTAATTTATGCAACCTCTAGGCTGTTTAATTGGGCGTGATGATGTTGGTGTAATTTACATTTTTGTATATATGCTCCTAGACATTCACTAATTTGCTGCTTAATTGCAGCAATATTGTAGTATTAGGTGAGTGTGTTTAAGGATGAGTTACCTTTTGCTGCACTTTATAACCAGAAATGAAATGGTTGTAGTAGGTGAGTGTGGCTAATGATTTGTGCTCTCTGAACTATACCTTTTCTTTCAGTTCCACACATTTTATTCACACTCTCATGGTATTACAATTAAACTGAAATGATTTGTGCTCTCTAAACTATGTGTCTTACCATATAAAGATTATGTGTTATATTTGTGAGGACTCTGGGTAGTCCAGACTTCAGTACATGTTCCATGTTCCAGCCAAGTGGGCGCCAGCGAGTGTCAGAGGCCAAGTGGAGCATGGCGTCCAACGAGTCGCTCTTCAGCATCCAGGGCGCCAACGACCTGTACCCCGGCAGCAGGTCGCACTTCGACTTCTACTACTATGAGGCCATGGCGGAGGCGGTGGACTCCAAGCTGCCGTCCCAATGTACTGCACTGCACCGTGATGCCCGTTCTTGATCTTGTCTTGTTGGCAACAACCGTGCAAATTAAGCAATCACCTGCATGCAGACTGGCGGAGACGTCGCCGAGGAAGAAGGATGTCGTCAACAGCGCGCTGTACCAGCCGCTGGAGAAGGAGCACGAGCAGCAGCTGCCGCCGCAGCTCGAGCCCCCCGTGTCACCCTTCATGGAGATGACGACGGAGGAGGAGCGGCGGAGGAGCGACACCGGGTGCTGTTGCTGCAGCTGCTGCTGGTTCGATTGCTCCTGGTGCTGTCGGTGCCCGTGGTGGTGATGCGGCTGCTGCTGCAGCTGCTCCTGCCCCAGCTTCTGCCGGTGCAGCTGGTGCCTCTGCTCATGAGAGAAATTGGCATTTGGATCCGACAAACTTGGTGCCAAATGGGAGCTTTAGATAGGTAGGCATCGTCCCTTGAGAGGTTAGATCCTAGATCCCTTTCGGCGTCTCCTGCTTGTGTTTTCGGAGGATTATTGGGCAGACAGGGCTTGGCATGTGCACGTCAGCTGGAACAGTGGTATATGCTGAGAAAAAAATATTTTTTTTTCTTTGGAAAATAGGTTTGCCGAGTGTAATTTCAAAATACACTCGGCAAACAGTAACAGTATGCTGAGAAAAAAATATTTTTTTTCTTTGGAAAATAGGTTTGCTGAGTGTAATTCCAAAAACACTCGGCAAACAATAATCCTTTGCCGAGTGTATTTTGGAAAAAACACTCGGCAAATCACTTTTTTCTGCCGAGTGTCAAATTTTTTTTGGAACAATAATCCACTTTTTTTTTTGCGTGATAAAAACACTCGGCAAATAGTTGTTTGCCGACACTGTAGATGTCGTGTGCTGTTTGCCGAGTGTTACACTCAGTAAAGCCTTTGCCGAGTGCCTATGGCACATGACAAAGTCACTATTTCCGGTAGTGTTAGTTTGTTGTTTTTCAAGAAACTTCATATAGCTCAAATATACAAATCCATATCGTGCAACTAAACCTCAGTCCCTTGAAAAGATCCTGTCCAAAGCTTATGATTTTCTTGGTCCCAACTTTCTTATCACCAACTTAAGTGCTTTCATACCAAAGTGCCACTTCCATGCAACAAATGGCACTCCAGCGAACCAACAGTGATAGCGATTTCACTGCCAGCTCTAATTGGTACTGCGACCTTCCACCTTCAGACAGCGGTGGAACTTCTTATCATTGCTGGTCTGTAAGTGTGTTGCATATTGGGTGACTAATCGGCAGTGCTAAATGTGTTATAGCCGGTTCCGCATATGATACAACAACGAAGACCGGCACTATTTTCACTGCCGAATCATACGTCGAACTGGCGGTGGAAATTTTCATCACCGCCAGTAAAGTCATCCATTTGCGCCCCACAGCCTATGAACCGGCAGTGAAATATATCACCGTCGGTTCTCATATAACCGCCGGTGAACATGTCGATGGTGATCATCCTTTGTGTAGTAGTGAAAGTCTCCGAAATTACACTTCAATCATTTATTTATTTTATTCGAATTGTTTATTCTTATAAACTTATTATAATCATATATATATATATATATATATATATATATATATATATATATATATATATATATATATATATATATATATATATATACCCCGCTAGCCAATTTTTCTCAATCCACAATGCTCCACATCATCATTCCCTCCTGGCCCACGCATCTAGAGTTCCATCTATCCATCAGTGTGGCAGTTTTCAATTTACAGAGTCGATGTGAGCAACAGTTTTTAGAGCTGCTAATTCATCTGTTCACCTCCCTACCCCCTAGCACAGCCTCCCTCCCTCAGCTTAACGCATTGCATGTTCAATTGCACAATTTGCACACAAGCGCACAGCCATACAGGCATTATTGCCATTTGCCGTATCCATTATTCATCTGCCACAAAAGCGAACGGGCAAAACCACACAGGCATTATTGCCATTTGCCGCATACATTCATCTGCCACAACAATTTATGTACCTGAAGTGTACCATCGTTATTGCCTTCGCATTTAAATAGTTGTGCTACTGCTCTCCTCGGCAGTGGATCCAGCTGCCCACGCCACCAGTATGGCAGAGCCACAACCGGTAGTGGAGCCTCACGCCATTGCCGGTAGCAGCCCCAAGCCGCGATCCTTGGGCGTCGGAAGCCAAAAGGCGTGGAAAATGGTGTCGACGACGCGAGATGTCTAGACACCAACAACGTACCATCACCGCCCTCCCCCATCATGTCCATGCTCCGAACCAAGCAACCCATCGGTACTTTCACCGGCAGCATCCAGGTGCCGCCATGAACGCCATGCCATCTCCACCTCCTCCTCCGGCACAGCGCTGCTTCCGACCGAGCGAGTGCCACCACATCTTCCTCCAGCCGCCTCTATTCCCGGCACCGCGAGCGAGCACCACCACATCTTCCTCCAGCTGCCTCTATTCCTGGCACTGCGCCGTCTCCGACACAATGAGCATCGGTCGCCACAGCCCTGGTCCTCCAGACACCTCCACCTCCATCGTCACTAGGTCAAGGCTATCATCTGGGCGAGGCGTGCCATGTCGCTGAACGAGCGAGTGCCCGAAGATGTGTGAAAAGATAGAAAAGGAGAGCAGGCAGGGTCACGGGTTCAAACTCGATAATCTTTAGCTCAGGTTCAAACTGGATACTATTTTTACCTTAGTTTGTGCCTCTTTATATGATCATATATTTTCATTTTTAAGCTTTCGTATTTCATAGCTTTTAAGGATTAGTTTACCGGATATGTAGTATAATATGAATACTACTACATTTTATCTTTTCGTTTTGGCTTTTCTACTAAAGCCACGTGTATTCCAAAACTTACAGCTAGGGATGAAAACAGATCGGATACGGACGGATATCATTGATATTATATTTGTTTTCATATTTCTGGTCGGATTCGGATTCGAATATGGATAGTGTCAGCCATCCCAGATATAATATGATTGGATGTCGACATCATAAATATGTGATTTGAGTATTCGGATATGGATACGGTATCAGATATTGAATAGTGGGGCTCGGATACGGACAGATCTGAACCCCTCTAAATGGATTCGGTCTCGAATACGGTCAGAAAATATCCGTACCGTTTTCATCCCTACTCACAACCTACACGTATATGCCGGTATATATATGCCCATTAGGATGAATTTAGTCAACTATCATCTACAAATTAAATTGTTGACTTTAGGTATATGTTCTCTAAATTGTAACCTCAAATTCCCGCAGCAACGCGCGGGGAATTCAACTAGTTATATATTACATTTAATTACAAAATCTAATCTTCTTCAAAGAAATTAAAGTCTGAATCTTAATATACGTATGCGTCTTGTAAAAGAGAATGAAGGGAGTAGCAGATTTGCCCCCTCGTGCTCCACACGATGCAGGGGACTGCATCAATTCAGCCCTGTATCCTATTATCATGGCAATCTTGTGGTTACATGTCTGCGTATAGTACATATGCTTAGAGGGAATGATGGTACCACGATTTTGCTGCATTAATTATTGGCAGATCCAAAACATGCCCTAATTCAACTGGGAGAACTAATAGTGTGTCCAGGGTGTCTGGCAGTGCAATTGGTGGTGGGTATACGGAGTTAAGGAGAGGCAGTGTAGGGCAAGGAAATTTACCCTAATAATGCAATGGTGTATTTTTTTTTTTCTTTTTGTAATACAAGTGGATCTATCTATTGCAAGTTTGCAACCACTTTTTTCTTTCATTGCGATTTTTGGTAACCTGATGCAACAGAAATGCACAATGTTAAATAAATCCTGGCAACTTATTTGATATATCTCCACGAGATTATTGGCCGTGGTAAAAATATCTACTAGTTACAACCAAATATGACCTATGGTAATATGTTGCTGTGACAAAAGAGAAAAAAATATTAGCAGTGGGCTGCATAATGAGGCAGCTCGTCTGGTTTTGGCCCGGCTATCTTATGGCTTGTTATAGCCCGACTCGTTAAGAAAATAGGCTAAAACTCTAGCTCCACTTTTGGCTAGTTTAGTTTGTGAGTTGGATCGTTAACAATGACAAACCAATGCATAAATTGGAAACTACTAACTTGTTCTATGCAAAAATCAAGCAATAAATAGCATAGATATATTCTAGACTTCAATAATAGGCATATATATCATAACATCAAGCATAATTTTTGTTTTGTTTAGGGTGGTTGACTGTCAAGTGCTTTGCTCATTTAGCTCCCAACCTGGATCAATAACTTAACGAGCTATAATGTTGGCTTTGTTGACAATGGTTGTAAAAGATTTAGATCTTAAGTGAACCATATATCACAATTTTGTAGACCAAAATTCATAATTGGGGAGCAAGGTAAATTCATTTGCTTCAATCAGAATTTCTGATTGCGGGATCAGTTCGACAAAATTTCCTATAGGAACAGGCTAAAGATACCAAGATCCAGTATGGCGTTTGATGTATACCCTTTCTCCTTCCACTGAGAACATACATTATGCATGCTCTGCTATGATAGAGACACGAAACTGATCATGGCAAGTTAGTTACCTAAACATAGGAATATTAAAGCTTCAATTCTCGTGACTTGTCAGTGTTGTGCTTCTTCTAGGTTAAATAAAGGTGAACGATCATTGAAATGCAGCTTACATGTTCTGGAAATGACGTTGCTGTGGTTCCTTCTTAAAGAAAATTTTCATGTGAAATTCTTCATCACGCAAGTACCAAAACAACTGCCTCGCGAAATGCGTGGCCAACCAGGTTGCATCCTAAGCCCCAAAGGCGACACCACTCCGTGAGTCTAAGGGAGCAACAGGGTTAGCAATCTGTTGACAGCAAAAATGTATTAAGTACGTGCAATGGTTAGGCTGTTAAGTATCACATCACAAAATTTCTATTTTTAATTTTTAATTGTGAAAAAACACAAACTAAAATAAATGATTTTACTATCTTTCTAAAACTTTCTAAGTTCTTTATAATTTAGAAAACAAGTTATGATTTTATAACTTTTTTCACAATTTTATAATGAGATTGTTGCATAATTTATTTTGTTTAGGTCTCGAATAGGTTTTGTTCTCTTTCAGAAAATGAATCTTTAAAATTTTGTTTCAAAAACTAATTTTCAAATGAGTTGTCATTTAATTTTAAATGTTAATGGTTTGTTCTAGAAAAGGGCTTAATTTTGCGATGTAATTTTAAAATACATTTTAAAAAGTTTATGTAATGTTGTTAAAAATAATTCATTTTTATAGAAATCCTCAAAACAGTTTTGAAGTGATTTCTCAAAAAAATTTAAACATGCAAAATAGAGTTAAAAATTTAAAAATGGGTTTGAAAAGTTTGAAAAATAATTTGGTTTAAATCTATTTGTAAAACGAGTTTAAAAATAGTTGATGTGTTTTAAAATTTGAAAATCTTGAACTTTTTGAAACTGCTTTGTAAAAGAATTTAAAAGGTGCCTTTGAAAGAAAATAAAATTTTGTGTTTCTCCCTCTTTCTCTTTTTGGCCCTCAACCGAATCCGGCAGGCCCTGGCCTTCTCCGTTTTATGGGCCTAATCTCCTTTCTTCTCCCCCACATAACCTAGGGGCACAACGGCCCATGCAACCCAGTGGGGAAGCCCAGCTCACCCACTGCCACTTCTCGCTTATGCCAAGGCCTAGCCCAGCAGGCTAACCTAGCCGAGTGCTGTTAAACTGGTACAACATTTGTGCTCTCTGTCATGAGCAGCCTAGATTCCTTTTTATTACATAGATCCGCTGGATGATTTGTCTTATGAGTTAATTTTGTTGCACTCTTAGCTACTCAGGTTTAAAAGAATAAAATATGATCACCTAGAAGTGTTTACTACAGTTTAGTTGAGTCTAGGTTTTGAGCCTTGCATAACATCATGTTATACTTGTTCAGCATGATGAGATCATACATACTTAAATTTAAAAAATCCTAAATGGGTACAGATGAAGCATTTGATGAATGTTTTCAAAGGAGTTCCATAAGTCCTATGCGTGTGTTCGCCCAGCCCCAAGAGAAGATAAAGAACCATCTCTACAATGTAGTGCTAATGGTTTGTGGCTTAATGTAATGTTTAATGTTATGTAATAAAGCATGGTTTTAGATATTTTCATTATTTTGTCACTACATATATCGTGTGGACATCCTGGACACACATATGGAAAGTGTTTGGTTTTCTTTGGAAAATCGGTTATGACATCAAGTGTGTTTGATGAGCTGGTACATAGGTTGGTTATGTGTTTCATTTTAGCTATTTATAATTGCAAATTAGCTTAATTATTAAGCAACCAATTGGTTTGTTTAGGTTACTTTCTGTCTGTAGTACCATTCACAATAATGAGCACTATGTAAGATTTTTTTTGTTAACATGGTGCATCCTCAAGGACATACTGCTTGGGCAGAAAATATAAGATGCCTGTGTGTTTAGATGATCTGACAGTTACTGACTTTTAATGGCAGAACAAGTTGACTTAACTGTCGAGACAATAATGAATAAAGTACCCATTAATATCTCCTTTCGCAGAGCTTGAACTGACGACAAATAGATGTCTTAGCTTAAATTAGGATACTCTTTTCATCAATAAATTCAATTGGAAATTGAAGCTCCCTCTTAAGTAAAAATCTTAATTGGGTACATCGAGAGAGATGTTATCTTACCAAAACACAATTTAGCCTAGAGGAACTAGACTCGTAGCCAAAAGTATTGTTTCTGTGATTGCAATAAAACAATTAAGCACCTTTTTTTATTGCCACCATGCTAAGACTATTGGGAATATTGTTCGTCTAGCCACTGGGTTAACACAACCGAGATCTACTACTCACATGCTTTGAGGTTGGCTCACGGGCACAGGGAGAGAAGTACCACAAAAATGATTTTAGAAGATAACTATTGTATTTACAGAGGCAGGCAAAAAATATTGCTATCTCCTAAAATGAGCCGCGACTTTTGGAGACACTCGTTCCATTTACAAAGGCAACAATTATATGACTACCTTTGAAAATCAATTAACAAAATATGGTTTCCGTTTTGACAGCGTGGCGGTAGTGAAGGAGAGGATGGCATGACTCCTTTGCATCGATGACATGGCAGCGACCTGTACATTGACGGCGCGGGGGCGATGCCCTAGCAGCGCCATGCAGATCAACGCGGTAATGATGGACTAAGGGCCTAGATGAAGGCCTAGGCCCGGTTGGATGCCCAGGCCAGGCTTTTTTTTATTTTTATTTGCGTTAATAGAGACAAGCATAACAAGTGCCTCTGTAAATCCTCGATTTACAATGACTTTGAAATAGAGCAGGAGGCATGGTCCCCATGTCTTTTAATTTATTTTGCCTACCTCTGAAAACCTTTGTGCTAGTGTTGGGAGGATAAGCAATTGATTTTTCTGGGTTTGCTACTATTATTTGGGAAATTTGTTTACTCCTAATGACATTGTTTTGAGAAAAAACATTCTATTTCTTTTATGCAGGCTGTTTTCACGGTATCATATTAGTTGCGGTTCTAGGGGAGAAGGTTTGATTGGCAAGCAAAGCGTTGAAAGTTATCGCTTTGGATGTGTTTGCCAAGAATGGATGACAATGTAATGATAGATTTTGCATATGATTTCTCCTATTTGAGTGCACTCTTTTTCTTTATTTCTATCAGGGAATAAGCTGACAACATTATGATACTTGGCTCTGTACATTCACGGAATATTTTTTCCATTTTCTTAAATAATAATGGCGCAATAGTTTTCACTTCTTGAAAAACATGCACTACTACAAAAAGGATTTATAGCAATGCCACTTTTTTTTTTGTAGGGGCGGTGACGGACCAGGGTCCTAGGGGTTCCCCACGGGGGTACTACTTGGATGGGCCCTAGGATGGTCCACGATCTGTTAAAGGACGCGAGATAAGGTGGCGTGGACTTCAAGCTATTCTAGATCGACTTAATCGGCTTACTATGAAAGCTAGATTACGTAATAGGACTAGGACTCTTCTCTTGTAACCGACTAGGACTAGATACGTACCCTTATCCTCTCCCTTGTATAAAGAGAGGTACGGTGCACCCCCTTATAACTATAATAATCATACAATCAATCCAACGCAAAAGGCTACACACCGACTGAACGTAAAGGCTATTACTTGACAAGAGGGCCTGAATTAGTATAAATCATTTGTCTCTTTGCATTTACTGTTGAGCTCTATGTACGCCAAAGCCCTTCGAA
Organism: Miscanthus lutarioriparius; assembly: GCA_904845875.1. NCBI lineage: Eukaryota > Viridiplantae > Streptophyta > Magnoliopsida > Poales > Poaceae > Miscanthus > Miscanthus lutarioriparius. The sequence goes on along the minus strand of CAJGYO010000009.1, from coordinate 53,909,026 downwards.
CACCGTCCTGGGTACCCCGTGACGGGTTACCGGTCATCAAACACTAACAACTGGCGCGCCAAGTAGGGGATTTCGGTGACTTTATGATCGAGAGCTCGGCAGACCTCAATGACATGATTTTCTCGGCAGGTATCACCTTTATCTTCGGCTCCTAGATCTGCAAGGCAGACGACAACGGCAAGCTCCAAAGTTGACTCATGGAGATCCCGGTGCCTCAAGCTTCGCTAGACGTCTCAACGACCACACTGGATCAACTCGCCGAGAAGTTTTCACACCTCTCAATCTCTGACCCAACTAGAACTCAAGAGGTCACCATCAACCACGACTCCTGCTCGGACACATCACCTTTGTCGGGCTAGAGATCCCATTTGAAGTCCAACACGAAGACCCAGTTCATTTTCCATTCGGACTCAAAAATTCAGCTTCAATCTATCAAGATACGATTAGCTACCTCGTGTAGTCTAAGCAATAGATCCCTCTTACGGGTGCCTAGAGAGGTTTAGTTCTATCCATCACACTTGAAGGAGGCATCGTCCACTGGTTGGGTGCTCGACCCGATACTTTTTTAATAGATTCATCTCCTCTAGTCGGCATAGTGGAACTCTTGCCTTATTAGGACGGCAAAACTCTTCCAGCAGACAACAACAATCACAGTTCTACAGAGATTTTGGACATCATGACGACTATAGAATCTAGAACTCACTCGGCCATGAGGCACTCTAGAGAAGTCTTTATGGCTGGGCAGCCACCTCAGATCCCTATGCCTAACCCACCAGATATCCAAGATGGAGAGGAAGCTTTGTCCGACATCTCCCCGGACACTACGCCACCCAATGAAGAAATGGATGAGCAGAAGACAGATAGGGAAAGGAAGAATCAGAGCTCGACAGGCTTGGCACAACCACGCCCAACACCGCAAGGAAGAGTGGCAGTGGTATCAGTTGGCTTGTCGAGACATTGAACGACGACACTTGGCTGCAGAGGCAGCATATGAACAGCTTCTACGGGATGAAGAAGCAGAACGACAATGCCAATACCATGATGCCGTCAGAGCCTCTACATCACGCAACCTTGAGCTTGAGTTCATGGAAGTAGCTGGCCACAGGGTCTTCACTACGCCCTATGCAAATGTCTATGCCCTAGTAGAAGTGATGGCAGCCATAGAAAACCCTACTCTAGATCAGCAATGACTCAAAGTCATTCTGGAATCCATAGCCCTTCAGATGCAGGATGTAAAAGTGACATCCAAGCTCACCCTTCCCGAGGACCAGAGGTGTGGGCACTAGCCCACTCTCGTCTGGGACCATAGGGTAACCAAGGAGGAGAATAGTGAATACCAGCCCACTCCCATCTAGGGTCGTAGGGTAACTAGAGTAGGAATTAGGGTGCCGCACAGTCGGCCTATCATGAGCACCAGTACAACAACTGGGAAGGCAGAGGCAAGTATGAGTACAGAGAGGCCGGCATCTCAACGGACAGGTTCTCATGTTTCTCTAATAGACTACTCTCTATCCGGCTTCCCTACAAGTTCAAGCCGTCCAACCATACCAAGTATGACGGGAAGACAGAAGCCAACCAATGGTTGTGCATCTACTCTCAGTCTATCGAGTTGGCAGGCGGCGACGACGACATCAAAGTGTTATATTTTCCCATGGCACTCGACACTATGCCTCTCGCTTGGTTTGATAAGTTATGAGCCCACTCCATCGATACTTGGGGACCGCTTCAGCGCAAATTCTATGAAATTTTTTGTGGCATCCTAGGCCACCCAAGTACTTGGAACGAGCTTAGAACTTGCAAGCAGAATCCAGATGAAACCTTAAAGCAATATTATCGCCGCTTTGCTAAGTTACGAGCCCAAGTCTATGATATCATAGATAGGGAAGTGGTAGATCACTTCACCAACGGGATCAAAAACAAGTGGTAGTTTGAAAAATTCTACGACGATAATCCAGAGTTCGTCGAGGAATTTCAAGTGTACAGTATAGAAGATGATTGCATCTGAATAGTGTACTCGTGAATGATTCTCAGGTGGCACACAAGACAAAGGTTACGATCCCAAAAGCAATCAGGGTGGACAGTCTGGCAGAAAGAGAGGACCCGACAACACCCTTGCTTCCATGGGTGCAGGTCCAAGAAGTCTAACAAAAATAATAAGTTGAAGACCTCAAAAATTTACCCTGCCCTTTCCACAAGAACACCAAACACACAATGGCCGAGTGCAGACAACTCCAAGAACTGGGTTTCTATGGCAAAAGCAACAAGGGCAAGGTTAAAGCTGATAACAACAAAGATGGAGACAACATCACTGACCCTAGCTTTCAATAGTCCAAGGGCCAAATCATAGTAATCTTTACAGGGCTACCAACTTCATCAAACAAGCACTTAGGGAAGTTGGCTCTTCGGGACATCATGGCAGGAGAGCACTCAATAGCAAAGTACCTTAATTGGTCCGAGTAACCGATCCAGTTTTCTAGAAATGATCAATGGACTAGTGTGACTAACGCTGGCCACTATCCACTCGTCTTGGGTCCAACAATAGCCGGCATGATAGTCCCCAAGGCCATGATCGATGGTGGCGTAGGATTGAATATAATATTTGTAGATATGCTGAAGAAGATAGGCCTAGACTTTACCAGCCTACTCACCCCCACCAACGTCTCTTTCTACGGACAGATCATGCTCCTGGTAACATTTGGCAACCCAAACAATTTCCGAATGGAGTTCATCAAGTTCGAGGTGGCTAACTTCGAATCATCATATCATGATATCTTTGGTCTACCTGCTTTGGCCAAGTTCATGGCCGTACCACATTACCCGTACCTCTTGCTCAAGATGCCAGGTCCCAATGGCGTACCCTCCTTCCGAGGCGACCTCAAACCCTCATATGACTATGACACATAAGCCATCCAGATTTCGGCCAGAACACAACAAGCCTATGAAGCACAGGAGATTGCCAACATTGCACAGCAGACTAAGCCAGAAGACATGGAGATTCCAACTAAGAAGGCGGGAATCATTGGACCACCTTCTAAGATGGATACCATCGAGATTGATCTGGGTACTGGTGATCCCTCTAAGACAGCTATCATCAGCGCCCACCTTTCCAAAGAATAGGAACTCATGCTCACCAACTTTCTCAGGGAAAATAAGAATATCTTCGCATGCAAACTGGCTGATATGCCGAGTGTTCCCAGAGAGTTGGCTGAGCACAAATTGGATTTAAACCTCGGCTCAAAGCCAGTCAAGCAACATCTACGATGGTTCTCACCAAATAAGAAAGCAGCAATCAAGAAGGAAATCACCAAGCTATTGGCAGCCGGGTTCATTAGGAAATCCTTCACCCTGACTAGCTAGCCAATCCTGTACTTGTCTAGAAGAAGAACTCGAAAGAGTGGCATATGTGCGTCGACTACACAGATCTCAAAAAACACTACTTAGAAGACCCCTTCGGCTTACCTTGCATTGATCAGATCATAGACTCTATGGCCGAGTCGACTATTTTATCCTTCCTTAATTGCTACTCGGGTTATCATCATATTGCCCTCCATAAAGAAGATTAGAGCAAGACATCCTTCATCACTCCATTTGGTGCCTACTATTACACGACCATGTCCTTCGGGTTAAAGAATGCCGGTGCAACCTATCTACGGGCTATCTAGGCGTGCCTAAGCGAACAGATCAATCATAATGTAGAAGCCTACGTGGATGATGTCATCATCAAGACCAAGGATCCTTCTACTCTGATCGTAGACTTGAAACAAACATTTGATAGTCTTCGTCAGTACAAGTGGAAGCTTAACCCAACAAAGTATGTGTTTGGAGTTCCTTCCGGACAACTATTAGGTTTCCTCATGAGCCATCGGGGTATCGAAGCTAGCATGAAACAGATTCAAGCAATCACTTAGATAACTCAACCTCACTACATCAAAGATGTTTTGAAACTGATAGGGTGCATGGCTGCCCTCAATCATTTCATCTCACGACTCAGGGAGAAAGGTTTGCCCTTCTTCAAGTTGTTGAAAAAGTTAGGCAAGTTCGAGTGGACAGCTAAAGCTGATGAAGCCTTTCAGAAGCTCAAAGAGTACCTACACACCTCTCCAATACTCACTCCACCCGAGAAGCATGAACCACTCCTACTCTACATTGCAGCTACTACTATGGTAGTCAGCACAACAATAGTCGTGGAGCGGGCTAAAGAAGGGCACGTATATAAGGTACAATAACCTATCTATTATATTAGCGAGGTGCTATCAGAATCCAAGTCCAAGTACCCACATGTGCAAAAGCTCCTCTATGCCCTCTTGATCACTTCACACAAGCTATGTCACTACTTTGATGAACAGAAGGTAATTGTGGTATCCAACTTCCCACTTAGCAATGTCCTACACAATCGAGATGCAACAGGACGCATATCCAAGTGGTCAGTAGAACTCAGAGCTCAGAACATCGAGTTCTCCGCAAGGCTATCAAATCTTAAGTCTCGGCTGATTTCATAGCTGAGTGGACCGAAGCCTAGTAGCCTACTCCGACAGTTATCCTCGACCATTAGAAGATGTATTTCGATAGTTCCCTCAAGCTAGGAGGCGTAGGCGTTGGTGTTCTCTTCATATCTCCATATGGAAAGCAGCTTAAATATGTCCTACAAATACTTTGGCCTGCTACCAACAATGAAGCCAAGTATGAGGCCCTCCTTCACGACCTCCGAGTAGTAGTCTCATGTGGCATCAAGCGTTTGCTCGTCTATGACGAATCTTGGTGGTCATCAACCAAGTTAACAAGGATTGGGACTGCACCAAGGAGACCATGGACGCTTACTGCACAGAAGTCCGCAAACTTAAGAAACACTTCCAAGGTCTAGAAATCCTCCATGTTATGCAAGATCTCAATGTTGCGACAGATGTTTTAGCCAAATTGAGATCAGATAGAGCCCAATTACCCCTCGATGTGTTTGTTTAGGAACTCCAAGTCCCTTCAATCAAACAAGAAGCCTCCACATCCACCAGTACTTTGACTCCTGATGTCCAGGTACTAGTGGTCAACCCGGCATGGACGCAAGTATTTATTGATTACATCCGAGACCATGAGTTGCCCAACGACAAGGTAGAAGCAGAGTAGATCACGCGTAGAAGCAAGAATTTTGTCTTAGTCGGGGACAGGCTCTACTAATGAGGCACATCATCTGGTGTTCTCCTCAAATGCATTACAACTGAAGAAGGGCAGAAAATCTTGGAGGAAATTCACTCCGGATGTTGTGGCAACCACTTAGTCTCCAAGACCTTAGTCGGTAAGGCTTTCAGATCTAGGTACTATTGGCCTACAGCACTGAAAGACGCAGAAGAGTTAGTGCGACACTGCAAGGGCTGTCAATTCTTTACCAAGCAAGCTCACATCCTAGCTCACAACCTTATTTGCATCCCTCCATCATGGCTTTTTTCGTGCTAGGTGCTCAACATGGTTGGACCTCTCAAATGAGGATCGGGTGGTTTCGAATACATCTACATGGCTATTGACAAGTTCACTAAGTGGATAGAATACAAGCCACTCATCAAGTTCAACACCACAAAGGCAGTCGAGTTCATGTAAGACATTATGTACCGGTTCGGTATGCCCAATCGGATCATTACAGATCTTGGCTCACCCTTTACAGCTATCGAGTTCAGAAGTTGGGCTCAAGATTGTGGCATCAGCATCGACTATGCTTCCATAGCTCATCCTCAAGTGAACGGCCAAGTAGAGCGGGCTAACGGGCTACTTCTAGCCGGACTAAAGCCCAAGCTATTCGACGAGCTTAAAGACTACGGCGGCAAGTGGATATATGAGTACCCAAGGTAGTTTGGGGATTACGCACTCAGCAAAGCAAAGAGACAGGGTACTCTCCCTTTTTCCTGGCTTATGGCTTAGAAGCCATCTTGCGAGCGGATTTGATATGGAACTCTCCTCGGGTTGGATAGTACAATGAAGGCGAAGCAGACGAAACCCGATAGCTAGAAATTGATAGTGCCGGAGAAATCAAGCTTAACACACTCTTTTAGTCTGCTAGGTACCTACAAGGACTACGACGTCACTATGACAAGAACGTACGCCCCCGTACCTTTCAAGTCGGTGATCTAGTCCTTAAGTGTATCTAGAATACCTCAGGACGACACAAGCTACTTAGCCCCTGGGAAGGCCCCTTCATCGTCTCCAAAGTGACTCGGTTAGGCTCCTTCGAGTTAATCACAGAGGATGGCGATCCCATGCCTAACTCCTGGAACATCGATTAGCTACGGAGATTTTATGCTTAATATTATTAAGTAGTTTTCCTATTTAAGTAAATTCAGTTTTGTAGCTTCTGTACCTAAGATTCTTTGTTAATAATATAGAGTCAATGTTCTTCGCTAGATGAATCTGTCTTTTTACTTTTGTGCGAGATACACAACTTTACAGTTGTCTCTCTTTGTTGCAACCTTTGTTACATCATATACAAGATATACACAGTTGACTAATTGCGTTGCTACACATATCTCAATATGATAAATTTACTCGACACATAGTTCTTATTTTATATACCGAGTATTGGGCTATATTATATGAGATACGCCTCCTACTCGAATGGCTTACATCTCCTTGGCCGGGAGCCAATTATCGACATTTAGTTTAACTATTGCATGTCGTCCTGGGTAGGGTGATTCCTAGAAGCAAGTAACTCGATTCATTGGCTACGGGACAGGATACTAACAGCAAACAATCGTTATAAGGGTTCCTTGAACAAGTGACTTCGAGCACTTAACATCAACGGAATGGTCTAACATGATTCTAATCATAGCGACTACATCAATCACTTTTTACTCGGCTACTCAGTCTTACGTGCCTTTCTAAAGGACTCCACAAGACAAACTTACAACCTAAGCAAACTACAATCTTACTCAAAAGATTACCAAGTCTAAAAGATGCTAACTTTGCACAGACAAGTTAGCTAGAATAAACAATCTTTTGTGTTTAACTACCCCAACAAGACGCATTACTTTTTGAAACTTACAGGCTAAGTTTTTCATTCAACTAACAGCCTATGCAAGCAAAAGAATATTGTTTCTTACAACGTGCCTACCCGACAAATATGATTAACAAGTTTTTTCAAACTTACATAGCCTATTTGCCAGGCTTTTCCATCCTAACGTCTAATTCATTTGTTATGGTGGTTGCGAGTCCATCGAGTTCCTCATCAGCTCTTTCCATGGCAGCAAGATGGCCTTCATCATCATAGTTTGTGGCTACCTGATGCAGATCCATAGCCGGGTGTAGCTCTCAGAGTGCGACCGAATACATTCCGGACGCAGACCTTGGTGGCTCCACGAACATAGCTTTCGATGCGGTTGGGGATTTCTTTCACTATGTCCACCCACCTTTTTTCACCATCTTCTAGCCTACAGAAGAGGACGGCGAGTGGCTTCACAGCTTTCTAGAGCGTGTTCCACTCTGATTGTGCCCTCTCTAGCTAGGCCTTCATGTCGGCCACTGATTTCAGAGCCTACATCAGATCACGATCAGCTACTTGCTTTATTAGCTTAGCTCAAGCGAGTTCTTCACTCGCTTGCTCAGTTACCTCTTCGGTTTGATTGTGCTTGGTTCTCAGGGCTTTATTTAGCTCCTTCACATGTTTCTTTATAACAAAACTAAGGGAACTTGATCTGCTCTTCTACAAAGAGGACATACGATCATCATCATAATCATTGACTACTACATGTGAACAAAAAACACGAAGTCCTACATATACTCTCTTACAATTTATTTTCCAATAAAATGATATTGGTGGCAAAAAGAGCTTGGCCTTTCTATCATCTTCAACAAAGAATCAAAGGCATCATTCTTTCTAGTTTAAAGAAGACTGCCTTTTGGTGCTCATCCTTCACCAATTTGAGCAAGAAGGATGCAGAGAGTCTCTTTTCATCACTTTTTTGTGCGTACATCCCACTAGGCCTCCTTCTTGGCCTACTCCTCCTTCAAAGTCATCTTCGGTGAGAAACATAGGCTTCTTGAACCTTGAAGGAGGCCTTCACTCCACAAATTTGGCTATATAGACTATTGGAGAGATGAGAACCTAGAAAATATCAACACATAAGAAGCAACAAAGTACAACACTTACCCTCATGCCATCAGGGGCATAGAGGATGGTTCAACAACCACATGAGACCAAGACTTCTCATTTAACATCACAGCAAACTCTAGACTATATGTCCAAGTGGGTACTTGGTAGGCATAGTCAGGAGATGATTCTCTTCCTCTAACCATCCACATGGAGGGTATTCGTTGTTGCCACGTGGAGTGCAAAGGTGCACATAAGAGTTAGAGTATCACGCCAAGTTTGAGGCTTATCATTGATGAATGGCTAAAGATTCCACCAAGATAAAGCGGTCTTAGTGGTGGTGAGCTTCACCTTCCTCATCATAAGGCAGCCGCAAATATGTTATCGTGATACTTCTACATGCTCAGTAGTACTTACCATCATAAGCTCCACTGATTCCGCTCCACCATCAGTGGCCTTGGGTGGGGACAAAGGCTCGCCTACTTGGCTTCCTTCCACTTGTTCACTCTCAGCATGTGAGTTCTCATCATCCCGGGGTTCTTCTCTTTGCAACCGGGTACTAGCTATTTTTTGTACCCTGATACACGTAGAAGTAAAATGTTGTTCTTGGGATAATGTAAGACCTTTTTGGGATTTCCAACGCGTCACAATGTGTTCAGACTTATCCTTTGGATTCATTCCTTTCGGGTACTACCACGCTACGATCATTATGTACATGGCCACATCATGAAGTACCCGGATAAATGATGCAGTATTTGGACAATCGCTTGATAGTATGCACTAAATAGCGCAGTACTTGGATGAAGATTTTTTATTCAACATTAGTTCAATGGATACAGAGTTGCACACTTTACAAGATTCAAGACCACTCAGAACAATGCGCGACTATCTATTTAGAGAGTTACAAGTATTGGATACAAGATTTTTTTAGTCAATAACAAAGAAAACACATACTCGGATATAACAGAGTACTCATACTCTAAGTGCTTCTCAGTATGTACTTTTGTACCCAATGCACCTGGATCCAAGAGAAGAGTAATTCATCTAGGTAGATAATAGAAGTGTAGTGTGTCCTAGCCTAGAACCTTGGGTAGACTGTCCGACTATGAACATTTGTTGATCAACTATCCTTGGGACCATTGCTACTACAAGAGGAAGCCTGCTGGCTGGTATGAAGGAAGAGCTACTTGCACATCTTGCCACCCAGACAACGCCATCTATAATGTGAACCTAATTCGGGTATGACCCTTCACTTAATGGAGACGGCCTTATCTCAACTCAACTGATGTGAAGTAACAAGTACAATGGTAGCACCTTTGATGGCATATTCTCACGAATATCCTAAGCATCTTTGGACCAACTGTACTAAAGCTTTGCATGTGACTCGACACATCTTACCTACAAGCAAGAACAAGAAAGAACGCAACCAAATTGGACAATAATTTTTTTGACACTCTCATCCAAAGTACATTCTTTTTAGATCCTTATCAGAAGTATCTAAGCAAACCCAAACCCTAAAGTAGGTGGGGCTGCTGGTATATATCCTCAACGGATGTTTTTTTCTTTTTAGACCCTCTAACTCTTTGTTTTGCAAGGCCCAACGGCCCAAAAGAGGCAGGACAGATTCTGGACGCTGACTTGTTTCGATGAGTGCACTTTTCCGAAAAGTGCACGTGAAACCACTTGTAGGCTTCCTTCAATAGAGCACCTCATGGCTTCACTCACGAAAGCACTACGCATGTTTCTACTCGCCAAGACCAGGAGGAACAAGAAGGCTTCCGAGTTCAACCATGACATGCTCGGGGGCTTGACGGATCCAAGGGTCCTAAGGGTTCTCCATCTTCTTGGGCTACTACTTGGATGGGCCCAAGGATGTCTAACGAGCCCATTGAACGAGCGCGAGACAAGATGGCGTGGACTTCAAGCTATTCGCAGATCGATTTAGTGGGACCAGATCTATTTAAAAGCTAGATCAAACGTAATAGGACTAGAACTCTTCTCTTGTAGGACCGACTAGGACTCCCAATGAGATATCGGGCGCCGACTTACCCTCTCCCTATATAAAGAGAGGTTGAGTGCACCCATTCAAATTGTAACCCTAACAATCATACAATAACCAAAGCCAACGCAAAAAAGGCTAGCACACCTTATAATCATTGGACGTAAAGGCTATTACTCGACAAGAGGGTTCCTTGAACAAGTGACTTCGAGCATAAATCGCGGAAGGTCTAACATGTGTTTCTAATCATAGTGAGCTCTACACACTTTTTACCAAGCCCTTCGATCACGTGCCTTTCTAAAGTACCCCGTGATGAGTTACGGTCATCAATCTTACTCAAAAGATTACCAAGTCTAAAAGATGCTAACTTTGCATAGACAAGTTAGCTAGGATCTACTACAAATGATGACCAAATGAGCCGCCTCTACAAATCCAACCGCTCCTACAAATGGGATTTGTAGGGGCGGCTCAATATTGAGCCGTCCCTACAAATATCGAATATTAAAAATTAAGCACTAAAATTCAATTTTTTTCAAATGACCTTGGATGGAGAAATGTCCAAACTAAAAGTTGTAGATCTCAAAAAGTTATGAATCTTTGTTGTTTACAATGTTTTCAATTGAAATCATTTACTGCTTCAAAATGGTGTTTGAAATTTAATTTTGAAATTGTTGAAAAACTCTGATTTCTCTTTTTAATCTCTAGCAAAACTTGTAGCTAGTCTTTCTCCCTCGTACTAACTTCAAATTTGATGATTTTTTTTCCTAAAATTTTCTAAAATCATGATCTATCAAATTATTGTCTTCTTACATCTATTATTTTGTTCATCTTTTAATGTGACTTTGTTTTATATATTTGAATTTTGAATTTCAGAAAATAGTAACCTCAAACAATATTTTGAAATATTAAATGATTTCAGCTTAAAAACTCATGAACATTAAAGTTGTAGAACTCATCAAGATCTACAACTTTTATTTTAGTCATTTTTTCATGTGACAAATTGGTGGTAACATTGTTCACAAAATTTATATATCTCTATTATAGTTTCGTAAACTATAAGAGGGATATGTAAAATTTGTGAACAATGTTACTACCACTATGTTGGATGAATAAATCACCAAACTAAAAGTTATAAATATAGTAAAGTTATAGAACTTTGTAGTTAACAACTTTTTTAATTGAATTCATTTTGTCAAGCAAAACTACGTTTGAATTTCTCAAATTTGAAATTTGGATTTTTCAAACGACCACGGATGGAGAAGTAACCAAAATAAAAGTTGTACATCTCAAAAAGTTATACAACTTTGTAGTTGACAACTTTTTGATTTAAAATCATCTTGTCAAGAAAAACTACGTTTGTATTTCCAATAATTTAAAATTTTGAATTTTTTAAATGGCCTCGGATGGACAAACAACACAAACGAAAGTTGTAGATCTCGAAAAGTTATAAAACTTTGTAGTTGACAACTTTTTTATTTGAATTCATCTTGTCAAGAAAAATTATGTTTAAATTTATCAAATTTAAAATTCAAATTTTGTAAACGACCTCGGATGTAAAAACTATCATATGAAACATCGTAGTTGATAACTTTTTCATTTGAATTTGTTTAGGGCCTCAAACAATCAATTTAAACTCGGTTTAGGATAATATGTAGGGAACCAATGAGGTGCAATGGTAGAGGAGGGTTCACGCGAGGGGGAGGTCGCCGGTTTGAATCCCACCGGCCGCAAAGTGCGTGATTTTCATGCGAAATAAGGCACGACTTGCCAAACTGTGGGTGGCTAACCAGTGGGAGCCTCCCCAGATAAAAAAATTTGCTATTTTTAAGTATGGAATCGTGATTTTTGGAAAATGATTTGCCTCCTCTACAAATCCATCATTTGTAGCAATGGTTTGGTAGGGGCAGCTAGTCAAACCGTTGCTACAAATGCCCTAGAGCCACCCCTAAAATTCCATAGTGGCGTAGTGATACACAAGTATAGTTAATGAATTCATTACTTCGGTTATATCAATCTTGTGCAAATTTAGCAGCAGGTTGGATTTCATTAATGGAAATGAAGCAAGGGTAGACAAGAATTAGGTTTAACGAAGTCTAGATATTTTTGATAAACGAAGTCTAGATATTAGTAGAAAGGAAACTGCTTGCCTTAGACTTAGCCTGGCAAGTGGCAACAAGCCTTGGAATGCCTTTGCATGCCCTGGAATACATACACCCAACAAACCTTCGTATGCCCTGAAACAACTTCCTTAACAATGGACTCCCATGAAGCCTTGTACGTGTATATATATGAACATCAGGCCACAGAAGGGCTTCATCTAGCGTTTACTTTGCTATTGCTCTTGCACTGCCACACGGCTGGCAGGTAACCTCCGATTCCCTTCTTTAGCTTTCCCTATCGAAACTTTTTTCTTTTTTTGAAAACCACCAGCGAGAAAATTGCCGGGCATATATTAATAGAGAAGGATTCCCTATCGAAACTTGCTGTTCTTCTTTTGTTCCTGTTATATCAATGACACTATGAATATATATCTATATATGGTGCCATGCCTTAGTTATCTTTTCATTGTTTCCCCATTTCTTGAAATGAATTATGATGTCTCCCTTAGGATAGTTAGTTGGTCCTCCTTTCATAATGTTCTAGCTAGTGCCCATTTAGGCCCCGTTTGGATGCTTAGTTTTTTTGTCTTTTAGATCAATACCATGGTTTTTAAAAATATCTAGGTACCTGAAAGAAAGAAGGTGTTTGGATGTAATTAATTCTCAGTTTTGGAAACTATGGTATTAGCAAAACCACAGTTTTTTCGTAGTCCTAGAAACTGAACCGCGACCCTCTTTATTTTCGACGGAGCTCTCCGCGTGCGCGACGCGCGTCCTACCAGACGGCGCGCGTCTTGTTTTCTCTGCGCGCCTTTTTTTCCATCCGTGTGCAGCCGTTTTCTTTCTGGAACTCTCCATATATCTTCCAGAACCAAAAGGTCACTTGCTCACGCAGCTCACCCGTGTGGCTTCCATAGCAGGCGGAGAGAAGGATGGGAGAAAAGGACAAGGTGAGTTTTTCCCTGGACTGATTCGCTTCTTGCCCCCAATTGATTTTGATCCCTGAGTCTGTAGTACGAGATGTGGTCACCAGTCTGTTAGGGAACTAGATCGGAGATAGGAGAATTGGGGAAAATATGATCAGGAGGAAGCAAGGAGAAATAGGATGGTAGAGCACGGAAGTAGGAGGACAGTAAATTGTGTTCTGTTCTTTGATACCCTTTTCCTCACCAAGTTACTCTCCTTAATACACCCGGATGACTGGCTGCATCGTCCCTAACACAGTCATCGGCCGCCAACAGAGTTGTAGTTTCTGCTCAGATGTTGGCCCGGTGAAGATGGGCCTTGTCGATCTTTATTCTTGCAGCGTTTTAATTTAGTTCAAACTTGACTTCACAGGTCGATTGAGATGCATGCTTTGGTGATCTGTTTTCTCTTTTGATCAATTTAATCTGTCTAACTTGGTTCCAGTCTTGATTCTTTCAGTAACAATCCAAAGCAGGTTGCTAGTTAGGTTTGTGTGTTCTATCTTCAAAGGCACACATATGGTTCGACCTGTTTTTATTTATATACGAAGTGTTCATCTATAACTGACATATATATATGTCTGTATTACGTCAGGGGAAAAAGGAAAGCCAAGAGCACATTGGAGTGATGCACAAACTAAATTTCTTGTTTCCATGATGAAGGAGTATCATCTCTCAGCAAGATACTGAGGCCAAAATGGATGGACCAAAGAAGGATGGAGCTGTATGGCTGCTCGGCTGAACAACAAATAACCTGTTTCTAATTTCACTGTGTCACAGCTCAAGGACAGGGAACAAAGACTCAAGAAAGATCACAATATTGTGAAATCAATTGTGAGCAAGAGCGGTTTTGGTTGGAACCCAGAGATAAAAGTGCCAACAGCCACTGATGAAAAGTGGAAAGATTTATCTGAAGATCATGATAGTACAGAACCGAGCTTTACTCCCGGTGGGGAACCCCCTCTAGTCCCGGTTCCCCACCCGGGAGCAAGCATCCGGGACTAATAATATATATGACGATTCCCATATTATGATGATTTATATGACATTTATGATGGTATGTACACAATCTGAGAGACACTAGACTAATAATTTTATTGGTGCTGACTTTATGAACCTTGGTTTTCCTTGTACTCCTACTTTATTAGGGAAGGTAGCAGAAGGGAAGCGTTGCAGAAGGACAACCGATTTGCAGCCACAGAAGCAGACGACAAATTCATCCTCACAGGAACATATTATCATTGAAGTTGGTACACTACCGGAAACAGTATATATGCCGAGTGCATTCCTTGGGCACTCAGCAAACAATATATTTACCGAGTGCCTACAGATAAACACTCGGCAAAATAATTGCACTCGGCAAAAAACTTATTAGCCGAGTGCAAAAAATAAAACACTCGGCATACAACAACAAGACACTCGGCAAAGAATAGGCGGTTAGAACTTTGCCGAGTGTTGGTTAGTAGACACTCGGCAAAAAGAATCTTTGCCGAGTGTTTTTATCTGGCACTCGGCAAATCGGTTCGTTTGCGGAGTGTTTTATTTTGGCACTCGACAAATTAGAAAAGTTTTTTTCCTCTTCTAACCTTGAAACTTTTTCTATTGTCCACATACAACATTTGGTACTCCATGTTAAGATTTGGTATATTTTTGTATCCGTTTGCTATATTTAATTAATTTATTGCTTTTTAAGGAATTTTTTGGTATAAGTCAAATTTGAAGTGCAAGTGATTCAAATAATAGAATAAAATAAGTAGAAAAATGATATTCATGTTATTGAGTCTGGTGTGAGGCCTTACCCAGGACATGAAAAGAAATTTCGAACATCTTGTTCAGGAAACACGACCACAAACGTGTGGCCGAATGATTTTTAAATTCTAAAAAAAGCAAACGAAGTCTGAAGATCATGAGATTTGTCAAGATCTCGTGATATCATACGTGGAGGCTGTGGTAAAAAATTGAGAAGGTTTTGGACAAACTGTCACGTACGATGTTTACATACCGAAGTATCTCAGAAGAAGAATCGTAGCGTTGAGAAGGATTCGGTAAGATTTTGAGTCAAAGTGACGGTCGAATTGGGGTTTGACTTCAAAACTTTTTGTATAGGCAATAGAGAACATATATTGATTCATGTGTAATTTTAGTAATTTTTTTGATTCATTTGGTAATTTTAATTTATTAAGTGCAATTATAGAATTTTAATTGATATATATTGAATTTTAGCTACAACTGCATGAAAATAATAAGTTTTTTTTCACTTCTGGCCTTGAAACTTTTTCTACTCTCTACATAGAACACGTGGTACTCCATGTTAAGATTTGGTATATTTCTAGATCCGTTTGCTATATTTAATTAATTTATTGCTTTTCAAGATATTTTATGGTATAAGTCAAATTTGAAGAGCAAGTGATTCAAATAATAAAATAAAATGAGTAGAAAATGATATTCATGTTATTGAGTCTAGTGTGAGGCCTTACCCAGGACATGAAATGAAATTTTGAACATCTTGTTAAGGAAACATGACCACGAACGTGTGGCCGAATGATTTTTAAATTCTAAAAAAAGCAAACGAAGTCTGAAAATCATGAGATTTGTCAAGATCTCGTGATATCATACGTGGAGGCCGTGGTAAAAAATTGAGAAGGTTTCAGATAATCTATCACGTACAATGTTTACAAACCGAAGTATCTCAGAAAAAGAATCGTAGCGTTGAGAAGGATTCGGTAACGGTCGAATTGGGGTTTGACTTCAAAACTTTTTGTATAGGCAATATAGAATATAGATTGATTCATGTGTAATTTTGGTAATTTTTTTGATCCGTTTGATAATTTTAATTTATTAAGTGCAATTATAGAATTTTCATTGATATACATTGAATTTGAGCTACAACTGCATGAAATAATAAGTTTTTTTTCATTTCTGGCGTTGAAACTTTTTCATTTCTGGTACTCCATGTTAAGATTTGCTATATTTCTGGATCCGTTTGCTATATTTAATTAATTTATTGTTTTTGAAATATTTTTTTGGTATAAGTCAAATTTGAACTGCAAGTGATTCAAATAATAGAATAAAATGAGTAGAAAAATGATATTCATGTTATTGAGTCTAGTGTGAGGCCTTACCCAAGGCATGAAAAGAAATTTCGAACATCTTGTTCAGAAAACACGACCACGAACGTGTGGCCGAATGGTTTTTAAATTCTAAAAAAATCAAACGAAAGTCTGAAAATCATGAGATTTGTTAAGATCTCATGATATCATACATAGAGGCTGTGGTAAAAAATTAAGAAGGTTTCAAACAATCTGTAATGTACGATGTTTACAAACCGAAGTATCTCAGAAGAAGAATCATAGCGTTGAGAAGGATTCGGTAAGATTTTGAGTCAAAGTTGTTGTCGAATTGGGGTTTGACTTCAAAACTTTTTGTATAGGCAATAGAGAACATATATTGATTCATGTGTAATTTTGGTAATTTTTTGGATCCGTTTGATAATTTTAATTTATTAAGTGCAATTATAGAATTTTAATTGATATACATTGAATTTGAGCTACAATTGCATGAAGTAATAAGTTTTTTTTCATTTCTGACCTTGAAACTTTTTCTACTTTCGACATATAACATGTGGTACTCCATGTTAAGATTTGGTATATTATAATGAAAAAATATTCCTAGAAAAATCAAATGAAAAAAAGAAGAAAACGAAGGAAAATGAAAAAAGTGGGTTTCCTGAGTGCACCTGGTTTGGAACTCAGCAAAGATGGGGTTTGCCGAGTGTCATATCTAGGACACTCGACAAACTCCCCTCACTCGGCCCTACGCACAGTATTTTAGGGTTTAGGAAATGGAGGAAACGAAGGAAAATGAAGGAAAAAAAACTTGGTTTGCCAAGTGCCCCTAATCTGGCACTTGACAAAGATGGGGTTTGTCGAGAGTCAAATCTAGGACATTTGGCAAACAGCTTTATGGACCCCACACACATAGTAGTTTAGGTATTGAAAATGAAAAAAATACAAAACGGGGGTTTGCCTAGTGCTAGAACGCGGGCACTCGGCAAACCTCCCTCATAACCACCCCAACCCCGTACCCGGCCGCACACACTCTCAAACACACATCCACGCGCCCACGCCTGCCCACACCACCGGCCGGCCCCGCCGCCCGCCCACACCAGCCCTCAGCGTCGCCCGCCCACACCACGCCGCCGGCCCCGCGCCCGCGCCCGCCCACACTAGTCCCCGACGCCGTTTCACCATCCCAGGCAACGACCCACACAGCTGGCCGACCCGCCCAGGACCACACCCGCCCACACCACGTCGCTGGCCCCACCGCCGACCCCGTGTCCGCGCCCGCCTACACCAGCCCCCGTGCTCGCCTCCCGCACTTGGAGCCACCACGTCGTCACCACGAACGCCGACGCATGCACCTCTGCACCGCCCCTGCCTGCTAAGCTGAGCTGAGCTCTTCCGGTGGCTCGACGCCGCCTACGAGGCACACCACCTCAAACAGTCGTCTCCCCCGCATTTCGCCCGGTCTCCTCCCCCGCGGTGGCCGCCAGAGCCTCCCGAGGACGACGACCAGCCTATTTGGCCGCCCCGTAGCCGCCACTGGGAGCGCTACAAGTATAAGCTCTATCCTCCACATCTTCTGTTTTGTGATTGTTGGTGTCTTGATTTCATTTCACGTGCGGTGCTCACAGAAGAACTGAATAAAAAGCTTGTTTGTGTGGTTAGAATTCCAGTGATTTCCTGCTGGTCGAGTTTCGTGTTAGCATTGCCTGATATCGAATGTTAGATGGAGTATGTGCTAATGTATGTGCAGTTTGGTGATTTTGTCGTTTTCACATTCCAGACGTAGGAGTCTGAGAGTGGCTTCTCTTGTTGCTAACAAGAAGGCCACAGATTTGTGCTTGGCATGTTTACGTGCTTAAATCCTTGGATTTCGGTGAGATTCTAGATTTTGGTTTAGGATATTTTAGGGATAGACAACACGTACGCTTCATGTCTTGCAAGCCTGAGAACACATACGGTTGGAGTATCACGATTTCTGTTGTTGGTTGGATTAGGCCTGTGCTGTTTGGATTCCAGAGGCATGTGTTATGCTATTGGAATACTGACTTTTTTTGGACGAGGTGAAACTATACTATTTCGTCTTTTACAGAAAAAGCTCCATAAAAAGTTTGTGGTCAAAACATTAATAGTTGGCCCTGCCATTTTGAACATAGCTACTGGACAAAATGTGTTTTGTGTCTGAGACACATTAAGTTCAGACAAGTTCAAGTCTGAAGAAAGTGGTTCACAGCCTTGCAAAAAGCAAGAAATGTTTTGTGACATTCATAATTATTCCATGACTTATAGTTGGTGAATGTGGGTGGCAATAACTATGACACACAATGAAACTAATGAGTTCTTACTGACTTGGTTTATGCTACTGCTTAGTTCGATGCCTACTTATTAATTTGCATCTAGGTGGCACTTATGCCTACTTATTAATTTTAGGTTTCAGTCATGATTAGTTCCAAGGCTCTAGGATGCTCGCACTTTCATGTAAACTCTGTTAGCTCTGCAACAAGTTGTTTCAGCATTATTTCTTATAATCTGTATGTGGTTGTCGGCCATCGTGCCGTTGTTTTGTTGCAGGTTTTGGTTACCTCACCGTGCAGGGGAGGTGTTGCCGAAATTTACAATTGACACTTATTATGTTCATTTGTTGTAGGAGAGGCTATTGCAAGGATTATTCCCCACCGTCCTCGACTCGTCACTTTGCAGGACAGCAAGGTGAGGCATCCTACACCCCTCTTTCCATATCATGTTCATATATCATGTAACCTAGCTAGGCGTCTCCCATTCGAAAGATATACGGTTGGAAATATGCAGATCTTTGCATATCTATAACCGTATCTGTTTTGAATTGTCCATGTTTTTTGGACAGCCCGATGATGTGTAGATAGAGTTAGTTTCCATGTTGTATCGGATCCAAGATAGAGTTTCAGTAGCATCTTCCTGTTGTTGTCCAGATACACAATCTCTCTGTCAGGACGTGTATTTGGAGAACAACGGGGAGGTGTTGCTGAAATTCTATCTCGGATAGGAGTAGAGCATGGAAACTAACCCCATCTACACATCATCGGGTGGGATTAGGACATATCTTCACCTATTAGACAGTATAGGAACCTATAGATGCAATTGATTTTTATATTACTTGCTGATATGTTAGAGGATGGATGACCGTGAGTGGATGTCGTGGACCGCTCTAGTCAGGGTTCGTTGATCGATGAATGGATTGAGAAGACCGATGCTTTCTTGGAACTAGCATTTGCAAGGGTTAAAGGAGTGTGTGCCACTTGGTGCCCCTACAACATTTGTGCAAACATGCGACAACAAAAAAAGGTAGTCATGGGTAAACATCTTTGCAAGAATGGATTTACGGTGGACTATACCCGGTGGATCTACCATGGTGAATCCGATCGTGTGAGAGATGAGGTCATGAGACAACGCATCGAGGATTATGATGCTGATACCGGGGTAGGAGACATGTTAAATGATTATCATGAAGCACACTTTGATGAAGGACATAGGGAGGAGGAGCTAGAGCCAACCACAAAGGCGTATTACGATATGTTTTCTGTGGCACAGCAGCCCCTTCACGAACATGCCAAGGTTTCTCAACTAGATACCATTGCACGCCTAATGGCCGTGAAGTCCCAATTTAGCTTGAGTCGAGAAGCCTTCGATGTTATGCTGACAGTTGTTGGTAGCCTGCTCCTAGATGGTCACATCCTACCAAAGAGCATGTATGATGCACAGAAACTCCTTCGTGCACTTAAGATGCCATATGAGCAGATACATGCTTGTCCGAAGGGATGCATCTTATTTAGGAAAGAACATGCGGAAGCAAAGTATGTGTGAAGTGTAAATCATCTAGGTTCCTGGAGGTAGACTCTGGTGATGGTCAGAAGAGGCAGCTCGCTGTCCCCATGAGGATCCTATGGTACCTTCCATTCATACCGAGGATCCAACGGCATTATATGACTGAGGAATCTGCGAAACAGATGACATGGCACAAATATGGATGTCAATACAATCCTAAGAAGCTGGTACATCCATCCGATGGTGAAGCATGGACAAGGTTTGATATGATTCATCATGAGAAAGCTCTAGAGGCTCGTAACGTACGTTTTGCACTGGCAACAGATCGGTTCATCGTTCATTGATTTTTATATACTTTTGCATTGCATTGTAACATTACGATGAAATATTATAGGCTCAGCTGGAACAAGAAATGAGGCGCTGGGAGGAGCTAGAGGCGAAGATGGAGGCAGAGCGACAGAAGATGGAGGCGGCAGAGGATGGAGCTGCAGATGTTTGAATATATGAGGGGTGTTTACGCTGCAATCGGTCAACCTCCGTCACCGATGCTAGTCCATCCTCCTCAACTTACTCCAAACACTGCTTCAGGCACTGTGAGTCGCTTTACAACCTTATAATCACCGTTTCTAGTTTATGCAGAATCAATCTTACAAAAATGCCTAGACACTAGAAACTTAGTGACTAATGCTATATGTTTGTTACCAACTAGTACTTAAGCAATCATATTAGAGCACAATGCAACTGAGAAGATATTGCTGATAGTTGCAAGGGTTATACTAGTTAGGCAGCAGAGAGACCATACGTGTTGTTCAATCTTGACTCACACATACAATCTCTTCTCCTTTATGCAGCATCAATCGGCGGCATCGAATGAGACTCATGACCCAGCGTGGTCACAGTGGAACTTGTGGTCTAACTGACTACTTGTGATTTTATTTGCATTTGCATTTGTGGATTACCTGTGACTACTTGTGACTATTTGTGGTTGTGAATGAACCTACTAGTGATTCTGAAATTTATTTGCATTAATGTGTTGTCGATATATCTATATAAACTGTCTGTGATGCTTATTGTGAACTATCTGTTATGGATGTAATGCTTATTTGAAGGTGGTACGTGGCTGTGACCAAAACAAATAAACTGATTATTTGTGGCAGCTTTGCCGAGTGTTACACTCGGCAAAAGGGCTATTTGCCGAGTGCCATGGAAATTACACTCGGCAAAGAGGGACACGTGGTAAAAATATGTGCATTCTGGGACTAAAATGGCTTCTTTGCTGAGTGTCTGCGCTATGACACTCGGCAAAGAAGCCAACATTTGTACGTTCTGGGCCAGTCTTTGCCGAGTGTCAGGTATTTGACACTCGTCAAAGAAGGTAGCTTTGCCGAGTGTCCTAGAGTTAACACTCGGCAAAAGATGGCAACTTTGCCGAGTGGCCCGGAGTTTGACACTTGGCAAACACGCCGTGACCGTCTCTGCGCCGTCACGTTACTTTTTTCGCTGAGCGTCGGTGTCAGCTCTAGGCAAAATATTTGCCGAGTGCCCGATAGAAAACACTTGACAAAGAGACGTTTGCCGACACTGTAGATGTCGTGTGCTGTTTGTCGAGTGTTACACTCGGCAAAGCCTTTGCCAAGTGTTTTTTGGTCTTTGCTGAGTGCCTATGGCACACGGCAAAGCCTCTGTTTCCAGTAGTGGTATCGATTTTGGTTTGGGATCACCTGACAGAACCAGACAAGGTACAGAATCCTGTTTCAGTTTTGGATGTGAGGATGGGATGAACAATTATGCTCCTGATTCACCACATGGTGACCCTGGGGATGTTCCAGAAAATAGCCAAAATCCTAGTACAAATGCAGAGGAACAAATCCTTGAAAATTCTGCAGCAAGTTGTAGGACGCAGCGTCCTAGATCAACTGAGAAGGTTCCTGGAAAAACTAGACCAAAGAAGAACAAGGATGGTGTGCTTGAGAGTCTGGTTGCCTTGCGGAAAGAGGAGCTTGAGAGCTATAAGGATCTTAAGTCAAAGCAAATTGAGAGCTACAAGGAAGTTAAATTAGCCCAGATGGAACGAAATGACCCCAATAATGATCCATACTCGATTGCCAAATGTGTTGCAAAGTTACAGGAGTTGGACATTCTGCAAGCACCAGAATTGATGAAGACAATCAACTATCTCAAGAAGGACAAAATGAACCGGGAGATATTCATGACACTGAATGGCAATCATAATATTGTGGAGTTCCTCGAGGAAGCTATTTCCTATGTTGAATTTTAGGTGAGATTTGTTATTAAATAGTAGTCAGATTTGTTATTAAAAAGACTGCTTAGCTCGTATGCTTGAAGTTGCTTTATCTTGTCTAATTCGCTCGTGTTAGTAAGAACCATCATATCAGGATT
Organism: Miscanthus lutarioriparius; assembly: GCA_904845875.1. Taxonomy (NCBI): domain Eukaryota; kingdom Viridiplantae; phylum Streptophyta; class Magnoliopsida; order Poales; family Poaceae; genus Miscanthus; species Miscanthus lutarioriparius. The sequence goes on along the minus strand of CAJGYO010000009.1, from coordinate 53,886,635 downwards.
TATTTACAGTTGTTAACTGGTTTTGGTAATATCATTCCTGCCTTAAATAATCCATATTAAATAAACATAAAATACTGAAAACTATATTTATGTAGCTTTTATTATACAGAGGTGAGTACAAAATCATGCATCATTTCTTCTGTTACGCTGCAGATAAACATTATAGTCTGCCCACATGTCACTAGCTATTTTATCCCTCTTTGCGCTGCCCAAAGTTCTTCTTTGGTTTAGAGATTGCACATCACTTGTATAATGTGTTTCTCCCCAAGGAACATCAACTATTCCCATCTCTTTGACACACAAACCAGACTGTTCAATCCATTGTTCGCTTCCCTGATGGCTGTTTATAAAATTATGAAGTGCGCAACATGATAAAACAATATCTGCCTGTGAGTCAATAGGGTGCTGTGAAGCACACTTCAATATTTGAAAACGCATCTTCACAACACCTATAATATGTTCAACATGATTACGGAGCTGTGCATGCCTCAGGTTGAATAATTCTTGAGGAGTTTGTGGCCTTTGGTTGCTTTTGCCTTGCTCCTGTAGATGCTATATATCTTACGTTGCGATATGGTGCAATAAAATTTGGTGTATTGGCATATCCTGCATCGACTAAATAGATCTTTCCTTCAGGCACATAAAAATTATTCTGTAGTGCATGTTGCAACACTCACGCATCTGAAGCTGAGCCTTCCCACCCCGCACTAACATGTACAAACCGATTGTCAAAATTACATGCCACCATGACATTTTGAGACAATGTCCCCTTCCTATTTCGGTACGGATCTTGTAAATGTGGAGCAATGGAAATCGGAACATGTGTTCAATCTATTGCTCCAATACAGTCCTACATGACATAATTCTAGTTAAAAATTGATCTTGAGAACATAAATAGATGTACGAAAAATGAATGCCACTAGCAGTACCTTAAAGTATGGCATAAACTTTGAATTACTTGAAATTTTGGTCGGAATATTGATGGTTGGCAATTGTATAAGGCTTCCTGTTAACCTCACAATTGCTCTTAGTACTGATCCAAAGTGTCTACTTATTGTCTCGCCGCTATGTTGGAAACACCATTGCGGATCTCTATTGCTTGCATTTTTTGATATAGCATACATGAAAATAGCTACCTGTTCTTCAACCACAACTCCTCTTGTATCTTGCAGAAGATTCTTATCTCGAAGCAAATCCATCAATCTACAAAAGATTGCTTTCTCCATCCTAAATTCTCGCTTGCAGCCTAACTCATGACCCTTCAAAACTTCTGATACATATTCTTCTCCTGAAAGAATAGAATCATGGATTGGTGTACGCTCAGACGAAGAATCACTCCCAAGATTATATCCTGTGATGAGAGCAAACTCATCATCATCTCTTTGCTTTCACGGGATAAAACTTCCCCACATTGTTTATAACTGTTGAACTGCGGCATTTGGACATAGCATTCTATATATAAATATTCATATAGAGTTGTGACTAGATTGCATGCAAGGTCCTCGTAAGATCTGATCAATAGGAAAAAAAAAGTCCGGCATGCTAGGAACAGAAATAATTGTGATCCGTGGATAACCTTGCATAACAGCCGCAGTCAAGCCAGATGCACGCAAAGAGGATCAAGTTTGACTACTCATAGTTTCATTATTTAAACAATAGATTTCTCTTGCTGTATAAAGAGTAGATTGTCATATTTGTACGCTTCCATGCAGCCGGACCATTTGAAATTGCCGGCAACAATACTACAATAGCCAAACACATCAAGCATCATGGTTTTTTGTAAAACAGAGAAAAACTCTAGTTTCTAAATACTATGGTATTTCATGGTTGTGGTCTTTAAAACTGTGGTTTCAAGATACCGCAGTTTTAGAATACTCCAACATCCAAACGGGGCTTTAATGGTTATTGGGGGACAGCTACAGTGATTGTAAGATGGAAGCTAATTTTCTTGCCTGTTGATCTAAATTTATTGAAGTTGGAAAGCTGAGGACCTATTCATTTTTTTATGAAGTATTTGAGTCATAGCATTTTTGTGGTTGCAATGAAACTCTCTATAAGAATGTTGTACTGCCGTGATAGGGTAACCAACGATGAGGTTTTTGAATGTTTTGTGTATGGTGCTGTACCATTGGTGCAAAACACCTTTGAATATATTAACACTGTTTGTTCTTAATTCTATATTCTGGACAATAGTGCAATGCGCTGCTGACCATATTATGAGCTCACATCATAAGAAAATGTTATATGCCGTAGAACCAGTGTGTTACCTTATGGAGAGTGCAGGAAGGCATCTCAATGGATCCCAGTATAAGATTTAGTGGGTGCAATTGCAGGCTGCCCCTACTGTTAATTAGCAAACAAATGATTTTTTTCACTACCGGGTTAGCAAAACCAATGATATCCTTCATCTTGAGTAATATCACCAAACAAACATTGAAAAAGATCTTCATTTGAAGACCATGCTTCATGTAAGGAAGACACAAAACCTGTGCAGGGGACACAGAAAGGCATTTTCATGTCCTGGGTAAGGCCTCACACCAGACTCAATAACATACTCAATAACATGAATATCATTTTTCTACTCATTTTATTCTATTATTTGAATCACTTGCAGTTCAAATTTGACTTATACCAAAAAATTCCATGAAAAGCAATAAATTAATTAAATATAACAAATGGATCCAGAAATATATCAAATCTTAACATGGAGTACCACATGTTGTATGTAGAGAGTAGAAAAAATTTCAAGGCCAGAAGTGAAAAAAACTTATTATTTCATGCAGTTGTAGCTCAAATTCAATGTATATCAATTAAAATTCTATAATTGCACTTAATAAATTAAAATTATCAAACGGATCCAAAAAATTACCAAAATTACACATGAATCAATCTATGTTCTCTATTGCCTATACAAAAAGTTTTGAAGTCAAACCCCAATTCGACCGTTACTTTGACTCAAAATCTTACTGAATCCTTATCAACGCTACGATTCTTCTTCTGAGATACTTCGGTTTGTAAACATCGTACGTGATAGATTGTCCGAAACCTTCTCAAATTTTTACCACAGCCTCCACGTATAATATCACGAGATCTTGACAAATCTCATGATTTTCAGACTTCATTTGCTTTTTTTAGAATTTAAAAACCATTCGGCCACACGTTCGTGCTCGTGTTTCCCGAACAAGATGTTCAAAATTTCTTTTCATGTCCTGGGTTAGACCTCACACCGGACTCAATAACATGAATATCATTTTTCTACTCATTTTATTGTATTATTTGAATCACTTGCGCTTCAAATTTGACTTATACCAAAAAATTCCTTAAAAAACAATAAATTAATTAAATATAGCAAACGGATCCAGAAATATACCAAATCTTAACATGGACTACCACATGTTGTATGTGGGTAGTAGAAAAAGTTTCAAGGTCAGAAGAGGAAAAAAACTTTTTTTAATTTGCCGAGTGCCAAAATAAAACACTCGGCAAACGAACCGATTTGCCGAGTGCCAGAAAAAACACTCGGCAAAGCTTCTCTTTGCCGAGTGTCACTAACCGACACTTAGCAAAGTTCTAACCGCCGGCACCCTGGTTGACGGCCGTCACATGTGGTGGTCTTTTGCCGAGTGCCTATTCTTTGCCGAGTGTCTTGTTGTTTGCCGAGTGTTTTATTTCCTGCACTCGGCAAATAAGTTTTTTGCTAAGTGCAATTATTTTGCCGAGTGTTTGTAGGCACTCGGTAAAGATATTGTTTGCCGAGTGCCCGAATGAATGCACTCGGCATATATACTGTTTCCGGTAGTGTACCAGCTTCCTTGATAATATGTTCATGTGAGGATGAATTTGTCGTCTGCTTCTGTGGCTGCAAATCTGTTGTCCTTCTGCAACGCTTCCCTTCTGCTACCTTCCCTAATAAAGTAGGAGTACAAGGAAAACCAAGGTTCATAAAGTCAGCACCAAAAAAATTATTAGTCTAGTGTCTCTCAGATTGTGTACATACCATCATAAATGCCATATAAATCATCATAATATGGGAATGGTCTATTTCTCCACTTCTGTTGATCTTCAGATAACTCTTTCCACTTTTCATCAATGGCTGTTGGCACTTTTATCTCTGGGTTCCAACCAAAACCGCTCTCGCTCACAATTGATTTCACAATATTGTGATCTTTCTTGAGTCTTTGTTCCCTGTCCTTGAGCTGTGACACAGTGAAATTAGAAACAGGGTATTTGTTGTTCTGCCGAGCAGCCATACAGCTCCATCCTTTTTTGGTCCATCCATTTTGGCCTCGGTATCTTGCTGAGAGATGATACTCCATCATGGAAACAAGAAATTTAGTTTGTGCATCGCTCCAATGTGCTCTTGGCTTTCCTTTTTTCCCTGACGTAATATATATATATATATATATATATATATATATATATATATATATATATATATATATATATATATATATATATATATATATATATATATATATATATATATATGTCAGTTATAGATGAACACTTCGTATATAAATAAAAACAGGTCGAACCATATGTGTGCCTTTGAATATAGAACACACAAACCTAACTAGCAACCTGCTTTGGATTGTTACTGAAAGAATCAAGACTGGAACCAAGTTGGACAGATTAAATTGATCAAAAGAGAAAACAGATCACCAAAGCATGTATCTCAATCGACCTGTGAAGTCAAGTTTGAACTAAATTAAAACGCTGCAAGAATAAAGATCGACGAGGCCCATCTTCACAGGGCCAACATCTGAGCAGAACTACAACTCTGTTGGCGGCCGATGACTGTGTTAGGGACGATGCAGCCAGTCATCCGGGTGTATTAAGGAGAGTAACTTGGTGAGGAAAAGGGTATCAAAGAACAGAACACAATTTACTGTCCTCCTACTTCCGTGCTCTACCATCCTATTTCTCCTTGCTTCCTCCTGATCATATTTTCCCCAATTCTCCTATCTCCGATCTAGTTCCCTAACAGACTGGTGACCACATCTCGTACTACAGACTCAGGGATCAAAATCAATTGGGGGCAAGAAGCGAATCAGTCAAGGGAAAAACTCACCCTGTCCTTTTCTCCCATCCTTCTCTCCGCCTGCTATGGAAGCCACACGGGTGAGCTGCGTGAGCAAGTGACCTTTTGGTTCTGGAAGATGGAGAGTTCCAGAAAGAAAACGGCTGCACACTGATGGAAAAAAAAAAGGCATGCAGAGAAAACAAGACGCGCGCCATCTGGTTGGACGCGCGTCGCGCGCGGAGAGCTCCGTCGAAAATAAAGAGGGTCGCAGTTCAGTTTCTGGGACTACGAAAAAACTGTGGTTTTGCTAATACCATAGTTTCCAAAACTGAGAATTAATTACATTCAAACACCTTCTTTCTTTCAGGTACCTAGGTATTTTTAAAAACCATGGTATTGATCTAAAAGACCAAAAAACCTAAGCATCCAAACAGGGCTTAAATGGGCACTAGCTAGAACATTATGAAAGGAGGATCAACTAACTATCCTAAGGGAGACATCATAATTCTTTTCAAGAAATGGGGAAACAATGAAAAGATAACTAAGGCATGGCATATATAGATATATATTCATAGTGTCATTGATATAACAGGAACAAAAGAAGAACAGCAAGTTTCAATAGGGAATCCTTCTCTATTAATATATGCCTGGCGATTTTCTCGCTGGTGGTTTTCAAAAAAACAAAAAAGTTTCGATAGGGAAAGCTAAAGAAGGGAATCGGAGGTTACCTGCTAGCCGTGTGGCAGTGCAAGAGCAATAGCAAAGTAAACGCTAGATGAAGCCCTTCTGTGGCCTGATGTTCATATATATACACGTACAAGGCTTCATGGGAGTCCATTGTTAGGGAAGTTGTTTCAGGGAATACGATGGTTTGTTGGGTGTATGTATTCCAGGGCATGCAAAGGCATTCCAAGGCTTGTTGCCACTTGCCAGGCTAAGTCTAAGGCAAGCAGTTTCCTTTCTACTAATATCTAGACTTCGTTTATAAAAAATATCTAGACTTCGTTAAACCTAATTCTTATCTACCCTTGCTTCATTTCCATTAATGAAATCCAACCTGCTGCTAAATTTGCACAAGATTGATATAACCGAAGTAATGAATTCATTAACTATCACTACTGGAAACAGTAGAATTGTCGAGTGCCTGACGGTTTGCCGAGTGCATTACATCGAGCACTCGGCAAACATCCGATTGACCGAGTGTTTTGAATGCAACACTCGGCAAACCTACAACACTCGGCAAAACCCAACTTTGCCGAGTGTCTAATAAAAAACACTCGGCAAACAACTTTGCACTCGGCAGTGTCTAATAAAAACACTCGGCAAACTACAAACGAAACATGTTAAAATTCGGCAAACACGGACATTCGGCAAAGTTTTTAGATGCATGCATTCAAATAATGAATAAATTGAGTGGAGAAATCAAATTCATTTATTGGCTTTTCGCAAAATGCCATTTTTTCTCTGAAACACTGTCATAAGCAAAATAATACGTGACGGCTTGCATTTAGAGCGTTTAAGTCGAAATAAAAAGAAATTTTGAACTATAAATCTTTGCCGAAGGTTTCGCACAAATGTACGACCTTTACAACCAAGCATCTCCATCGTAGCGCTTAGGGTCCGTAAGATTTGGAGTCAAAGACACTAGGCGCGGAAAGCTAATGTTTGTCAAGTGTTGACAAGGTATTTTTATTAACACCGCGAACTGATACTTTTTTGTCAGTGTCACACCCCAAAATTTCTAATTTTGGGTTTTTAACACTCGCAAAATTTTGATGTTGTGAAGCTTGGTTTTTTACACTGCAAAATGATGTTGTTGCAATTCTTAGAGTGTTTTTATTATTGGCACTTTTCGGCAAAATAATAATAATAATTTTTTCTCTCCCGCCTCCAAACTCCCATGTGTCAGCATATCTCGAGAATTTCCTGAATTTTTGAGGTTTTGATTCTGGATTTTCTAAAATATTTTATTCGTGAAATTAATTAAATCTAAAAACAATTAATTGTAACTCTAAATAGTTCTACTCTCATGATATCATATTTTGGGATTTGTTGGATTTGTTTGCTATATTTAATTAATTTATTGTTTTTAATGCACATTTGGCATATTGTTCAGGAAATAAAAAGAAATTTTCAAGAAATTTTGTTTCTCCAATCTACGAAATGTGTGGTCCGAATGGTTTTTAAATCTCACCACGTCGAAAAACAAGCGAAACTGTAGACTTTCGTTTTTAAAATTATGGACTAATTAGGATTTGTTCAAACACTCGTGCATGATATGTGCGAAGCCTGATCCATGTACAGAAGCAATTGGGTTTTTAAGGAAAATCTACGCGAAAATCCGTGAAGAGAAGTTTTTGGTAAAAAAAAATTATTCTGCAACGTCTACACATGCATGCCTCATCTACGTATATCAATCAGATTTCTTTATTTCTACCCGTTTCCTTCTAGATCAATGCAAAGTTATCTTCTTATATCAGTTCATCTTATGTCTTCAGAGCTGATCCATAAATCCTCTGAGGCCCCCTTCCTTGTCATATCCATCTCTCTAATGAAAAATCCCAGACTGAGGCCCTTCCTTTCCCTTCGAGGACAGCAGTAGCCTCTCCAGTGGCCAAGGAAACGATTTTGAGAAGACGTTAGCAGCAGGCCATCACCATGCTCAGGCTCAGATCGTGAGGATGACACAAGGTACAAGAAATGTAATTACGAGTTTGCCAAGTCTTTTTCCGCACAATTTAAATCATTTGTCGCGTTAGTTTCGTAAAGTCGACCTTTACAACACCGAAGCATCTCCCAAAGAAGAATCGTAGCGTTGAGAAGGGTCCGGTAAGATTTGGAGTCAAAGTGACAGTTGAATTGAGGTTTGACTTCAAAAGTTTTTGTATAGGCAATAGACAACATAGATTGGTTCACGCCAAATTTTGGTAATTTTTCGGATCCATTTGATAATTTTAATTTATTAACTGCAATTATAGAATTTTAATTGATATAAATTGAATTTGAGCTATAATTGCATGAAATAATGGATTAATATTAGTAGAAAAATCAAATATGCATTGTTGAGTGAATTTGACAAGGTATTTTTAAATTACATCGTAAAAAATTTAGTAGAACATGCTATGAAGAAGGAGGACGGGGGAGCATCAAATATCAATTTATTTTGCTGAGTGTTTTCTACCTGACACTCGGCGAAAAGAATAGTTGCCGAGTGTCATATAGGGGACACTCGGCAACTTCGATCATCTTGACACCGCCCCACTGCATGCATTTGAGATCGGGGCCGTAATGAAAATAAAAAAATAATGCCGAGTGTCCCAGATCTTGGCATTTTTTCGGCATATCCCTTCATATGACCCCATGATGGTTCTCCGTGTTTTGGGCCCCCGGGCATTTGAGAATCATGACCCTCACACCTCGCGCACACAATACACCCTTCACACAGCACATGTGTTATGGGAACTATGGTGCTACCCTAATAAATGCTAAAACTTGATCATACACTTAAAAGCCTCCCGAATCTCATAACCCCCCAGCTCCCAGTTTGCTAGAGCGCCGCCCGCCCGCCTCGGCGCCCGCCCGCCCGCCCCCGCACACATCCGCCACTGGCACTGCACTGCATTTGTAGCTATATGCCATTTCAAAGGCGTCCTCTGCTCTCCCGCAGTATCCCTCTACCCGGGTAAGATTTTCTAAATGCTCCATATAATTGTAGGCACCCAAGGATTTAACAATATTTAGTCTAGCTTTGGATTGATAATTGCTATGTGCGCATGCCTATATATAAAACATAATAAAAGAGTTCAGGAGTTATAGCATCTCAACTAGATTCCTTTTCCCGAAATCTAAAGTAGGAAGTTGATGCAGTGAAGGCCTCTCATTTCTAAAGATAACTGCATTCCTTCGCTTCGATAACTGCCAGCATGCTAGTGCCACTAGTGTCTCAAAACATTGTTGAGGAATACTGTTTGGCCAATCAAGCTTGTGTAGTTCGGACACATCTTGTCCAGACGGCATAGCAACTCGAAATGCAGCCCAGTAAAAGTTGTCATCATTTTTGGCATCATGTCTCCCTGTCTCTTGTTCTTGGACTTATAACTATCTTATATTCTTTCTTTGGTTACACTGCCATGAACAATAATACAGAAAAATTGTTAAAGAGTGAACATGTGATAAGTAGCTACTAAGCTCCTGCTCAGTCTAAGCACTTCTACTATTAAGTGAGGATGCCTCTAGCAGATAAATGTAGTTAGGTGTTTCAAGTGCCTATATGTCACCATAATACTGATTTATTAGCTATATCATGATCAAATGCTTATTATTCTAAAATTGAGCCACAACCTACCTTGTAGCTGTAACAGATAGTGCTTTCGCCATTGCTGGAGCTTGTGCTGGTTGCTGCTGGCGAAGGGTTGGTGGCTGGGAAGATGGCAAAGCCCAGGGGGAGGAGGAGGATGTAGGAAGGGTCCTCGCCACTCATTGTCACTCGGATGGCATCCACATCCACATCCACAGTCGCAAACACCACAAGGCTCCCGCCATCAGGGTGGGTGCTGGTCTCCTGCAGCATGAGCTCCACATTCTGGGACTAGTTGCTTGCAGCCTGTTGTTTTCATCACATGCAAAAATTTCAGTTCTTGAAACTTCATATCAATACATAATGCTAAAGTAAACTGTATTTCGGGGATCATATATAAATAAAAGAACCGGAAAATAATGACTTCTTACAAGAAAGATGAACAGAAACCAACCACAACAAACATTTACGTTATATGCATGACTGTAAGTTTCACAAGCATGTATTTCTTCAGTATGCACTTAGCGTCAAATGAAACATTTACTGCTGATATAGCTCATTGTGTCTGCAAGTAGATTTGTTTTTTTTTTATATAAATTGCTTTTCATGGACCAGCTAGTATTTTACTGCTTTTCATGGACCAGCTAGCTAGCTACTCGCTGGTGGACCAGCTAGCTACTGCATTACATCTGCAAGTATTTTACTGCTTTTCTTGATATAAATCTGCAAGTATTTTACTGCTTTTCATGGACCAGCTAGCTAGCTACTCGCTGGTGGATGCAAGTAGATTTGTTTTTTTTATATAAATTGCTCGAAATTAACAAGCTGTGCTTAACACCATGTTGCAACTGGCAGCAGCAGTTGAATCTAGATGGCTCAGTTAATGTGGCGAAGGCAATTGAATCTATTATCATGTTGAATTTAACAAAAATATATATGTTTTATTGTCAGTAAACATTGCTAGAGTTGTTAGTACTAACCTATATATCATTTTCCTGCAACTTAAAAAGGAAGCTAACACTGTTTCGAATACTTCTCTTTTGTGCAGAATCAATCGGCGGCATCAAATAATCAGTCTCAAGACCCGGATTTGTCGTAGAGGTTCCAAAGGCCTCCGCAGTGATTGCATTTTTTTGTGGCTTGTTGTAACTTGTGATGATGGTTTATTGTAAATTGTGATGATGGTTTGTTGTGACTTGTGATGATGGTTTATTGTGACTTGTGATGATGGTTTATTGAGAATTATGATGATGGTTTATTATGCCTGTGATGATGGTTTATTGTGAATTGTCATGGTTTATTGTGAATTGAGAGGGGTCCGTTATACGTGACGGATTAGTAAAAAAGGAGGGGTCTTGGTCGCTTTGCCGAGTGTAACACTCGACAAAGAGAGGAGTTGCCGAATGTCAAGGCAAAACACTCGGCGAAGAGGCCATTTTCTGTAATCTGGGAACCTTCTTTGCCGAGTGTGTTGGTTTTTCCAAGTGTATTCTAATGGACACTCGGCAAAGTGACCATAAAATCTGGTCGTTGCACGCTTGTTTGCCGAGTGTTTTGAGCGTGACACTCGGCAAAGTTTCTAAAGTTTGTCAAGTGTTATAGCCCTAACACTCGGCAAAGTTTAGAAACTTTGCCGAGTGTTTTCGTCTTGACACTCAGCAAAGTTGAGAAACTTAACTTTGCCGAGTGTTTTTTCGTCATACACTTGGCAAAATAGCCGTCACCATGCCATCCACTAGTGGAGGGACGGGCTTTACTGCCGGTGGAGAACCCCCTCTAGTCCCAGTTCTCCACTCGGGAGCAAGCATCCGGGACTAAAGGGGGGTCCTTTAGTCCCGGGTCGGAAACCGGAACTAAAGGGGACCTTTAGTCCCGGTGCATAACACCAACCGGGACTAAAGGTCCTCCCAGCTTTAAAAAAAATAATGCCTCCCACCGCTACGTCCCGTGAGATTCGAACCCAAGACCTCATGCATTGCCTCGCGCGTAGCTTACCACCCCACCTACACAACACATCTAACAATGGATGTGATGCTTCCCTTTTGAACTAACCCATCGGGGACCTTTAGTCCCGGTTGGTAACACCAACCGGGACTAAAGATTGGAGGACTTTTAGTCCCGGTTGGTGGCTCCAACCAGGAGTAAAGGTCCACCTTTAGTCCCAGTTAGTGTCTCCAACCGGGACTAAAGGTCCCCTGCCACTGTGCCGAGCGCTGTAGCCGTTGGGCAGGGACCTTTAGTCCCGGTTGGAGACACCAACCGGGACTAAAGGTCTCTCTAGTCCCGGGCGCAAAAAATGCTGGACTAGAGCCCATTTTGGCCTCGGATAAAAGGTTTGTTCTCTACTAGTGATCCCGTTAACATTTTTTTGCCGAAGGTTTATTTTTGCCGAGTGTTTATTGACACTCGGCAAACTATTTGAAGAGTGCGCGATAAAAAACACTCGGCAAACTACTGTTTGCCGACAAATTAATGCCGTGTGTTGTATGCCGAGTGTAACACTCGGCAAAGCATTTGCCAAGTGTTTTTTGGCCTGTGCCGAGTGCCCCTAGCACTTGGCAAAGCTACTATATCCTGTAGTGTATACTTGTGTATCACTACGCCACTATGGAATTTTAGGGGCGGCTCCAGGGCATTTGTAGCAACGGTTTGGCCAGCCGCCCCTATCAAACCGTTACTACAAATGGCAGATTTGTAGAGGCGGCAAATCATTTTCCAAAAATCATGATTCCATACTTAAAAAATAGCAATTTTATTAATCCGGGGACGCTCCCATGGGTTAGCCACCCACAATTTGGCAAGTCGCGCCTTATTTCGCGTGAAAATCACACACTTTGCATCCGGTGGGATTCAAACCGGTGACCTCCCCCTCGCGCGCACCCTCCTCTAACACTACACCTCATTGGTTCCCCACATATTATCCTAAACCGAGTTTAAACTAATTCTTTGAGGCCCTAAACAAATTCAAATGAAAAAATTGTCAACTACAAAGTTTTATATGACAGTTTCTCCATCCGAGGTCGTTTATAAAATTTGAATTTCAAATTTGAGAAATTCAAACGTAGTTTTTCTTGACAAGATAAATTCAAATAAAAAAGTTATCAACTACAAAGTTTTATATAATTTTTGAGATCTATAACTTTTGTTTGTGTTGTTTGTCCATCCAAAGCTGTTTAAAAAATTCAAATTTTAAATTTTTGGAAATACAAATGTAGTTTTCCTTGACAAGATGATTTTAAATCAAAAAGTTATCAACTACAAAGTTGTATAGCTTTTTGGTATCTACAACTTTATTTTAGTTATTTCTCCATCCGAGGTCATTCAAAAAATCCAAATTTCAAATTTGAGAAATTCAAACGTAGTTCTCCTTGACAAAATGAATTCAATTAAAAAAGTTGTTAACTACAAAATTCTATAACTTTACTAGATTTACAACTTTTAGTTTGGTCATTTGTTCATCCAACATAGTGGTAGTAACATTGTTCATAAATTTTACATATCTCTCTTATAGTTTATGAAACTAGCTGGATTGATTGTATGATTATTAGGGTTACAAGGGGGTGCACCGTACCTCTCTTTATATAGGGGAGAGGGTAAGGGCACGTATCTAGTCCTAGTCGGTTACAAGAGAAGAGTTCTTGTCCTATTACAGAATCTAACTTTCATAGTAAGCCGATTAAGTCGATCTGGAATAGCTTGAAGTCCACGCCATCTTGTCTCGCATCCTTCAACAGATCATGGGACATCCCAGGGCCCATCCAAGTAGTAGCCCCGTGGGGAGCCCCTAGGACCCTGGTCCGTCAAGCCCCCAAGCATGTCATGGTTGAACTTGGAAGCCTTCTTGTTCCTCTTGGTCTTGGAGAGTAGAAACAAGCGTAGTGCGAGTGCTTTCGTGAGTGAAGCCATGAGGTGCTCTATGAAGCCTCCAAGTGATGCGCACTTTTCATAAAAGTGCACTCATTGAGTGTAGCCCCCAAGCCTCTTGTTGTTTGCAAAACAAAGAGTTAGAGGGTCTAAAAAGAAAAAAAAACATCCGTAGAGGATATGTACCCTGCAGCCCCCGAGCCTATGTCCGAGTACTTGTACTCGAGATAAGGATCTAAAAAGAATGTACTCGAGGATGAGAGTGTCAGGGAAAATTATTGTCCTGTCTACTTGTATAGAAGTAGGTAAGACATGTCAGAGTCACATGCAAAGCTTTAGTACAGTTGGTCCAAAGATGCTCAGGATATTCGTGAGAATATGCCATCAAAGGTGCTACCGGTTGTACTGTTACTTCACATGAGTTGAGATAAGGCCGTCGGTACACTGAAAAGGTGTAGTGGGACGCACTGTACCCTTTAGTGTCGCACATGGACCTGTGAGGAAGTCAGTAGCTTGTCCATATACAACTCATGAATCTAGTTCACAAACACCACCAAAACATCTATAAAAACCCTTCTAGCGAGCACTTGAACCTCAGATGTAGAAGAAGCAAGGTAGCTCTGAGTTTTAAGTTTGCAAATATGATGGTGAGTGAAGTAGACCAGCCCTGGGAGTACTCGGTTGGTATAACTGAGAGCTGTAGTGACTAGAAGAATTCTTATGAGAGGGTTTAGAGGTGGGCTAAACCCACAGTTGTGCACAATAGAGTTGTCTAGAGCTGCAACTAGAAGAAGTCTTGTGACAGCTGGTAGAGTGTCACATCCAGCAGTCGCATGTCAGTTCTTGTAGGGTGCCTGTCGACATCTGTCCATGAAGGGTCATACCCGGACCGGACTATGTATAGATGGCGTCGGCTGAGTGGCAAGATGTGCAAGTAGCTCATCCTTCATACCAGCCAGCAGGCTTCCTCTTGTAGTAGCTATGCTCCCAAGGATAGTTGACCAACAAATGTTTGTAGTCGGACAGTCTACCCAAGGTTTTAGGCTAGGACACACTGCACTTCTGTTATCTACCCAGATGCATTACTCTTCTCTTGGATCCAGGTGCATTGGGTACAAAAGTACGTACTAAGAAGCACTTAGAGTATGAGTACTCTGTTATATCCGAGTATGTGTTGTCTTTGTTATTGACTAAAAAAATATTGTATCCAATACTTGTAACTCTCTAAATAGATAGTCGCTCATTGTTCTGAGTGGTCTTGAATCTTGTAAAGTGTGCAACTCTATATCCATTGAACTAATGTTGAATAAAAAATCTTCATCCAAGTACTGCGCTGTTTAGTGCATACTGTCAAGCGATTGTCCAAATAATGCATCAATTATCCGGGTACTTCACGATGTGGCCATGTACATAATGGTCGTAGCGTGGCAGGTACCAGAAGGAATGAATCCAAAGGATAAGTCTGAACACATTGTGACATGTTGGAAATCCTGAAAAGGCGTGCAGCCGTCGTATCAATCTGTGTGGCATCATTAAAATGGTAGAGAAACCAAAGCGCCACACCTATTGGCGTGATTATCGGGCCACACGGTAGTGGGATTCCTGTATAAAAGGTAACCAACCCTGGGCGTCATCTTCCTTTGTCACATTTCTCTTTCTACTTAAGCCCCCGTGCCTGCTGTGAGCGTCATCCACCTTAAACCCTAGATCTATAAAAAAGCTCTGCTTGATGGGTAAGGGCAAGAACCCGAGCGCCTCTACCAAGAAGTCAACCAAGAAGAGGGCGCTCGAGGTACCGGAGATGGCTGTCGCCGCCCAGATCTAGCCGGTGCCAAGCACAAAGCCAAAGCACCTCTAGAAACTCCGCGATTAGGGCTATTTGCTGGACCAGAAGCTTGCTAAATGGAAAGCGCCTCGAGAGCACCGTATTCCCAATCTTGAGTCGGGTGAGATTGTTCTCTTTGTGCCATTCATCCAGCATGGGTTAGGATTGCCTACTTGTTCCTTTTTGCATGGGTTTTCGCATTACTATGGCTTAACCCTGAATCATCTGAACCCTAAGTCCATCTTGCATCTGTCGATTTTTGTTCATCTTTGTGAAACTTTCCTTGGCATCCCCCCGTCTATCACTCTTTTCTGCTACTTTTACAAACTGAAACCACACCCGAACGCAGCAAACACAAGCATTTTGGGAGGTGTCGGTATTCAGTTCCCGGTGGGGATGAAGAAAGAATATCTCCACTATACCCTAGTTGATTCTGTTAAGAATTGGAGAGCCGAGTGGTTTTATGCGGGGAATATGTGGCCACCGCTAGAGGTTCATAGTAACGTCGCACCGGTGCCCAACGACCGCTGGGAGAAGGAACCAATGAATGTGATGGAGCTTGAAGGAATTCGTCCATTCCTCAAGCAGCTCCCGGCCATAAAGGATCAAGGCCTGAATGGAGTTGGAATAGTCACCAGCTTTATCAGGCATCGAGTGTAGCCGCTTCAGGAGAGGGTACACTATGGCTTCGAGTACATCAGGCCAAAGGATCCAGCCTGAGTGACAACTGAAGAATTGACAGAGGATGAAGTCCTGGAGTGGATTTAGGATATACTCTAGGCAGTATTAGTAATATCGTACCAGTACCCTGAACTTGACCATCAAAATCCACCTGCTTCTGTAAGTACTTTGACCTTTGTGTCTTTGCAGTGTCTTGATATTGTGAGGACTGACTCCTATAAATTGATAATTGTATACAGTAGTTGGAGCGCAACTTCAATGACTTGCCCGTCCCGCCTCCACATGCCAGCTTTGGAGGAGTTGGTGGGAGCGGGGCAGCATCTGCCGGAGCAGACAGAGGGAGCGCCGCCTCCGCCATCCCTGTAGACCAAGAAGCTAGGAGCGAATCAAAAGGGAGCCCGGACGACTTCATAGTCCAAGCAAACCAAAGTGCTAGGTAGGGAGCCGCTGGTGGGAAATGGTCGTTGGAGGCCGGTGTTGCCACCGAGAGCAGGGCAATGCTCAAGAGCCCCGTCGAGCCTCAACACTGAGACCGGGTAAAATACAATCTTGAAATAACTCTGTGTAGTCTGACAGTTATCGTATTCTGGGCCTAATCTTGAATAGTCATAGCTCGGGATACTACTGATGAGGAGCTAGAGACGGAGGAAGTAGACACATCGTTCTCTGTCAGGCAGTGAGCATGCTTCCAAGTAAAATTCTGTACTAGACTTTGTCATGGATATACTTGAAGATGTTGCATTGTTCTTGATAGGATACCGCCGTTGGACCTCATAAGCACCCAGACGCCAACTCAAGGTGACAGGGGCGCACTCGGACAAGATGTAGACGGCACGAGTCAATAGGCCGACTTTATACTGTCGGCGCCGGTGTCTACCTTAAAGCTGGGTAGGACATCTAGCGGTATGACGCTAGGAAGGCACTGCAAAAGAAAAAAAATCCTCCACCAAGTTAGTGTCAAAACTGTTTGCCGCAGTCTTACATTATCCCAAGAACAACAATTTACTTCTGCGTGTATCAGGGTACAAAAAATAGCTAGTACCCGGTTGCAAAGCGAAAGAACCCCGGGTTGAAGAGAACCCGCATGCTGAGAGTGAACAAGTGGAAGGAAGCCAAGCAGGCGAGCCTCTATCCCCACCCATGGCCACTGAAGCACCGTAGCCACAGGGTCCAACATCCACTGATGGTGGAGGAGAACAAGCGGAGCAGCCAAGTACTATGGAGCATGTAGAAGTATCACAGCCACAAGTGGCGGCGCCTGATGAGGGTGAAGCTCACCAGCCACTATGACCGGAGCTGACGGAATCTGCCGCCATTGATGATGGGTAGAGCGCTAGCGTGAGTACTCTAACTCCAAGTGCGCCTGCACCAAACGTGGCAACGATGAGTACCTGGATGGTTGGAGAGGAGAAAACCATCCCAGTGAGCAGACCAAGTACCTAGCTCCGGACATACAGTCCGGAGTTTAGTGGGTTAATGAAGTCTTGGTCTGGGTTGTTGAACCAGGCCTCTGTCTTCGATGGCCAGCTGAGGGTAAGTGTTGTACTTTGTTGCTTCTTATATGTTGATTTTTTCTAGGTTCTCATCTCTGGAACAGTCATATACCCAGGATGCGGAGCTGAAGGCCTCCGTCAAGGTTCAGGAAGCCTAGGCGGAGCTCACCAGGTTGAAGGAGGAGTAGGCCAAGAAGGAGGCCTACTGGGATGTCCGCACAAAAACAGCATGAAGAGACTCTCTGCATCCTTCGGGCTCAAATTGGTGAGGCTGAGCACCAAAAGGCAGCCGCTAAAACTAGAAAGAATGATGCCTTTGATTCTTTGTTGAAGGTGATAGAGAAGGTCGAGCTCTTTGATACCAAGCTGAAAGGCAAGAGAACTATAGGACTTCCCTGTAGTTTCTGACATGTAGTAGTCGGTGATTATGATGATGATCGTGTATGGTTCTCTTTGCAGAAGAGCAGATCAGGACCGGTGGTTGGAAGGCGAGGTGAAGGAGTTGAATGAAGCCCTAAGAACCAAGCATAATCAAACCAAAGAGGTAACTGAGCAAGCGAGTGAAGAACTCGCTCGAGCTAAGCTGATAAAGCAAGGAGCTGATCGTGATCTGATGTAGGCTCTAAAATCAGTGGCCGACATGAAGGCCTAGCTAGAGAGGGCACAATTAGAGCAGAACACACTCTGGGAAGCTGTGAAGCCCTCGCCGTCCTCTTCCGTAGGCTAGAAGACAGTGAAAAAAGGTTGGTGGACATAGTGAAAGAAATCCCCAACCGCTTCAAGAGCTATGTTCGTGGAGCCGCCAAGGTTTGCGTTCGGAATGTACTTGGTACACTCCGAGTGCTATATCCGGCTGTGGATCTCCATCAGGTAGCCACAGACTATGATGATGAAGGCCATCTTACTGCCGTGGAAAGGGCTGATGAGGAACTCGACGGACTCATAACCACCATAACAAATGAATTAGACCTTTGGATGGAAAAGCCTAACGAATAGGCTGTGTAAGTTTGAAAAAACTTGTTAAGCATATGTGCCGGGTAGGCACATTGTAAGAACCAATGTTCTTTTGCTTGCATAGGCTGTTAGTTGAATGAAAAACTTAGCCTGTAAGTTTCAAAAAGTAATGCGTCTTGTTGGGGTATTTAAACGCCAAAGATGGTTTATTCCAGCTAACTTGTCTGTGCAAAGTTAGCATCTTTTAGACTTGGTAATCTTTTGAGTAAGATTGTAGTCTGCTTAGGCTGTAAGTTTGTCTTGTGGAGTCCTTTAGAAAGGTGCGTAAGACTAAGTAGCCGAGTAAAAAGTGATCGACATAGTCGCTATGATTAGAATCATGTTAGACCCTTCCGTCGACGTTAAGTGCTCAAAGTCACTTGTTCAAGGAACCCTTATAACGATTGTTTGCTGTTAGGATCCCGTCCCGTAGCCAATGAATCGGGTTACTTGCTTCTAGGAATCACCGTACCCAGGACGACATGCAATAGTTTGGCTCGGATGGCAGGCAATACTTTGTTTACCATGAAATCTCTAATTACATCTCTTGTGATTGAAGTTATGGGCTTGATAACTTGGGCTCCACGAAGATGATTCTGACTTCTTCTTACAGCATTTCCATAAGTGATCAATGGAAATCAACCAATTTTCCCATAAAAAATACACTCCCCATCCCTAAACCTCGGCCGAGCACAAACACACAAAAACATGAGCCTAGGGATGTAATTCTTGTTCTTACAAGTGCGATGGGGCTCATCTTCCTCGGGTAGCAAGTAATATTTCACAGATTTTTGAGAGAGATAAAACTATTTTTCATCAATGAACACAAAGTCAAAAAAACCCCTTAAATCTTGGATCACCAAGCAAACCCTTCTCAATCATGTCAACACACCACTTTAACCGAGACTTCTCGTTAGCATCTGTGAGGTATGGGTTGATGCTACTAGAGTGGCGCCTAAGAAAACCTTTTTTCAAATACCTTTGTATCTTCCATTTGCTCATGTAAAGTTTGCTACACACATCTTCTATGGTCATTCTTTCCTTGAGAGGAATGTTGCGCAATTGTTCCAAATCAACAGGGATTGCCTTACGGCCACATCTACCCTTTTTCGACTAGCAACCACAACCGGAATGCTATGAGCAAGTGGTATTTTACCTCGCTTCAGCAAGCGCTAAACTGACCGAATGTGTAGTCCAAAATGATCAGCAACAATTCTCATATCTTTCTTGCCTAGTTTGCCATTCTTGCTTCTAGCCAATAAAGCTTGATAAACTTGTTTTGTGACTTCTTCTGTCATGTCTTTCCTTCGCTGGTTGACTTGAACGGACGCCTCATAAGCATGTTCTAGTTGTAAAAAAAAACACACTAAATCCAACGATTTTGATTACAAGCAAAGTTTACATTAAAAAAGCAAGGGAGGTTTATCTTACCAGCGAGGTTTTGTACAAAATCAAAATCCACTGCACTATATTCGTCTAGTGGCAAGTTCAAATCAAATCCTATCAAAAAGGAAGCATTGAACTAGTAAGAAATAAACTGGCTATGTGACACATGAAACTAATAAGATCTGAACTGGCCATGATACTATGAGACATTACCGTTTCCGTTTCCAATGGAAACTCGTTGAGGTCGAACCCACCATTGCCGTCTTCGTCTTCTAGTACCGGCGCGTTTAGATCAAAGGTACCAAATGAACTGGCCATGTGTGACTCTAAGCTAGCAAATGAACTCGCTCGTTCATGTCCAAGCGAGTTGCACGGGGCGTTTAAATAGTGAAACGCGAGCAAGCACCAGCGCCAACGCGCCATGCAACGAAAATAGACGCGCGAAAGAAGGAAAAACAAGCGATGGAACGCCAACGTGCGCAATGCAACGAAAATACACCCACACGCGCGCAACAAACGAAGGCAAACGCAAACAACGCTAGGCCAGCAAGCGCCGTGCAACCATATAGTGCCATGCAAACACACACGCGCAACAGACAGAGGCAAACGCTAAAATCGTGCACGGCAAAAATCGAAGCGCACGGCAAAAAATTGCACCCGCGAAGAATCAAACCCGGAACCTCAAGTCTCTCGAAGTTGCCACGCTAACCAATCAAGCTACGTGAGGTTGTTGTCTACGAAGGATCCGCAACCGTATTTAATAGGGATAGACAGAGAAAACTCTATCCTAATTAATTACTCCTTAATATGCTAAACCTCAAGTCTCTGGAAGTTGCTACGCTAACAATCAAGCTATGTGAGCTGTTGTCTACGAAGGATCCGTAACTGTATTTAATAGGGATAGACGGAGAAAACTCTATCCTAATTAATTACTTTTGATATGCTAAATGCTGTTTTAACCTATTTTCTTTATCTGTACAGAGGGAGTACGCACGTACGCCACAGTCCCACTGTCCCACATAATGGCCGCACTGGCAGCGCGCGCTCTGGGCTCTGCACCGCAGGACGCACAGATGCCACACTGTTGACTTCCGCTCTTCCGACCACAGGGGACCGTGTCCGTCCGGGACTCCGGGGTCCCCGTTGCTGCCTTCTCTCCACAGTTCCATGGCATGGCACGCACGCTGCACGACTGAGCCCATCCTGCCGCAAGCCTGCAACCACCTAACCCCATCTCCGGCCGGCATGCGGCATGGACGGACACCAAACCAACGTCCCACTCACACCACTCTTGACTAGTAGTAGCTCTCCCAAGCCTTGCTCTATAAATAAATATATAAATATGCACGCCTCGCCCTTCACCTTCCCCTGACTGACTTCACACTCACAGTTGACACACTCCTCGACCCACGACTCCGATCAGCCTACGACAACGCTTGGAGCAGCCGGCAGCCATGAAGGTATAGCTCACTAGCTCCTCTGTCGGACGACCAGCCATCAGTGCCTTCCCCATCGATCGTCTTGGTCGTCTGCTGCTGATGGATAGCGTGAGGTTCGCTTCTGACGCCTTGTCTTGATTTGTGTTTTGTGAGTAGGCGCGGACGAAGGCGCCGGCGAGGCGGCAGCGCATCCCGGCGTTTGGGGAGTGGAACTACGCCTACGTCGGCGCCGGCGACTGGCCTGTCACCCAGTACTTCGACTCCGCCATGCAGGCCGGACGACTCGTCGTGGCGATACCGCCCTCCTCGCCGCCCAAGCCTGCCAACAAGGTGATCGATGATGTAGTTGCTGCAAAACACTTGTGTTGAGCCGTTATGACAGATAGTGAAAAAGCTTAATGTTATTATTACTTGTACTGAAGTTCGGATGCAATGTTGTTGTTGGGTTGCTCGTATATGCTAGGTGGTGAAGTGGAGGGAAGAAAGCGCCACACTTGAGCTGGAGGACGAGGACGAGAAGCAGCGGCAACATGTGGTGGTGGGGCTGGGCGACCACGGCGGCGCGGTGAAGAAGCAGGGGAAGCAGCAGAGCCTGGTGGTGGCCCACGACCGAGTCCACGCCTCGTCGGCCTACAAGGCATGCAGGGTAGGGGTGGCGGTGAAGGCCATGGACCAGGATCTCTACCACATCCCGCCCGACATGCTCCATGAGCCCAGGGTTAGTACTAGTAGACCCTCTCATTTTCACTCATCATACACTACATTCAGCTGGCTACTGCACAAATTCATCATGGACAAGTTAAAACATACGTAATAGATTTTGGCCAAACACGCACGCTCCCTCCGTATTTTAGTCATGAAAAATCCGAACATAGTAGATTTTGACCATTGATTATCATACTATATATTGTCAATCGCTAAAGAATCAATATCATTGCAAAAGCACTTTGAATACAAGTCCATTGGTACAAGCTTCAAATCCTAAACTTGTATACTCTTTGAATAATTTGTCGGTCAAAGTTTATATAAGTTAAAACTTTTTCTAGTAAAAAAATTCCTTCATTTAAAAAAGAATGCAATTTGAGCATAGTACGAGGTTAAAGTTTGTTGAATTATACTGTGTATAAAAGTATTAATATTTATGAGATTAAATAAATATCTTTAGATTTGTTATATGATATACTATTTTCATAATATATCTATTTAGTGTCATGTTTCTATTTCTACCTATAACATATTAGGTTAAAATGTAGATATGTTAATAGAGATTGCATTTTTAATTGTATTTGTTTTAGGATGGAGGTAGCAATATTAACATTCTGAGATGGAGCAAGTATGATTAACATTATGAGTAGTCCTAGTTATGTAGTCCTTGCCACATCACTGGTTCAGTGTGAAGCCAGTGTTCTTTTCTTTTTTTCCTCTGAGTCAGAGCAATGGAATCTAGTACTACTGTCAATAGTAATAAGAAGTTGCTGTTCCTTTTTCTAATCTTGTGCAGAAACGGCTGACGAGGAGGAGCCTCTGGACAGGCTGCCTGGGCCTCGACTGCGTCGCCTAGGGATCCACCATCTCAGCCACCTGCTGCGTGCCCGATGAGGATGACTGCTCATCATGCGTCGCCTCTCGCCTGCCTTGTTTTGCGTGTGCCTCTCCCCCGTCCCGTCGTCCACCGTCCTGTAAAGACACTCCGTAGCAGAAAACCATGTCCATCATGGTATCACTCGGTCATTACACCGTCTCCCTCCTCCACTGTCCACTGTCTCTCAGTCTCAGTGTTTTGGTCCTTGTTGTACGCGTGGAGTGAGCTAGACAGGCAGTGGACAGACGGATGCGACTTTGATGTGGCCGTGCCTGCCTCACTGCCTCACTGCCTGACGCCCCGTTCCGGCCGGCAACGTCATTTCCCCGTGCCGGAGACCACTCGAGCGCTGCTTTTCCGATTTCCATGTCGTGCGTGCCGTTGCCTCTCTTGCCCCGACTTCCGTGCAGGAAGAGGGAGCTACTGTACGGCCCCGGTGAACCCGGAGGAAAAGGTTGTGCGTTTGTGGAGGGGGAAAAAGGTCGATGACATGACATCATGGCCTTGTAGTATTAATTGACGCAACTCTAATCAAGACTTGTTCACTTTATAAATTTTTTGAACCCGATGAATAGTACCATTTTCGTCTTATTTGGTAAATATTGTCCAATCGTGGACCAACTAGGCTCAAAATATTCATCTCGTGATTTTCAACTAAACTGTGTAATTAGTTATTTTTTTACCTATATTTAATACTCTATGTAAGCGGTTAAAAATTGATATGATGGAGAGAGTGAAAAAACTTAGAATTTGGATGGCATTTAAACAAGGTCTAAGGTTTGTTTAAATCTAGAGGTAAAGTTTTGGGACGTTGTGTTCGCATATTAATAAAAAAATAAATTACACAACCCGTCAATAATTTAGTAGATGAATTTATTAAGCCTGATTAATTCAACTTTAGCACATATGTTACTGTAGCACCACATTGTTAAATCATGAACTAATTAGATTTAAAAGATTCGTTTAGTAAATTGTGTAATTAGTTATTTTTTTAGTTTATATTTAATATTTTATGTACGTGTCTGTATATTTAATGGGACAGGAGCAAATTTTAGGCGATGAACTAAACGTGATCCAAATAGTTTTTTTGAAAGAAAAAGAGCTCCAAAAAGCCTTGTTCTATGGGTGTCGCTGTCGATGTGTTGCTTGTCTCCATGGGGCCTTTGTTGTATTATTAGTAGCTTGTGCTACCGTGATAAGATTCCCTCTGGGGATTTGGAGTTGACAATGATGGATGAATCACGTCTGCCCTCTCAATCATGCTAGCTAAGGTTAACATTGCAGTGCAACGGTGGTGCGCTAAAACTGAAAGGAGCAGGACATGAGCGCGGCCGCAGGAGGTGCTTCGACGTGGGCGTCGTGGCGGCAAGCGCGCTCTATGCCGTGGGCGACGACGTCACCGCGCAGTACAACTGCTCCAAGGCACAACCAGCTGTAGAGAGTAACCGTATACGTGTAGATCACTTGAACAAGGTACCGGCAGGAGGCGGATCCAGAATAAACAAAAGTTTTTTTTTTGAGTTAATCCCTCTGTCCTACGAAGATGGACGTTATAGAGTTGGTCACATAGACCAAGAAGGAGGATAAATACCTGTATTACTCCTACACACCTGCTACCTTTCTGATTTGACATGCACCACAGCACCACTCACCTCTCTGTTTTTCTCACCTTCTGGCGACGCAAAGAGTAGCTGAGCAAGCATGGATGGACCCATGGGAGGTCAGCTTAGGCTGGGATGGCTATAACGTCTTGCTTTATAGACAAATTTTGAACGCTACAACGTCATGTATTATGGGATGGAGGGAGTACTTAGAGATTCCCCATATACGTGTACATCACTTCAACCGTACTATACATGTCACTGGTGCAGCAAGGCTTTTTGCTCCTGGTTGGGAAACCCTTTAGTCCTAGTTTCCCAATCAGGAGCACCAATCCGAAACTAAAGGTACCCTCCTTTCACTACCGGAATCGCAAGCTTTGCCGAGTGCTAAGAACTTTGCCGAGTTTTTTATATCGGGCACTTGGCAAAGGATGTCTTTGCCGAGTGCCCAAACTTCAACACTCGACAAAGACACGACCCTCGGCAAAGCTACTCTTTGCCGAGTGCTCAGGTTTGACACTCGGCAAAGACGTCTCTTTGCCGAGTGCCAACAGGTAACACTCGGCAAAGACGTCCTCTTTGCCGAGTGTCAACGTCTGACACTCGGCAAATTTTGGCCCGCCGTTAATCCAACCTGCCGCCGTCAGCTCTTTGCCGAGTGTACAAATGCAACACTCGGCAAAGAGGCTCTTTGCCGAGTGTCAATAACATACACTCGGCAAAGTACAATTTTTTTTGGCTCCTGCACTTCAAAATTTTTCACCTCTCCACACACCACATGTGGTACTCCATGCTTAAGTTTGGTGTATTTTTGAATTTATTTGCTATATTTAACTAATTAATTGCATTTCAAGCAATTTTTTGAATTAAGTTAAATTTGAACTGCAAGTGATTCAAATATTTGGAAAAAATGAGTATAAAATTGATATTCATGTTATTCAACCCAGTTTGAGGCCTTACCTATAAGATTATAAGGGTTTTCGAATATCTTATTTCGGAAACACGACCCCGAGCATGTGGTTGAATGGTTTTTAAATTCTATAAAAACCAAAAGAAGTCCAAAAATCATGAAATTTGATAAGATGTCATGATATCTTATGTGGAGGCTATGGTAAAAATTTGAGAAGGTGTCGCATAAGTTTCACGTACATTGCTTACAAACCGAAACATCTCCGAAGAAGTTTCATGATCGTTGAGTATGATCTGGTAAGATTTGGAGTGAAAGTAACGGTCGAGTTGTGGTTTGACTCCAAAACTTTTTGTATAGCCAATAGACATCAAAGATCATGTCGTGTTAAATTTTAGTGATTTTTTGGATCCATTTGATAATTATTAATTTGTAATTGCAATTATATAAATGGAATTTGAGCTATAACTACATGAAATCATGGTCTATTTTTCGCTGAAGCATCAAATTTGCATTGTTGAGTGAATTTGACAAGGTATTTTCAAAGTGTATTGGAACAAATTTGGAAAAAACAGGTAAAGGAAAAGGGAAAGGAAATAGAAAAGTTTTTTTTTAAAAATACCTTTGCCGAGTGTCCTAGGGTTACCACTCGGCAAAGAAGTATAGTCTTTGCCGAGTGCTTTATCGGTTTGACTCTCGGCAAAGATTTTTAATGTTTTTTAAAAAAAATCCCGGCTTTGCCGAGTGCCGGATCGTGGACACTCGACAAAGGCTTGACCTAATACTTAACTGCCATGGCCGAGACTCACTCACGCACGCCCGCTCACCGCCCCTCCCAGCGCCGCCCCCGCCCTACCCGTCATCCTCGCGCCGCCGCGCCTTCTCCCGCGGTGCCCCGCTCGTGCCCGCCCGCCGTGCTCGCGCCCTACGGCCGCGGCCCCGAAGCCGCCTCCACCGGCAAAGTTTGGCCCGCCGGCCGCCCCCGTCACCGCCCGACGCCACCCGCCCATAGCGCCGCGCTGCGCTGTCGCCGCCCTTGCTAGCGCCGCCCGCCACGCCGGCGCTCTCCCGGCCGGGCCCGCCCGCCGACTCGTCTCGCCCGCGGCCGATCTCCTCCATCCGCTTGCCGCGCCGCAACCCGGAGAGGAGACTGCGCTCGGTCGAGCACCACCTGGGGTCCAGCGTCCTCGCGACCATCTCCGGCATGGCGTCCGCCCTCTGCAGCCCCGGTGTCCCAGCGACCATCTCCGGCACGGCGTCCGCCCTCTGCAGCCCCGGTGTCCCAGCGACCGTCGCTGCTGTCCTACTTCGCCACTTGCCACTTTGGCCGGCGACGAGCACCACCAGGACACTAGGTATTCCCTCCCCTTGGTCCTCCCTTCTAGACAACAAATCTTGGTCAATCTTTTTTCTTCAAAGCACTTAATCGACTAGACAACCAGAGCAAGTGTTGAAGAAAAATTGCAAGGGTAATTTTGTGCAAATATTTCCTTCTATCATTTATGCAATGTTATAGATGATGGGTTGTTGTTACAATATGTTGATTTGAGGTTACAACTTATTTTACTGATGATGGGCTTAAGTAGCTATGTCTTTTTTTTCCACACCGGTAAAACCGAATTTCATTACCATGGCAACGAAATTACAGATAGTATCAGTTTAGTGACCGTAACACATAACCACCACTGCAAAACTTATCCATGCAAATTATCACACATAGGCATAGACACAAACTACCGCTACTACCAGTACCAGAAACTAGGCAACAAACTAGCTGTCCAAAAGATACACTACAAGATTAACTGGGGTTCCAAACACGGGAGTTTCACCCACAGCAGCGCACAAGCTGCGATTGATACAACTCTAGCTTAACCGGCATAAGGGACCAGCTGCTTTTCATCTTGAGTACGCGACTGCATATCCTGCTTGTGGAAGAAGGAGCCGCCATCTTCACTGCTTCAGCTCCCTGGACGACCTGCTGCTCCAAGTCACCCTTCAACAAACCTGCCCTTGCTGCTGCTACATTTTAATTAATCATATATGGTTTCTTTCTTGCACATGTGATATAAGGCTACATGAGTTATATGCTTTGAAAACAAAATTTCTAGCACACTGGGGTTGTATGCTTTATGTGTTTCCTACCGAAATACACTTTTTTTTACAGAGAACCATAGAAAAAGTTTCCTTAGCACTTTGTTAGTGGTTTTATTAGGATTATTGGAGGTCGGTCGAAAAGGAAGTAAAGGTGTAAAATCCTTTTTCAGACTTTTTTCCATAGCTGCTGCACACTACTAGAATGCTGATTTGTGCAATAGTTCTGTAGTTGTGCCCTTAAGTTTAGTGGTGGTTTAATATGTCTAACTGTACATTTAACTGAATCAGGCGCTTTAAGATCTTGGGTAAGAATGGTTTGTTTAGGTGTTTTCTTCAACAGAATAAACATGTGCTTCAGCAAAAAAATTATCTCAGGTGCTGCTGATTGTTTGGACTATACCTAGATTTTGGACTGTAGTACCAAACTTGTGCATTGCTGATAAACTTGTGCACGAGACTCTTCATAGGCATCTTCCTGCATGGGTCTATTTCTTTGATTCCAATTTCTACATGTTGAGTACTGCAGAAGTGCAGAGCCTGAAGGCACTTGTAAACTGCTCTGATTTCATTTTGCATATGTATGGCTTGATTTTGCTTGTTCTGCTAGCTGTTCTTGAGATGCTAATATGCAGTGACGGTTACCATTCTTTTCATGCCTTCTCCATTCTTACAGATCTAATGCATTTGGCATATGAGGCTATGATTGTTGTTCTTTTGATAATCTCTCCATTATCCGTCTTTTTAGCTCGCGTAAAAAAAGATACTTGTGCCTAGCCTAGCCATACCAAAACACTCTACTCATTGTGCTTATGTATCTTGTTGGGAAGGCTGCAGGCTCTGGTGCTGTTTTGTGGAAGTCTTGATTGCTGCCGCTTTTCCGGTGTGCGTTTGTGACACGTTTCAGCTGTAAGTCCACTGTCTATGGTCGTGATGTTCATAACGTTGTAGGGCTTTGATTGTTGTGTGTTTTACTTCTAGTTTCTTCTGAGGATATGTCTGTTTGCACCGTGTGCTGTTTGTTCATGTGTGCTTGTCTTTTGCCTACCAACTACTATTGTAGTTATGGTTTGTGTTGCGGTGATGCCCTTTTTTCTATACTAGTGTGTCCCCGGTATTATTTGTCCGTGCTATCCTTGCACATGCCATTACTAGCGTGTGATTTGTGTAATACCCTTAGCTGACCTCTGCCACTGCTTAAAATGGGTTGGGAGGGTGTTCAGGTTTCCTTAGAAAGGAGCAAATCATACACACAATCTCAGTAGGAGATTTTACACGTTTGTATAAGTAGCTATGTCTGTCTTGCACATGTGATGGCCAGCTTGTGCTTGTGCTCAGCTAAAGCAGCAGCATGCATATGCATGCCCAGGAATAGTTCCATCTCTGCTCAAAATATATTTGCAGCGATACACATCAGCATGTGATTTCAGAATGCAAATATGGTGTAGATGGATGCAAATCAACTGCGAAGGTCTTTAATTATTAGAACAGTTCTGCTGCTACATTTTATTATACCTAATAGTAAGGAGGATAGGAATGAAAAGGAAAAGAATCTCGTATGCCCCAATGAGTGATATAGAAGCAAGCAGAGATGATTACCTTTCTAATATCTATCATAAGGAAGAGGGACGGTGCGTGGACCATGCACCACAAGGCTTCGCTCAGAAGGCGGCAGCGACCGCCAGGTCTAAAGAAGGCGGCAGTGACTCCTTCCACGCCGCAGCCGGTGAAGACGACCAGGACTTCGTCGACGACCCCTCCTGATCCCCACTCCGCGCTGATCAAGAAGGCCGGACGCTCTTCGGCGGCGCCAGCACCTCATCCATCACCACGGAGGTATGCGCCGCCATGGAGACGGATTTGGAGGGGTCCGCTGCCTCCGCCGCGAGTCACGCCGGAGACGAGGCTTGGGGATTTCATCCTCCCGGTCTTGAAGCTCGCTGCGAGGAAGGGCCACGCCGGCGATCCGTTTTCTTCGGGATTTCAAATTTTGAACCAACACCGACCGGCCTCGTCGGGCAAGGTGGGGTTCGACCGATTCACATCCGACCGAAGCGCCCAACTAGCTGCGCCTGGTCGCACCACCCACCTAGACGCGCCGAACCGGTCGTCACCATCCGCTCGGTACGACAACGATTGGGCAGGAAGCATCAGTGGTCCGACGAAGAAACTCATTAACCCTAATCTGTTCGTCGCCGCCACTCCATCCTATCGGGAGGTGCTAATGGCGGGCGGCGAATTCGGCAAGAGGTGGAGCCAGGCGGCCACACACCGCGGCGCCCCTTCTGATCGTGGACGTGATCGTGGCCGAGGCCCCCACGCCAACTCCCAGGTTTGCGGCCGCGACGATCAAGGCCGATACCATGGGCGCGGGGGTCGCGGCGCTCCACCACCTGCTGGAGGATGCACCCAGCAGGCCGGCGCTGAGGGCCGAGGCCGTGGGAGGGGATTCCCCAAGCCGGCCAACAGCGGCAATCATGGGCAGGAGATGTCCTCTACTACCATCGGCGCATCGGTGGCTGCGCGTGGTCGGGAGGATGCCGACGGGGATCGACCAGCAGCTGACTGGCGGTGGCGCCCTAGCGCCGGCAACACCTTAACGGTGGAACCTGGGGTGGTTGTCGATGAACAAGGCAACAACAAGAGGAAGCTGAAGGAACCGGCTGAGAAACGGGAGTGCTCCATCTGTACTGAAGAACATTACACAAATCGGTGTCCGCTACTTCGTGGCCCCAAACCGACGGTCGCCTACTGTGCCGCTGCGGAGGATGGGATGGGTTTTTTCCAAATACAGGCAGCAGGAAACAATCAGATTGTGGACACTTTTCAGTGTCGATCGCAGCCCTCATTACACGGTGGAATCGGTGATGTCCCGCGCACTTGGTACAAGCTGAACTGGCTAGGATTATTCCAGTGCGTTGGGATTGGGAGGTGCAACAGCTGGGGGCAAAATCTTTTGTTGTCTCGTTTCCAAGCATGGAAGAGCTAGATCGTATGATAGCTATCAGGACACTTACAACAAGGAACAAAGAAGGCACTATCGCATTTCTTTGAGTTCGTTGATGATGTTCAACCCATAAGGTTATTGGAGCGGTATGGGTGATGAGTTACTAAGGTACCCAGGGCACTTCGTTCTTTTCTTCCACTTTGGGCAGTTGGGACCATGATTGGGGCCACACAGAAGGTGGATATGATACACCTTCGGGCGACTGGACAGGTTCGTATCCTGGTGGCAGTTTTTGATGTGAAAAAGATCCCAAAGTTTGCTGATGTTTGTGTTGGCAGTGGTATTTACCGCCTGCTTTTTAAACCCGATGAAGCTGTACAGATTGATCTAATTGATCCGGAGGATGATGGTCTGTTGGGTGATGATCTTGATGGGGGCGACCGTGAGATGGAAGATGCGGAAGCTCATAATCCCCAAAACCCATAGAATAATACTAAAGCTTCTGACAAAACATCAGCACCTCCACATAATTTGCCTCCTCAGAAGCAAGCTGCTTTGGTGGAAGAGGCCCTGGATCTGGCATGCACGCAGCTCATTAATGAGATCAGTATCAGAGTCATGCTAGAGTCAGAAGACGGGGATAAGAGGAAGACCTTTTCTCCTCTGACAGTTGAAGAATTGGCTGATTAAAATAAACTTGTTGATTCACCTAACAAAATCAATCCTTCTTCTGTTTTCTTGTCTTCGCCGGCGACATCGACAGATCATGCTGAGTTGGGGGGCTCTACATCACCTACTGCCCCCTTTCTCGCGCTGGAGTCCGGCGTGGCCGCAACGACCTCGGGTGACTCACTGCCGGGCTATCCTAGCCCGATAGTGGATCCACTGGCCGGGGAGTCCTCTACTCCGGCAACCGCGACGGACAAGGCAGTTGGGGGGGTGGGCGTGGGGGGTGCTTCATCAACCGAACCCCTATGCCTGCTCCCTGATGCTTCTACGCAGAGGGGTGGCATACTTCCACCTCCGGAGCTGCCAGTGGCCGCGCAGGGTGTTGGCGAGGGCAGCGCCTCCCTCAGCCACTCCCCAGCGCCGGACATTGTTGAAGATCGCAAGGATAAAGCTCTGAGCCGACCAGACAGCCCACCCGTGTCTCCCATGACTGCAGTGGGAGACCCTGGAGTTGTAGTGGCACTAGCTTTCTCGGGGGGTCCTTCACCGGCACCTACCCCCCAAGCTGGCATGGACTTCCCAGCGGGATCAGACAACGCTGGAGCCCTCCTACCGGCTGCACCGGCCTCACCGACGCCCATGGCAGGGCCGGCAGAGCTGCAGGCGGCTGTAGATCAAGCCTCACCACCTGCGACACCGACTGTGACTTATACAGAGAAAGTGATCATATCCGTGGATACTTCTACCTCGGCAGTTGGGGAGTTGGCGCCTGCAGTTACAGCAGCGCCCATCAAAGCACCACGTCGCAGCTCTAGGAATGCGGCATTGGTGGACGCCCATACCCTACAAAAGGCTGAACGGTTGGCAGCAAAGAAGAACCTTGAATTCACAGGTAACTCTTTCACTAGCTTTCCAGATTCCAAAATTTTATCAAACCTTGGTAGGGTAGGCATCAACCTAGGTACCTTAGATGTAGTTTCAATCAAAAACTTAGAGGTAGACAGGTTAGTTTTATGTGCTAATACAAAAAAAGGTTCTGCTAAATCTAAACTCCCCAATCTTGAGACTGATGATGAGCAGGATGACCTAATTGATGCAATTCTCAGCCACGCCAGTGGAAATCCAAATGAGAATTTGCTGGAGGAGGAGAATGATCAAATCATAGATCTCTCTCCACTCCGACGGAAGAAAAAATATAATAATGCCAAATATACTTTTAATGGCAAACTTCCCAAGAAGCCAAAGACCCCCTCAAAAATTATTATAAAATGAAGGGAGTTTTCTGGAATAGCAGAGGTCTAGCAAACTTGGCTAAGCATAGGTTTTTGGCTGAATTAGTTATTGAAGAGCAAATTAATTTTATTGCTCTATCCGAAACAGGTCGGGACTCGTTCCCGGATCATGTTCTCAAAAATCTTTGTGGGGGACATGATTTTCTTTGGCACACCATGGCACCCCACGGTAGATCTGGGGGCATCCTGCTAGGTGTGGACCTGAATGTTTTTGACATTGGAGCTATTGCTGAGGGAGATTTTTATGTAAAATTCACCCTAAGAGTCAAATCAAATGACTTCAAATTTGTGCTATATACGGTGTATGGGCCAGCACAACTCCAGAATAAGAGTGCTTTCCTAGTAGAACTCGCCAACATGTGCTCCAAAGAAACCCTTCCATATATGATAGGAGGAGATTTCAACATAATGCGAAGCCCAGAAGATAAGAGTTCTGAGGACTTCGACCCTAAATGGCCAAATCTTTTTAATCTTTGTTATTGAATCTACGGATCTTAAGGAGATCACAATGGCGGGCCGTCAATACACATGGGCGGGGGCTGAGGATAATCCAACTTTTGAAAAGTTAGATAGAGTTCTCGTTAAGCGGAATGGGAAATCATGTTCCCATTGACAATGATGAGAACATAGGGATAGGCATATCTCGGACCACACACCCCTAGTGCTTAACACAGGTGCTTCAACCCACCGGACTCACAATCGTCCTTTCAAATTTGAGAGGGATGGTTGATACGAGATGGATTTTATCATATGGTTGCAAATATTTGGCAATCTCCATGCTCAGGTCAACCCCTCTTGAACGTTGGCAATTCAAGATCCATGAGACTCGACAATATCTAAGGGCTGGGCCAAACACACGGCGAGGTCATATCGAAAAGAAAAAAAAAAGACTCTGTTAGCTCTTTTAGACAATCTTGATAAGAAAGTGAGATCTCTCCTTATCGATCAAGAGATTAATCTGAAGCATTATCTAAAAGAACGTTTAGTTAACCTTCTGAGAGAAGAGGAACTAAAATGGTATGAGAGAGCCAAAGTTAAAACCCTCTTGGAAGGGGATGCTAATACTCGGTTCTTTCATCTAGTCGCCAATGGGAAACATCGCTAGCAACATATCTATAAACTTGAAAATGATCAAGGTGTTGTGATCGGTGATGATCATCTCAAAAGTCACATTACGACTTATTATAAAGAACTCTTTGGCCAGCCGGATAATTTCGATATCTCCCTTAGGGAACACCAAAACCTGGATATCCCACAGGTATCACCGGAGGAAAACAACATCCTCATTAGCCCGTTCACTGAATCTGAAGTGAGGGAGGCAGTCTTCCAAATGGAGCATAATAAAGCTCCAGGGCCGGATGGTTTTCCTGCAGAATTTTATCAGGTGTTCTGGGGAGTCATCAAGGATGATCTTCTACCCTTATTTGCTGAACTGCATAGTAAGGCTCTTGATCTCTATAGTCTAAATTTTGGTATTATTACCTTAATCCCAAAAGTGAATAATGCCATAAAAATTCAGCATTACAGGCCAATTTGTGTTCTTAATGTGAGTTTTAAAATATTCACTAAAGTAGCCACAAATAGGCTTAATATGGTAGCTAAAACGGTGGTGAGGCCAACGCAGACTGCCTTTATGCCAGGAAGGAACATAATGGAAGGGGTCGTTATCTTACACGAAACCATCCATGAACTTCACACCAAAAAGAGAGACGGTGTCATTTTCAAAATTGATTTTGAAAAGGCATACGACAAAGTGAAGTGGTCTTTCCTACAACAAACGCTACGAATGAAAGGTTTCTCCCCCAAATGGTGTCGATGGGTTGAAACTATGGTCACCGGAGGAAGTGTGGGAATCAAAGTCAATGAGGACGTTGGACCCTATTTCCAGACCAAACGTGGACTCAGACAAGGAGATCCATTGTCACCAATCTTATTCAACATCGTTGCTGATATGCTAGCTCTTCTGATTAACAGAGCAAAAGCCGATGGTCAGATAAGAGGTGTCGTCCCCCACCTTATAGATGATGGTTTGTCCATACTACAATATGCAGATGACACAATTATCTTTATTGATCACGACCCAGAACAAGCACAGAATCTGAAACTGTTGCTTTGCGCTTTTGAACAGCTATCTGGGCTGAAGATCAACTTCCACAAGAGCGAAGTCTTCTGCTATGGTGCTGCTAAAGAGATGGAATCCTTTTATACTAGTCTCTTTGGATGCAACGCAGGGGAATACCCCTTCAGATATCTAGGGATCCCAATGCACCATAGACAACTCCTGAACTCTGATTGGAGAAAGGTGGAAGATCGTTTCAAACAGAAACTCTCTTGTTGGAAAGCAAAATACCTGTCATATGGGGGTAGACTAGTTCTGCTTAATTCAGTCTTAAGCAGCCTACCTATGTTTATGATGTCCTTCTTTGAGATCCCTAAGGGGGTCATTAAAAACCTAGATCATTATAGATCAAGGTTCTTCTGGCAAGGCTCCTCAGATAAACATAGATATCGCCTTGCCAGATGGGACATCCTTTGTCGTCCAAAGGACCAAGGAGGATTAGGTATCCTAAATTTACAATTGCAAAATAAATGCCTTCTAGCCAAATGGCTGGTTAATCTTCTAAACACAGAAGGCATATGGCAATCTCTTTTACGGAATAAATACCTAACCTCCAAGAGCCTAACTCAGGTGGCAGCCAAACCCAATGACTCTCATTTTTGGAGAGGCCTCATGCATATCAAAGATGAGGTGCTGGCTAATGGTTCATTCGATATTAAAGATGGAACCAACACTAGGTTTTGGGACGACACATGGGTAGGAGATAAGCCTCTGAAAGTTAAATATCATCTTTATATAATATAGTGCGGGAACCTCATGCAACAGTCTCAAAAGTGATGACTACTAGCCCACTAAACATCTCTTTTAGAAGGGCTCTGGTGGATAATAAACTTACAGAATGGCTTAGTTTAGTAGCACGGATCTCAAATGTCGCATTGGTGGAAGGTTCGGATTATTTCAGATGGAGTTTAACCAAATCAGGTTTGTTCTCTGTCCGCTCAATGTATCTCTATCTTATAGATACACAAACACCTTTTCGTCATAGGAAGATCTGGAAGATAAAAATTCCTCTAAAAATTAAAATCTTTCTTTGGTTCTTGCAAAGGGGTGTCGTCTTAACCAAAGACAACCTCACTAAGAAAAATTGGAAGGGGAGTCAAAAGTGCATCTGCTGTAATGGGAATGAAACTATCCAACATTTGTTCCTAGACTGTCCCCTTACCAAAATGATTTGGAGAATTATCTTTTTTGCTACTAGTTTGACCCAACCTAGATCAATCAGCCACATGTTTGGTAATTGGCTGACCAATCAAAATAAAAGGATTAGAAATTTAATTTGGGTGGGGGTGGCTGCCATGTTTTGGGCTATCTGGAGATGCCGTAATGATGTTGTTTTTAATCAAATGAAATCTAACTCTATTATGCAGGTAATTTTCAGAGGAGCGTACTGGTTACGCTCTTGGGCCCAGCTACAGCGTGATGAGACAGCCAAGGACGCGCTCTCAACGATGAGCAAGAAATTGGAAATTATTGCTTTAGAGATATCCAATAAAGGATGGAAACATTTATATTGTTTGAACTAGCGTCCTGATCGATCTATAAGACTATGGCTTTCTTTTTTTTTTCATCCAAAACTTTGTAATAATGGGTTGTGTACATCCTTGGATGTAGAGGCCGGATATTTGTTTTATCCATTATCTAAAAAAAATAAGGATGATATGAGTTGTTTGCGCATGCTGAGAATGAGGAGAGCACCATTCTTTTTGCTATGTGATACACTGAAACAAAAGAGGGCTTCTCTCTGGTACTATCCAATGTTGCGTCGAGGAACAAGTAGCAATGTTCCTTCACACAATTGGCCACTATGAGAGGAATACTGTAATATCCAAAAACTTCAAGAGATCGGGAGAAATAGTCAGCCGCTACTTTAAGTCAGTACTACGTGCTATAGGTGAACTTCGTGATGAAAGATTTCATGTGAATTTGAATGGTAGTCAAATTTCCAATCACCTTAAGACTTGGAGAACTCGCTGGAACACCATTGTGACCCTCAAGAAACTCATCTCAACACATTTTATTAATGATGAAACTAGAACTATAATGCTAGATGAGAAGAACTACTTGACTCGTGTCCAGGTGTGTATTATCAGCGCACACTCCTTTACCTCAATAGTCACTATCACACCAAAATCAGAAACGTCCCTTATTAAAGAAACATCAGAAATGGTCACTGAAAGTAGCAGCCTCTTGTGTCCAGGTGTGTATTATCTAGCTCCAGTCATGCATGTATGCAAGTTTTTGCATATTTGTCTTGTGCCTGTGCGGACGGTCACTGAAAGTAGGAGCCTCTTGACGTTCCCAAAAAATAAATAGCAGCCTCTTGTTATTATTACTCCATAGACCATACAAACTGGAATGCCGTTCAGTCGTTCACCCTTTGTTTTTGTATGGCCACTTGACGCCGCTGCCAGTCGTTCACCCTTCTGTCAAAATTTTCAATTAAGCCCGTATGTTCTTTTTTTTGCAGAGAAGAGCCCGTCGGAGCCGAGTCGGAGTACCTCGGCGACCCCGATCGTATTCCTCGCCACTGTGGGTCTGCCTGCACCGCGTTGCCTCGCCACTGCATCGACCCGGCACGGCCCCACTAGCCTGACTCCACCGCCACCCAAGGTATAACCCGCTAATCTGACTCCATCTAGCTAGCTTGATGGCCACTAGATCACATAACCAAGTTAGGTGTCTCCCGTTCGAAAGGGATACGGTTGGAAGTATGCAGATCTTTGCATATCTATAACCGTATGTGTTTCGAATTGTCCACATTTTTTGGATAGCCCGATGATGCATAGATGGGGTTAGTTTTCATGGTCTACTCCGATCCAAGACAGAGTTTCGGCATCATCTCCCTGTTTTTCTCCGGATACACAATCTCCCTATCAGGACGTGTATTTGGAGAAGAGCGGGGAGGTGCTGCCGAAATTCTGTCTCGGATAGGAGTAGAGCATGGAAACTAACCTCATCTACGCATCCTCGGGTGGGATTAGGACCTATCTTCACCTATTAGATAGTAGGATCCTCGTGTAGATGCAATGGATTCTTATATTACTCGCGTATATGGTAAAGGATGGATGACTGTGAGTGGATGTACACTGGCCGAAGGGGTTATGGAGACTGGACTGATGAATGGATGAAGAAGACCAATGCTTTCTTGGAAGCAGCATTGCAGGAGGCTAAAGAAACGGATAAAGTTTGGTGTCCCTGCAGCGAGTGTGAGAACAGACGTAAACAAACAAAGGTGGACATGGGTAAACATCTTGGCAAGTATGGATTTATGGCAGACTATACCCGGTGGACGCTCCATGGTGAAGGACGTAGGAGAGATGATGTCGTTAGACAACGCATTGAGGATCTTGATGCTGATGGTGGGGTAGGAGACATGTTAGGTGACTATCATGAAGCACACTTCGGTGAAGGACGTAGGGATGAGGAGCTAGAGGCAACCGCAAAGGCGTATTACGACATGTTGTCTGCGGCACAGAAACCCCTTCACGGCCAGACAAAGGTCTCTCAACTAGATGCCATTGGACACCTTATGGCTTTCAAGTCCCAGTGCCACCTGAGTCGAGACGCCTTCGATGCTATGCTGACAGTTTTTGGCACTTTGCTTCCGGAAGGTCACATTCTGCCAAGGAACATGTATGAGTCGCGGAG